>OY720030.1:6939557-7536697 GCA_963082485.1 Eudonia mercurella | reverse complement strand
AGGCTGATGCAGAAGCAATACGTCAAGACATATCGTCTGTCTTGCGCCGGAGCAAATTGCCGAAATCCAACCTCCCTCGTGATCAATATTTCGCTTTAAAGAACCTGCGAGCTAAGCCCGAATTAACTATCCTTCGTGCTGATAAAGGTAATGCTACGGTAGTAATGGATACGTCTGATTATAACGAAAAAATAACAACACTTTTAACGGATGACAAGACGTACAAACGCGTTAAATGCGACCAAACCAACAAAATACTTAAGAAAACTAGTGATCTTGTCAAACAACACTCCGAATGGTTAAATCTAGACGCTAACTATTTAATCCCTTCCTGCCCTAAACCACCTAAACTGTATGGGTTACCGAAAATTCACAAACCCGAGGCTCCACTACGCCCTATTGTAAGCCAGATCGATTCACCAACTTACCGACTGGCCCGGCATCTAGCTAAGATTCTTTCACCACTTAGAGGTAACACAACAGCTTATGTGAAGGATTCCTACCAATTTGTCAACAATATCAAAGACCTACATCTTGCTGACAATGAAACTATGGTTAGTTTTGATGTGCAGTCCTTATTTACATGCCTACCAGTACAGGATTGCATTAAAATTACCAAAAAACGACTAGCAGAACAGGATCTGCCTGATGAATATGCAGTACTATTAGAGCATTGTCTAACATCTGGCTACCTTTTGTGGAATGACATTTACTACCTGCAAGTAGAGGGTGTCGCCATGGGTTCCCCTGTTTCGCCCGTTGTCGCCGATATCTTTATGGAAGACTTCGAGGAGAGGGCCCTAAGCACAGCACCGGTAACCCCTAGATTCTACAAGCTGTACGTAGATGATACTTTCACTATCCTACCAACTGATAAAGTATCTGCTTTTCTAGATCATCTTAACTCCATACATCCAAAAATACAATTTACAATGGAGTTAGAGGCAGATAGTAAGCTAGCTTTCTTGGATACTTTAATCATCAGGAATCCGGACCATAGTTTAAGTCACACCGTGTATCGTAAAGTAACCCATACAGATAGGTACCTCAATGGTGATTCTCACCACCATCCTAGACAGTTGGCTACTGTAGGGAAATCTTTGTTTCAGAGAGCACGCGGCATCTGTGACACTCAACACCTGGCTGCTGAGCTTCAGCATGTCAAGCGCGTACTACAGAATAATAAACTGAAAGTACCACGGCTTCGTCACAGAAAGCGCAATAAACTAACCACAGTCGAGCGCCAACCTGCAGTACTTCCATATATGAAAAGTGTCACTGACAAGATTGGACATATCTTGAAGCGAGCTTCAATCAACACTTACTTCAAGCCGCCAAAGAAGATCAACCAATTTTTACGACCTGTCAAGTGCAACATACCCCTTCAAGATGCAGGCGTGTACAAACTGGACTGCGACTGTGGGCTCTCTTACATCGGGCAAACAAAGAGAAGTATAGGAACTCGCGTTAAAGAACACATAGCCGACGTCAAGCATAGGCGCGAAAATAAGTCTGCAGTATGCGAACATTCCCAAGAGGGGCCCAACTATTACATCAGATTTGATAAACTGCAAGTACTCGCTAGAGAACAACGATTCATCCCTAGGATGATACGCGAGGCTATTGAAATTAAAAAACATCCTAATTTTAATAGAGAAGATGGTTGGAGTCTACCACCAGCCTGGGACCCCATCATACAAAATATTAAATCCCAGCCCCAACACCATACTGCCAGACCAAAAGATACTGTAAGCCCTTTCTGCGTAAAACGGAACGCACCCGATTAAATTAAATGAAGGTATACAAGCTACTAACTAATTATGAGATGACCAACACCTCAGTCTCCCTGTGACCACGGACCCTGCAAAGGATCCGAAACGTCAGGATAAACATTAAATAATGTAAAGTAAAATAAACGCGAGTAGATCCGTAAAAGTTGTTTCATTTAAATGTGTAGTGTTCGCGTAAACTTTAGAAAACAACATTGGTATGGAGGTTGTAAGTAATGTTATTTCGATCATTATTAGGAATGTATCGCAAACAGATGAATTGTTTCGATTCTAGGTTTTTGGTCTACCTAGACATTGGGAGCGTTCTCCTTTGGTGTTTAATTCTCATCTTTTGGATTTCTATCTAAGAATTACACTAGAGACAGAACTCATTACCCTTTAATCGAGATTTAGTAATCTATTGAAAGAAAATGAATCATCATCATCATCATCATTATCAGCCCATATTAGTCCACTGCTGGACATAGGCCTCACCAAGAAAATAAATCTAATAAAAAAGTCGTAACTTCCTTAACCAGTGGTGCATTACCTAATTTGGTTAAACATTTTCTTCATGGTACTTTTGAGATAGTAATTGCCGTTACTATACACCGCTTTAATACGCATGGGACCGAGATTAGTCTATAAAAAGACGTGGCCAACGCGTGCAAATTATTCCGCAATCTGTTTTACCTATTCAAAGGCTGTATTGCACTCACTCATAACTATTCATAGGCTATTAAAGTCAGTTTAGTATCCGCAAGACTGCAAGGGCAGCGGTGCGGGATCCAGCCCGATTACTGGCGGATAAGGGCGAACGTCCGTCTATTACCTAACTGAGGATGCCGGTTTTAATTAACGTCACTTGAAAGGTTATCCGAAAAAGTAGGGATTTAGCGTAGGAGGACTTAAGCTGATACATAAGTGCCGAAGACTTCTATTGGAATTACAGATACAGTTCGTATCTAAGAGATCAAGGGATGAATACCTATGTACTGTGATAAGGATGATAAAAAGTATTTTAGAAATCCTAACTATATCGCAACAAACAGAGTAATCAGCAAGAAGTATGTTAAAAATCGTAAACCAACATTTTCGCTGTTTACCTGCAATCTCAATTCACATATTTTCAATTCACAGAACTTGATAGTCGTGCTTTTATGTGATTCCTATTTACCGAAGTAACAAACGAAACAAACAAAAGTCAGATTATTTATTTGTTTGAATAGGTAAGTAAATATTTTTTTGAATATACATTGTACGTGGAGTCATTACACTTTAAATGACATTGACAGAAATTATTATTATTTTGTAAAGTGTACGCTAACACCGCACTTAAAAAACATCAAACTCACACAATGAAACGTATTTCTTTAATTTCAATGTTTAACAACGTTTCTTAATTCAAGTTAAATTCTATTTAATTAATTCAATGGACTGTATAGAACTGCACAGAACCGCACTTCCCTGATAATTTAGGAAAGAGAATGGTTCTATCCTGGTACATCGTAACAGGACTCAAACAAATGTGTACATCGAATTACGAACGTGTGCTTGTTATTTTCCGTATACTGTCATCAGCTCGCCTAATGGCTCTGATTGCGTGGTGCAAGCGTTTCAACATAATGACGCCTCTGATATGTGATCATATCACGCAGTTGCAACAACAGAGTAAGTCAACCGATGGCACCGACCATGGCTCAAACAAAGCAATAGGATTTCCTTCCAATGACTTTTTTTTCTCCTCAGTTAATAGCTTCGTGCAGTTGGCACATTTAGCCCGTGTCTAAGTATTTTTTCTTACAAGTTCTATAATTAAACAATATTTTTTATGTTTTTTTTTTGTTTTTTTTATAGATATGATAGCTCTGCAAATGACTCCATCCCACCTGATGTTAAGTGGAAACGGAGTCCAGACGCGAAGATAACTGGTGCAGCGTGAAAACAAACGTAGCACTCGCCATGGTATAAGCGGTAAAACACGCTGAGTGACACAACATCTCTACGCAATTGCAGAGATTCGAGATTCGACTTCTGCATTGCCTTTTAATGCGTTTAGCGCGACGCTCCAAGGCATCGAGAAGGTACTTTGCGGAACCTTACCAGATGGGCGAGCAATACTCCACGCAAGACGTGCAAAAGGCACAACTGGTTCCGTGTAAAGAATCGCAGCACTCTGTTCAGAATACCGAGTTTTCGTGAGGCTGTTTTGATCACGGCTTCCATGTAGTTCCTTTGGTTCAGATCGCAGCGAATCGTCATACCGAGCATGTTGATACTGCTCTGCAGGGTTAGAGATGTACCCTGAAGAGTTGGAAGGGGAAGGAACGGTGACTTTTTTGCCGTGAACGCACATACCTGTGTTTTCTTGGCAATGAACTCAACCAGATTTTTGGAGCCCCAATTAGATATGAGGTCCAGTACCCGATTGAGCTCAATGACAAGATTCACTCGATTGACTTCGGTTTCGACCTGCCCTGCCGCTGGGTGACCGTTATATCTCCCATACACCGTGCCATTATCTGCATAACAATGAATATTTCCAAGTGGAAGCATATCATTGATATTCAGAAGGAACAGCGTGAGGGACAGAACGAAGCCTTGAGGGACCTCAGCGTTTACTGACATGAGCCGCGAAGCGCATCCATCAGATAGAACACGGATTCTGCGCTCAGGCAGGAAGCCAGCGACCCAGTTGCAGAACTGAGCAGGCAGGACCATATGCCGGGAGTTTGGAGAAAAGAGCTTTGTGCCAGACCGGATCAAAATTTTTTTTTTGTTATATTTTTTTAAGTTAAATTTTTTTGTTAATAGATGATTATGAATAATAATAAAAATTTGTAGTGAAAAATGATATTTTTCCCCAACACTTGAGTATCTGTAATGATGTGGGGCTTTACTGAGATCTCGCGCGGAGATTGAAAAGTGACGTTGCACTGTTTAAACTGTTTTGTTTCATTTGCCAATGAAACAACATTTACCAAAAACTTATACACGTTCAAGAACACTTACTTAACTGTTAATAATCCACCTTTATTTGACAAAACCGCTCTTTACTTTCCCGCCAAGAAGAATGGGACCATAGAGGTTTAGTTGTTCATTTTCATTTGACCTTATTTGTCCAATTAAGGCTCTAAATCACGCAACGTTTGCCTCTTACTCGCCGTAAATCGGAATTAGAATTAAGGGTAAGCTCTGCTATCAAGCTCCAGCCAGATTCTTAGGTAGCTGCTATTAACGGTATCCCTAGTGTTTTGGGAGTCCCTAGTCGGATATACATCCGAGATCATACCCTAGGGTTGTGAAAATCAAATCGATTGATTAAAAATATTGTTGTCAGTTATACTTTTCAGTGTACTCGCTTCTGCCAGTATATTCTGCCTATTTATTAACAGATCTTATAACGTTCAAAATATTTTACAAGAATCTCATTCGCGCTAAAGCAAAACAACCACAGTTAAAATATAAATATCATCTTATTTCCCAAACTACCTGTAACAAAAAAACAACAAATGCGGATAAAAAAGGTCCAAAAAATACAAGCTTGCAGCTCATATTTTACGAACTGATGATGACATATTGACGTTCATCAGAGATATGTTTATAGCCGTAACAATTTCAATGTCAACTTCAACTCATGATAGAATGATAGCCATAAAACATGGGTGACGACAAAAGCACCAAAGGTTTATTGTTCGTTAACGATGACGATGGGCAGACAGATAGAGGGACAATAGAACAGACACATCGAACTCGAAGGCCCGGCGGATGGACGGGCGGACGGACGAACAATGGGTTATCACGTGATGATTGATAGTCTCTCTCAGAAGCAGTCCCCTTACTATCTGTAAACTAACAGAAATGGAGAACTAAGTTTTCCAAGTTGATCAGTGCTTTCTTACTAACTAGCTCAGTTGTTCGAAGTTGGTATCACAGTTAAAAGTTTCCATTCAGTTCAATGTACTCAATCATCGTTCTTACTTTAGCAAATAAAGTTTAACAGTTCACTGGAACTCTGTTCATGCAATTGTGAAGTCATTGACAAGCTATCCGTGCAATTATTATTCAAAACGTTAAACAATCTACCACCAGATATAGTAACAACAAACTAAGTTGTTTGGTTTTATTTTTAAATTTTCCATAGGAAACATTTTTTCATTTAGGACTTATCAATATTTTTTATTATTTATTTTACAACGTTTGTTTGTTCGTTTTTACGTACTTACTTATATGGTTATTCAACAGTCATCATCATCATCATCGCCAGCTCATATACGTCCCCACTGCAAGGGCACGAGCCTTCCCTATGAATGGAAAGGGAGAACGGGCCATAAACCACCACGCGGGCCCAGTGCGGATTGGTGGTTGTTAACGACTGTTAATGCAGACGGGACCAACCGCTTTACGTGCCTTCCGAAGCACGGAGGAGCTCTAGATGATACATTTTTGGTCACCCATCCGATGACCGGCCTTTGCGAAAGTTGCTTAACCTCAGCACTCGCAGACCAGGCGCGTTAACCACTGCGCCATCGAGCTCCTCAGTTCAACAGTGTGGTATAAAAATATTTTTCTTGCTCTATTTTCCTATCATAATAATTCAATAGTTATAAAACATTTGTATAAATAAATAAACATAAGGGTCTATATTTAGATGACACGTTGAATGACTTAATTTAAACCTTTGCCAACATGCGAGCCTCCGAAATGGTGACCTTGAAACAAAAGCAATAAAAGTTGGAGTAGTAATATAAAACCATGTCCCAGTTAACCTGGAGCAACAGCTAATTTGAATATTATTCATGTTTATGGTGGCATTTAGTAAACATTAAATTGACCGCCTTAGCAACTCCAACTGCAAAGCCGTTTAAAGTTTCAGTGGGGCAATTGCTTTTAGCGAATTGTTATGAACGAGAGATTTCCTCTTAGAAAACTTTGGGATTCGGCGCTGACCTAAATTAAAATAATTACTTGTTTTTATAACATTTCGGAAGTGAAGTTTGATAAATTACTAAGTCAATCATTTATAACAACGATATTTTATATTTAATCGTATGTTTTGTACTATTACACGTAGTTTGGGAGATCATATAATATTGGCGCGATTTTACTAAACAGTTACATATTATGTAGATTCCTCAGAACAAGCTTTATATTAGTTACTAGCTTTTGTTCGCGACTTTGCTCACGTGGGCTACACATCATCATCATCATCATCAGCTCATTTATGTTCCCACTGCTGGGGCACGAGCTTTCCCTATGGATGGATAGGGAGAACGGGCTATACTTGTGTTTATTCGTAATAAAAGCCAAATTTATTAAAGGTAAAAAGCATGACGGTATAAGTAATAAGGGTTAGACAACTAAACATGTCACGTCATTTCATCATTAAGATTTTCATTTTCCATCCATGCTAGTAAGAATTACTTAGTTAAAGTGTCTACACAAAACAAAGTAATAAAGATCACTCTGTAGAAGTAACTAGCTGTGCCCTGCGGTTTCACCCGCGTTAATTAGCGACTGTTCCACTCTTATTAGTCATAGCGTGATGTAATATAGCCTGTAGCCTTCCTCGATAAATGGACTATTCAACACAATAAGAATTTTTCAATTCGAACCAGTAGTTCCTGAGATTAGCGCGTTCAACCAAACAAACAAACAAACAATCTCTTCAGCTTTATAATATTAGTATAGATTAGACTACCGACCTATCTAACTTGGTCTTCATCTCACTTGTGAACTGTGAAGTGATGATAAGGCCGAAGATATAAGTGCACTTCACCCAGAATCCTCAACTGTTGAGGAACTGTCTATCCTATCTCTAACTGTCCGAACACAACAATGTATTACCACTGATGTCAACCATTCTAAACTTGCCATCACCTTCGCAGGCATAGTCCTCTTCAACTGGGTCCAGCTGGGTCTGACCGTCTTCGGGCTGTTCATGGTGTTCGACCCGTTGGGTTCGGTGCGCTACGGAGACCTGCAGGACACACCCAACCAGGTCCGCCATCACAAGAAGGTCACTGGCCTTTGGTCGCGACGGTTCCGATGGGCTTTCTGCTGGCTGAAGCGGGATGAACATGGGAAGGAGGCTTTTCAACAAGTTGCAGGTTTGTGGGTTTTTATATACCTTAGCTGCTATTTTGGGTTCTGATGGAACTGCTTAATAGATAGCGTCGCTGCAACCCTTTAACATAAGGGTATCTAGTATCTACTAAGGGTCTAGTAGGGTATCTAAATCTATGTAGTATCTACTAAGGGTCTAGTTGACTCAAAGTAAGGGTATCACGCGCGCATCGCCGCACCTGCCCCCCAATTCTACTATTTATTTTGATCTGAAACGAATCTGTAACGCTATAGTTTCAACGTTTATAATTCTGCTAGCTACGAAACTATAGAGTTAATTTCGTAGTTAGCAGAATACGAGTACGCTATAGTTTCAACATTTTCCTATTCTGCTAACTACTAAACTATAAAGTTGATTTCGTAGTTAGCAGAATAGCGAAAACGTTGAAACTATAGCGTTTCAGATCCGTTTCAGATCAAAATAATAGCAAAATTGGGGGGCTGGTGGCATACCACAATCTCTTATAATTAGTAGTATACTATTATAGCAGTGTTATTTAAAAAAAACTATTAACGATTTAAAAAACGTGACGTGTATAGCTGCTTATACCTACGCGTCTTGATTTCATAAGAGCTCATGGTAAAGCCCCTGAAGCTTTAGTTGTTATGCCTCTATGCCCTGCAATTACATTTAATCTAGAACCGTTTAAGCCCGAACAGCATTGCGAGACAATGTTACTTGGCGGCAGATTAGGGTTCAAAGTCATAGTTTTTTTTTGTTAATATACATAAACTTAAGAATAAGTGCTTTTGGAAAGTCTTAGTAAGATTTTTTTACGTACTGCCCATTCAGGACGTCTATTTTTTAGGTTATCAGTCGAATCCTATTACCATGCAGAATTCTAGTGCAATAGCACCAACAATGCCTAAGTTAGCTAAGTGGGTAGCTGACGTTTCGGACACATTATATTCGGACACAGTGTCCGAATTGACACTTTTAATTTTATTATTTTTTTCAATGACGATTCGGACGCTATTACATTATTGGAGCTAATCAGTACAGTCAGATAAAAAAGCTTCTAAGAACAAGGCAACAGTCCAATCAACAATGTCCTTTTCACAATCCGGGCACTGTCGCCGTAAACTCTTAGGTCCGAGTCCCATCAATGAATCGATCCTCGTGAATCGAAGCACTTGCCGGCTAGCACGTGACCGCGGCCCCCTGCATTATAAGTGTTTATGACTAATAGTCTCACCTTGAGTACTTTGTATCGGTTCTTTTATGCGATTGCATATGAAATAACGATGACCGATTGAAATGTATTTTAAAACTTGTTGTTGTCATAAGTTTGTTGAGATTAATTATATTGTATTATTCTTTTTTTATTACTTCACGCTCGTGTGATGGAAGATGATGTTAATAGTTAAAAGTGTTTTTGAAATAGAAAAAACGATTGTCAATTGTTTGGGTAGTATTGTAGATATACGAGTATAAGTTTATAATAGGGTAGTATCACGTATCCTATCGTAAAGTCTGGTTATACGAAACTTATCTAAATAAAGTAATATTTAAAAAAAAGGAAAATAAGAAGGCACATTAGTACTTGTAGGTAGGTATAATCAACTAGTAAGTACATTATCATATTTTCCGTTTTCGGTTATTTGTCGAAAACTTTAAATACTTAAACCTAGTTTTTGATATTCTTTTCAGCGTAAATTATGATAACTTACACTCAAAATATATTATTTTTTATTATATTTCGGATCTATTTAAGCATTACGTTAGTGACCGATCCGATCCAGGAATAGGGCACGCACTAGCACGTGATGACATTTCCTGTAGAAAACCTCTGACGGTGTTTCGTTTTACACGGCTTGACGAACCCTTTAAGTTTCTCGCTACCCCCAAATAATCCGGTGATGCTGAAAATTAAGAAAAAAGACAAAGTTTAGAAAAAAATCCACGAGCGGGATTCGAACCCGCACCCCATGACATGCCGGATAAGGAGCACTACCAACTATGCTATCGTTTTTTCTATTTCATTTTTTCAACATTTGTGTTTTTTTTTTTAACATATAACTATAATCATAAAGGCACATTAAATAAAAAAATCGGTGAGATTTCAATCCTCCTTTTGGTTACAGCCTTGTTAAGCGCCCTGTTCCGGTCGACGGACCTCGTCCCATCAGACGTGGTAGCAGGCTGCGTGCTCCTCAGAGTGCGGCAAAAACGCGAGACCCGGGAGATGCGTCGGATCCAGATGCTCAATGATGAAGAGCCTATATATACCACAGACGTGAACAAAGTATTCTCAGAGACCCCTCCGTGGATGAACCTGGAGGATGCCCTGCATTACCTGAGGCTGTCCATAGCGGCGTACGGATGGCCTTATGTGCTGTACCGTCATTGTTTTACTGGATTCTGTAAACTGGCGCGCCATTTGACCTGCTGCTGTTGTCGGTGAGTCCTGTTTTTAATGTGGCAGTTTTAAAAAGCAATGTGTTATTTTTATTTCCGCGAATGATCGATTTGCTAACAAGAAGAAATCTTTTAATAGTCTGCTCTTCATAATCATCATCATTATCATCATCATCACTCTACCTAGTCCACTGCTAGACATAGGCCTCTCCAAGTGCACGCCACTAAGCACGATCCAGGGCTACTTTCTTCCAGCTCTTGCCAGCAACCTTGCAAAGATCGTAGTTCCACCTAGTCTGCTCTTAATTTTATAAAATTAACTAGTAATCATAAACTAGGGTAACTTGAACTGTTGGAAAGATTTCACTATTCCATGAAAGAATGTTCCTGTTTCGATCAAACACAGCGTTTTATCTGTTAGTAACAACAGATAAAAAGTAAACAAAAAAAAATCAACTTCAATCAAAAAATAAGCCTTTACCTAAACGTCAAACTATTGGGGACAATGACTCCATCATATGGGGAGGTCGAGACATTTATTAACTCGCTAAGCTGGCACTGAGTGGAAGAAACAGTCTCGCGATATTTTCAATTCGGTTTTCCATCATTAAAAACATGTCACGAAAGTTAATTAAGTTGCACATTCGCAACCAAAGCGGCTGCGCCAAAATATGTCTGTTGCATTAATTGTGTTATATCCGAATCGACCGAGCGCGTGTTTACATAACCCACCAGCACATTTCGCCAGCCCGGATATTCACCTCCATAATTCATTAAGTCAGCACGTTAATTGCCGAACTATTACGCACGCTTATTAACGCTTCAAGTAACTATTGTTATTTTCGAGCTCGTAATTTCGAGTGACTGATTTCATGTAATCCTTAATTGGCTGGTCCAACTGTAATGTGAGTTACAAAAATAATTGTTCGAACTTTACAAGTAATCATCATCATCATCAGCTCATTTTATGTCTCCACTGATGGGGCACGAGCCTTTCCTATGGATGGATAGGGAGAACGGGCTTTTAAACCACTACGCGGGCCCAGTGCGGATTGGTGGTTGTTAACGACTGCGAAGCACGGAGGAGCTCGAGATGATACATTTTTTGTCAACCATCCGATGACTGGCCTTTGCGTAAGTTGCTTAACCTCAGCACTTGCAGACCGAGCACGTTAACCACTGCGCCACCGAGCTCCTTTACAAGAACTGTACAAGTAGGTGTCAAGAAAGAAAATACTAAATTACAGTGCAATGACGTTTTGACGGTTTTATTGTAAATGAAACCAATAATGAACTATTAAAAACAACGAATGTGAGTCATAACATCGAATATTCAATCAATTCTGTAGATTGGCTACCGACGCTATTTTTGCCTGTCTAAACATAGTGTGTTTGTTTACTATCCGCATTCATTCGATTACGTTTACGTAAACGAAAATTAGTATTGGATTGAAGCAGCGCCTCCTAGCGACAAACGAGACAAACTGACAACAAACATTTTTGTCATATAAATTCTCGTTTTCTTTAACGTGATCGAATGGCGAATGAAACTCGCACTAGGCACCCTGATCGAGAGAATATTTTCGACTATGTCTTAATAAAAGGGCTTAGAAAAAGATAAAACATAGTTTCCGTGAGAAAAGTGTTGAAAATCAAAGGATTTATGGATTCTGATACCTACGTACAATGAGCTTATGACACCGCCTGCCGGAGTATAAATTCTTATACATTCAAGTGATATTTGTAAAAGTTTATTGGTATATCAATAATATTTGTATAGCTAACAATAGCAACTTTATAAATCGTACCGCATTTTTTTAAATATAGCCTATGTTACTCAGCGCTAAAGTAGCAATCTAATGGTGAAAGAATTTTTTAAATCGGTCCAGTTGTTTTTGAGTTTATTCGTTGCAAACATACATATATACATATAAAAATACAAAGCTTTCATCTTTATAATATTAGTATAGATATAAAACGGAAACAATTTGAAGTCCATTACACAACAACCATGCTACAACAAGAATGCATTTAATATCGACATCAAATCGACACTGTAATAGAGATGAAGAAAAAACACTTTTGCCGAGTTTCTTGTCGGTTGTTCTCTGTATAATAGTACGAGTATAAGGTCTCCCGTCGTAGAATTATAACCGATGCGTATAAATAAAAATATAATAAAACTAAAATATAATTTTCAAAAATATATTTGAAATATCTATTTAAAACTCTACAATAGAGATATTTTATTATTAGCAGACATGTTATGTATATTTACAGTAACTTCTGACAGCCAAAGGTTGTATTGTAATTTATATGAGCCAAATATATACTTGTTTCTATTTTACATTTGCAGGCCAAAGAATTCCATAGTGACGGACGACAACTGCTGCATGTGCAACTTCGCGGGCGTCAAGTATATGTCCAAGTTGGCTGCTGATGACATCGTCTTCGCGTCCTTCAACAACCGTGTCTTTGAGGTAACCTTCGTCATCATCTTCACAATTTTTTTATTCTAATTCAAATTCAAATTATTTATTCGTGATTCACAGGTAAGTCATTAGGTCTAAATGTTTATAAAATAATTAGGAGAACAATAGAAATTACTATACAATAACAAAAGGTCAAATAATTATAAGTATAATCACAATAATTTAAAACACAAAACAAAATTTAAAATAATTAAAATTAAAATCTAAAAACAAAAATTAAATATTACGAAAATAAATGTCAATTATGGAATACATGTCATTTACAGCAACATCTATTAACCGGCTTGTACGTAGACGGCTCAATGCATGACTACGCGGACGCACTATTTTTTACGGGTAAAACCCATTTACCCGTAACCTTATTTATTCGCTACTATTATAGCGTTTAATTTATTCATGGTCTTAGCAGTGACATCGTCTAAGCTTCCTCAGGCGTGCGGTGTGCTTCGTTTGGGTGTGCTTCGTGGAATATGTCTCCCTAACAACTGTTGTACAGATAGTAGATATCCACCAAAGAGATAGAAGTAGTAAGTAGGTAATTTCTAACGATTTTACCGTAGTGTTAACAAAGCCATAGTTTAGATGTAGACGTTAAAAATATCGGTTTCTAATGTATACGTAAACACTACACGTGTCTGTATTGCGGATTACGGACCCTGCCTGTAAAGTAGAAACAATTTATTATTTAAAAGTTAATTGATAAATATTTTTAACGGTTAATTTTAAAGGTTGAAAATATCATTTAATATTTTTATCGAAGTAGTAGTTTTAAATACATGTACACAAACTGTAAAGGGTTCGTAACGTCAGGATAAAATATAATGAAATTCTTACGCGAATTGTCGTAACTCTTACGGTTCGTTTATATACATTTTTTAATGTTTAATTTGAATAAAAATACGTTTATTTTTATGTTCGAGCACCCAACTTTGCATTATTTACCAACCACGTCTCATTATCTATTACTTAAATCTTAAGAGGTACCTCTGTCACTCGTCCTTGTCATAATGAACCGTAAGATTTCTACAACGCGTCTGCAACGTGTTTATATCTCGTAACATCAAAATAAGTACGACCATTATGTCCTAATTAATGTTGCAAGTCCATAAATTCATAAAATACCGCAAATAGCTAATAAATAATTTAGAGCGTCATCGATGTTGTGAAATACGTTGACATTATTTAACATTATAACAATATTGCAGTAACCACACCTTTCGGCGACTTTGTCTGTATCAAAACCAGTATCCCGTTATCCATACATAATTTTCAAAATCCTTTCCTAGAGTATGTCTTCATACATTAATAAACTACTACCTATTATTAAATTTTTTCTATATGTTTTTTTTTCTATGTCTATTCTAGACTTTAAAGAACTCTATCTAAACCATTGGTTATCGGTTCTGCGACAGATGACCAGCCCACACCCACTTTAGCTGTATGAGCTATGTAGGTCACTTTCGTTTTGATTTGTTTGATTTTACAGCTCAGTACAAATGTAGAATTTCGCTTTTATACAAGGTCACTTTATCAACTGCAAATATTTTGACAAAACATCTAATTATTATTAGAAAAATAAGGCCCTAGCATTAAAAAAAAAATTCAGGCTAGTTTTTTTTACCTTTCCTGACATAGAAATTGTAATATTTTTAAGAGCGGCCTCTCTGTCGGCTCTTTTGAATGAAACTAGGGGCACGTGTAAGCGGTGAAGGCATTGCGGCCTCTCTGTTTCGGCTTATTTGAATTGAAAGTACCGAAAGTGCTTTATTTTTCTTTTTAATCGAAATGTCTTTTGGCGATTTTCTTGAAAACTAGCGTATAAAAATTTAAGGATTTTTCATAAAAATAGTTTATATATGTTGTTGAATTTATCCTCAAAATATTTGCAGTTAAAATAAAATAAAACATAAAAAATAACATAAAATGTGACCTTATATAACTATGTATAATTAGCTTATGTCACTTCACTATTAAATTATGTATTAACTACACTAGCGCATTAAGTATCTTGATATGAACTATCATATTATACAAGACAACTATGTCTTGTAAGTTTACAAATAAATAATTTTATAATTTCTTCTCTTCTTGTCTGCTCTCGTGAGATCATTTAGTAATAATATGTGGAATAATCTTACTTAGTGTATCCTAAGTTGAAAGAATAATAATGAGATGAAAAATAACAAAAGTCTGCTTAGTTTCACTGGCGCATAGTGATTTTAAATTATATACCTACTGTTTTGAATAAAACGGCATACGTTCTCGTACTATGCAGAATCACTATGTAAACTTATTTTTACACTGTTCGAACGCACTTAGAATCTATTTTCAAAATAAACAAACATTTATTACATACATATAGGTACATACATTTTACTTATACTATTTGATAATGAATAGACCCAAAGTACTACTACTTCTTGATTTGTTTTTAAATTTTAATCTATACTAATATTATAAAGCTGAAGAGTTTGTTTGTTTGTTTGTTTGAACGCGCTAATCTCAGGAACTACTGGTTCGAATTGAAAAATTCTTTTTGTGTTGAATAGTACATTTATTGAGGAAGGCTATAGGCTATATTACATCACGCTATGACTAATAAGAGTGGAACAGTCGCTAATTAACGCGGGTGAAACCGCAGGGCACAGCTAGTTTTAATTAATTCTTTATATTTTATTGATGTATTCTGTTAGTTATATCTACTTAGTTTAATTGTGTCACAGGAAGGAGTTAGTACTTATAGCACGGGTTTTCCCAGTTTAATTACTAGCTGCACGTATTAATGTTCATATCATAGAATGAGTATGGTGTATCATAACATGTCTTGTAACAAGTGTTTTAAATAAATTTACTATTTACTATGAAACACGGAATACTCGCGTTTATTACTTAATTACTTTTACTTTTACTTTTTAATGTTTATCCTGACGTTTCTAACGGTCCGTGGTCACAGGGAGACTGAGGTGTTGGTTGTCTCATAATTAGTTAGTAGCTTGTATACCCTCATTTAAATTTAATCAGTTGCGTTCCGTTTTACGCTTACAGTATCTTTTGGTCTGCCAGTATCGTGTCGGGGCTGGGATTTAATATTTTGTATGATGGGATCCCAGGCTGGTTAACTAACTAACTAAAATAAACGCGAGTAGATCCGTAAAAGTTGTTTCATTTTTATGTGTAGTGTTTGCGTAAACTTTAGAAAACAATACTATTTACTATTTACTATTATGGTATGAGGAAAGATATAGTAAGCCTCCAGGGTTTTACAGGCTTGACGTTATAAGGCTCGACGTTAATGATAAGGGTAAAGGGCCCCACAAACTAACAGTTTGCCGGCAGATATCAGGCTGTCAGTTAGTCGGATCAGATCACACACTCACAGTTCCCTTTAAGATTTAGGACTGACGGCTAATGCGCAGGCCGAGTGTGTGGCGCGGGCCTGCGTCGACAAGTATCGACCGGACAGTCCGATCTCAAGACCAAATCGAACACACACTTGCAGATAGTTGGCCGGCGGCCTATATTATACAGCGTGTTAGTTAACACCAGGGACATATTTAATCCTATGGTAGTTTATGCTTGGGTAAACATAAACAAAAAAAAAAACGGCGCGGGGTACGCGCCGCGAGGCGGGGATGAAGACGTGGCCTCGCGGGGTGCGTGCGGTGTGCAAAGCAAAAAGTGACCTTTCGGCATGATCTATCGGCGTTGGCGCGCTCAGCCGGCGCATTCAATCGGCAAATATTTCATCTTTTCACGCGCTTAGTGTATACGCTAAATTATTTATTAGGATTATGCAAAAAAATAAGAATATATATTTTTTTAATGAATCGGATCGAGAATCGAGTACCTAATGTCCTCCCTTAATATGTCCCTTGGTTTAACTGACAAGCTGTATATTCAGTCTATTGCCGGCCGGCGCTGCTGCGGTGTGAAACTGGCGACTACCACTTCTTAGTGTATGACCTCAAAGCCGGTGTTTGACCATGGTGTTTGACCATTGCCGGCTGACAATAATCGTATTAGTGTGTGGGCAATGGAGGTCATGAACGGCAGGCTGCTTGTTCGATCAAGGACTGCAGGCGAACTGTTAGTGTGTGGGGCCATTAAGAGGAAATACTAAGGTCGACTGATTATATGAAAAGTAGACAAAATCAATGTTTTGTAGTCCCCTGATTCTTCCTCCAAAACTGGACCGATTTGATTACTTTTTTCATTAAAAATTAAAGAAAACCTTTGGCTGTGTCCCCTATGTTTTGCTTTTTTTATATAATCTCGTTAAATTTGTTTGCTGGATGTCTGAACACAGCGAAAATCTGGCCAATTTTTAAGGTTTTTAAAGGTTCATATCTTTTTTAATAATTAATTTATGAAAAAAAGCAAAACATAGGGACACCGCCAAAGCCTTCCTTTAATTTTTAATGAAAAAAGTCATTAAATCGGTCCAGTTTTGGAGGAGGAATCAGGGTACTACGAAACGTTGATTTTGTCTACTTTTCATATAATCAGTCGACCCTAGTATTTCCTCTTAAGACCTTATGAGGACAACATCAAGTTAAATGAAAAATACTTATAGTAGTGGCACCAATGGTCGACACTTTAAGCCCATTTGTCGGCACCAGTTGTCGCCAAAAAAATAATAGAAAATTTCATTGAAATTGTATTGGATGACAAGTAGGAAGCAATAAATGGCTACTAAAGTTCGCCATTAGCGATGTATTTACAGCAAACTCGGGCTAACGGCCATAGGTAACGTGTGTTTAGCAAACATCTTGCGGGCTAGTCTCAAAGAAATACATTCTAATAGTATAATTATGAAAACAGACATTTAAACATTTTTTAGGGTAAATCTACCAGTGTTCGATACTTTAAGCCCGATGGTCTAAATTTTTTTTGTCGCCAAAATATAACAGAATTTCATTGAAATTTTACTGAATGAGAGTTAAGACAAGTGGTCTGTATTCAATTGCTGCTAAAGTAAAAATCAGTTGCTAACCCTTATTTTTTATGATAAAAGGAAAGTGATGTCGAACACTGGCCCCCTACCTATATTTTGTAGTTAACATACATTTTAATATACCGGTAACACATTAATAATTAGAGTAATTATTAACGAGATTCTTACTATCTTTATTATTTATTTTGGCACAGTTGCATGCGCCATGATCACGGAGTTACTGAAGTTAATGTGAGTGAGTTTTTTATGAGCAGACAAAACGATCTACCCTCTTCCTTACTAGTCGTTTTTTGCGCTCGATGCCCTTACCACAGAGTAAATATACTTCCGGAACCGTACCACCGATTCCTAAGGGTATGTTTCGATATACCATGCGAGCACTGTCCAGTGCTCTTACTGGTGAGAAATTTGTTCCGTTAAGGACTGACAGTATACTGCCGCAGTATCCTAGGGAAATATATGACGTCATAAATCGTCGCCATTTTTGTACTGTAAGCACTGGCATTTTCGAGGTAATGTACTCTCAGTGCTTTGATCACGTGATCAACAGCGTCCAAAAATGACATAGATGACAGCATGGATGACAGTATACTGGACTGCGTTCCGCTTTAAACAGTAACCAGTATAGCTAAGTATAAAGGAACGGCTTCGCAGTATACTAAATTGACGTCACACCTTTCAGTGCTCGCAGTGTATATCGGAACATACCCTTTGTCACTATTCACTCAAAATTTCTCATGACAGCAAGTGACCATGATAGTTTAAATAGTTATAACATTAATAATTAGTTTTACTTGTGCAACCTCCATAGACCTAAACGTTTTCGCTAGTGGCTTCCGTGGTTAATGAAACTTGTGTTCTTGTGGTTAATGAAAACGTGAATTAAGGTACAGCCAACGGACTTGTTTACAAACCAAAGATTTCGTGCAGCCTTAAACTATAAAAGGAACAAAGCGTATCTAGTAATAAAAAATGTTGTATGTTTCTGTTTTCCTCACAACACGTAGCATAACATCGCAAATCTCGTTGGTCGAGACCAGTGTTGCCAACTTGGCGGATTTCCCGTCATATCTAACGGATTGGGGTAAGGTAAAAATTGATAAATTGGTCGTCTAACGGCTAACGTATTTTTTTTTGCGGAAATAAATAAGGGTTGCTATTATGAGATCCTTAGGGGAGGCCTTCGTCCAGCAGTGGACGTCTTTTGGCTGAGATGATGATGATGAACCCTTTATTTTATTTACATACACACATTGAAATACACGTTGCACATGTTTTATACAAAGGTAAGCGAAAAGCGCTAAAAGATATTTCTTCCAGTCAACTCTAGCTGTGGTATTAAAAGGAAGTCTACGGGACAAATTTTACAATAATTATTTTTTCAAAACTAGCCTATTTACTTATTATAGGTATCATAGAAGATTTTGTATGAAATTTGTGCAGCGTCATCAAGCTACTATTATGAAAAGTGCCAATTCAATATGTTTAGTTTACGACCTAAAAGTGGGTAAAGATGGCGCATATATACAGGGTGGCTCATTCAAATCGGTCAGTATGGGAATGTCTGAAACTATAAGACATACGAAGATTTGTTCTTAGGAACCATGTCACCGATTTTGATAAAAAGAAAAACTGCATTCATACATTTGAAAAAAAAACTGTACCCAGCTCGGGAATCGAACCCGGTCGTTTTGAAAAAATAAACTTACACTTTTTCTATTTAAATATCGATTGTGTAGGTCTTAAGCTGTAAATGTCTCTAAGAAACATGATGTCTAAAATGAATAAAATGCATTGTTTTGACATACTTTAATTTATCATAGTAGGTGTTCGAAGTGACCACCGTTTTTTTCAATACAATATTTTAATAATTATTTTTTATTATTTTAATATTTTAAAGATTTAATGCAATGCTAATGCCACATGATAAGGTGTATGTAACAAGTAGAGAGGTACATACAAACAGCCATAGAGACAATTTTACATGCCTGAACTTGTTGAATATTGTAACGGTGGTCACTACGAACACCTACTATGATAAATTAAAGTATGTCAAAACAATGCATTTTATTCATTTTAGACATCATGTTTCTTAGAGACATTTACAGCTTAAGACCTATACAATCGATATTTAAATAGAAAAAGTGTAAGTTTATTTTTTCAAAACAACCGGGTTTGATTCCCGAGCTGGGTACCGTTTTTTTTCAAATGTATGAATGCAGTTTTTCTTTTTATCAAAATCGGTGACATGGTTCCTAAGAACAAATCTTCGTATGTCTTATAGTTTCAGACATTCCCATACTGACCGATTTGAATGAGCCACCCTGTATATATTAAAAAAAATATTAGTGTGATCATGTGTATTTTTTTGACGTAATTTTGATGGAAATTTTGACCATATTTAGCGGATATTCCAAATTATTGTTGGCAACACTACTCGAGACTCATAACTCACGGGCAATTTAGCTGGTAGGTATACATAACGACACATATTGCGTGCGCCTTGCTTCCTACTGGCCCGTCCATGAACCTGGCTTACGTATATGCGTCTTATGTCATATAATGCTATATGTATGTGCAGGCTCGCGTGAGCTTACTTCAAATTGCTATGCTTTTAAGTGGTCTTCGTTAATTGTGTTTGCGTGACGATTTTCATATTTATCTTAGTATCAATTATGTGAACTGTGGACTGGCTGCATTTAACTGTTTATTTAGTTATCAATCTGTATTATACCGAAAATTTGGATATTTCTATATTTAACAACCTTTAAGAAAGTATTGAATTACTTTTGTGAAAATTCTTGAAGAGGAGTGTAGTTATATTGGGTCCTTACCTATGAAATTGGCGTTTTTTTCTCGCTCATTAATAGGTGTATTACTTCTAAAACTCAATACCGGTTGTTAATATTAGATATCATACACATTTAATTTAGACCATATTAGTTAGGCTGCAGTAATAACAATGATTTTTGATTTTGTGTCTTTATTGCCCAAATATGTTTTTTAAATTGACTTCTTTTTTTGTTAGCGGAATTGACCTTTTGTTTCATTGTAGCTTTGAAGGTACTTTTTTTTTTCTTTTTAGGGTCTGCATATTTAGCTAGTGAAACAAACACACTACCCTACAATTTTTATTGTATTAGCCTAAGTAGATGCTAAGAAAATTTAAAAAACGTTAGTATGAAAAATCAAGTTTTATAAAAAATCCTCATACAAAACACCAATTTCATAGGTAAGGACCTAATATTAACATTTTCGTTCGTTTCATTTCGTTCCGTTTGTCAAAGGTGTCCCTCAAATCCTTTGTCTTTGGTAGTCGTCGCTCCAACGCTTTCTCGGCCGATACCTGTGCCACTCGTCCTCCTTCAGATATCAAAGCGTAGTAGCATATCAAAGCGCAAAATCTATAGCTAAGTTTTCCCGCCTCTGCGTACATTATATAAATCATGTCAGTATAAATTGTTACGCACGTTGGTATCATTGACCTCTTGGTCTCTATGGTACTTTCTTAGTAGTACTCTAGTATCTAGTGTCTACTCAATAGTAGTACTACGACCACCGCAATCAGACCCAGTCTCAGTTTGATTCCCATAGATTACATATTAAGGTTGGCATCTTTATACAAGAAAAAAATCATCTTATGATTTACCAGCGGCTTTGGGGAAGCCCGCTGGTTATGTGGCTCTGTCTCCACTTTCCTATTCAGTTACTCCAAGTGCACTTACCAGGCTAGCTGATACTATAGTTTTTTGGTACAGATCGAGCGCTCTTGCCAATCGGCCCGCCCGATCCTCTAAATGCCACTACACATTTACAGTTTAGTGAAACATGCACACTAGTTTAGGCCCAAGACACCGTACTCGTAGAACAACGGTACCTACGACGAGCCGGTTCGCACGCGCTCTATACCAGGTACCGACATGTACCTGGCCGCTTTTCCCCACTACCACGGCCCGGTCAACCCGAGCCAAGGTCCGAGCCTTTAAAGGCGCCCTCGGGTTGTTCCGCTCCCCGATCCAATTCGAACCGATTCGATCCGGTTCGAAGAAAACCTCCAAAGGTGATTCGTTTCACACGGCTTGAGTTTCTTACCGCCCCCCCAAAAAGCCCGGTGAAGCTGAAAATGCATGAGGCAATCAGCAAACTCTCTCAAAAAAAAATTGCCTAACGGCCACCCAAGTATCAAAAAGTGTTTTTGAACAAACTTTTAGTAGTTTTTAAGATTATATATTCTCTAATTCCAGTTGCCCTTCTGCGTGATCGCTAACCACGACCGCGAGAGCATAGTGGTGGCAGTGCGTGGCTCCATCTCCCTGCGCGACATCTTCACCGACTTCACAGCGGGCTCCGAGAAATTCGAAGCTGATGGTACGCACATCTTGTTATCATAATTATGATAAACATTTTATTCAGACTTTTGAAACCAATCTATATTTATATTCATACCACGCGTTATTAAAAATGATTAATATTTTTCAATCTTTTCTATCTATATATAAAAATCAATTGCTGTTCGTTTGTCTCGCTAAAACTCGAGAATGGCTGGACCGATTTGGCTAATTTTGATTTAGAAATATTTGTGGAAGTTCAGGGAAGGTTTAAACGGTGAGAAACATCAATAATAAGTAACGGATAATACTAAAAACGACAATTTAATTTTCCAATACAAAATGTTCCACGATTTGTTTGTTTAGTTGTCATAGAAACTGTCAAAGTGGTACGAAGTCCGCCGGGTTTGCTAGTAATTTATTAAAAAATATACTTTTATCATTTGTATGGATCAAACCTTCTAACAGGTTTACCGGAAGACACAGCAGCCCACAAAGGCATGTCGATGGGCGCTGCGAAAATGTTGAAGCGGCTGTTGCCGGTGCTCGAACGCGCCTTCCAGCAATTCCCACACTATGATCTAGTCCTCACAGGTATTCAATCAGTTTCTTATACATTTATCGATTTTACTAAAAAGAGTTCTTAATATTACAAACGAAAGCGGCTGGCCTTCATCATACCTGGGCAGCGCAGCCCAGGGTAGAGTAAGCGAGGCGGTCGCTCTAGGCGCCCGGTGGCACGCGGCGTTAAAATGCGAAAAGGGAAAGCAATTTCAATCAAAAAATATACGTTTGTTGGCGCCCTTTGAGATGAATGAGTGATATTATTTCAATTCTCGCTCGCTAGGTCAGGGGACCTAGGCTTAAATTCTACTATTTTAATACATGTCATTGAATAAGTACCTAGACTTGAGGCTCTTGGCCTCGCTGTAGAAAATGAGTATGTCTGTCTATGGCAAAATTTTAATGTTTGTTACCAGGAATAACTGCTTCAATGCCATACAAATTTTCGTTGTCTTTAACGTGATCGAATAAAACATGCTCAAGCACCCTGGTAAGTGAACGAAAACCTAGGGCCAAGGACCTCTTGCTAGGTATCGAACCGAACGCTATGTCACTCGGCCATCGAGGCAAGGAGGAATGATGATGATTTTAAAATTTATTGTTGGCTGTTCCAGGTCACAGCTTAGGAGCGGGAGTAGCAGTACTAGTGGCATTAAAGTTGAGACCGCGATATCCGCATCTTAAGGTGTTCGCCTTTTCAACTCCAGGTAAACAGATGACATTAAAATTTACTTTTTATATTTTAAAATTTTGTGTAAGTACATTACATTTCTGAATGTTTTATTGAATAACTGAAATCTTAAAAACGGTTCTGTGACGATTTTGAACCAAAGAAAACAATTGGTTTTCAAGTTAAAATTATGATTAACAGTACTTTTAAGAATTTGTTTTTTAATTGCTTCTGTTTGTTAACACAATACGGCAGTCGTTAGCACCCACCATCTCCATATTAGGCCTGCATGATGTGTCTCTGATCTCCCCATATGCTCTTTCTTATTCATGAGGAAAAGACTAAGCCCAGCAGTACAACGTTTATTAGCTGATGATAAGGACTCATTTGAGATTTATCCAATGTTCTTTTAATCATACATGTTTAAAATAGTTTTTTATTAAATTATTTCAGCTGGTCTTATAAGCAGAGAAGCAGCCCGGTATACCGAGAGCTTCGTACTGACAGTAGGAGTGGGGGATGACCTGGTGATGAGGCTCAGCGTGCATAGCATAGAGAACCTGCGCACCAAAGTCATACAGACTATACACGCCACTAAACTACCAAAGGTAAGAGTGCCACAGGGTTGTCAACATGGTTCTATGTTATATCTGGTGACTGAATGTAATGCTAACAATTCACTTTTGTCTTGGGTTATCGTGATTATTGATCGTTATGTTGATGATCATTGACAGAGTTGAAACAATAGTGTAGGTATTGCAACGTGCTATACATATGTGATAAATAATATATGGTGACTTTCTTATCTAATTAAAAATAGAAAACAGTCCTCATCTAACGAAAAAAAAACAAAATACAAAAATTATTAAGAATAAAGAGAAAGTGTCAAAACATACTTGCACAAATGTTTCTACACAGTTTTACTGCGTAAATTATCACAGGAGTTTAGATAAAATTTGGTAAGGCACATTGCTCATAGAACTATCTTTTAACTTGGTCCACTGTCGCCCGCAAAGTGAGTTAAGACTTCCAATGCACTATGTCCATCTGGGAACGCGCCAGCCTTCTTTCTTTAAACTGAACACTAGAATTATACATATATGCTACATACTCTAAACTCCTATAAATTTCCAGTACCGAATAATGCTCAACGGCTTCGGGTACGCGCTGTTCGGCGTGCCAGCCCGAGACCTGGAGTCTACCTGGCGGCGGCCTGAAGACCTGGAAGCCAACCAGTCGGACGACTCCGCCGACGCGCTGCTGGTGCAGAGCGTGTCCACCGTGAGTGCTGTCAGTGGCCTTTACAGGTTTCCGGAGTGGCCGACGACACTCCTGCGTGTGTGCTTTTCACGACATTCACGTGTGGGTCACCATATGGGTCCTCCTGGGGAATTATTCTTATCTGTCCCCCGGCTTTGCCTCCATAGGGTGACAGTTGGGAATAAAAAGTCTCATCTGTCCCCCAGTCACTAACAGGAGGACAGATGGAGTGCCTATTGCGAGTTTATTTATTATTCAATCACTCTTAATGAAAGCGAGGGAGGTGAGTTGTATTTTTTATAATAAAATTACAACTTACCTCGTTTGTCACCAGGAGGCGCTGTTTTAATGCCATACAAATTCTAGTTTTCGTTATTGTGATTGAATGGTGAATAAAACTTGTATTAGGCTCTCGGAAGTCGAATGCCGTTTGAGCGAAGACGTTGACTCGATTGGCCATGACGTTGACCAAACATGAGCTTTACCATTTGCTATAATGAAATAAAATAATAAAGAAGAGTAAAAAAAAGTAAAAGTAAAAGTAAAAAAAAAGTAAAAGTAAAAATTAAAAACATAACATTAAAAACAAATTTATTACAAAGTTAAATACAATTTGCGTGTTATTAAGCACATGTGCGTGCGTGCGTGCGTGCGTGCGTGCGTGCGTGCGTACATCAAACGTCACTTCAAGCTTGTGATTGGTCGATCTCATCTATGATCGAGTAACGTGTTCCAGCAAATAATGAGCGTCTAAAGCGGCATTCGATTTCAATTAGGGGGACTCGGTTCATCATAGCGCTTGCTCCAGAACTGAGTTTATTTTCATTGGATCGTGTAGCTGGGCTATGCGATTTCACTCTTTAATTCATACTTTACCTAAGATTTTAGTTAGCTCGTCACTCAATACCGGATGGTGCTCTTTAAGATGTCTGAGCCTGTTTTTTCAGTTCAGTAATTAGTCACAGACACCATCGCGCGATAAAATGTGACATAAAGAGGCATGGCGTGCGTCATTTGACTATATTTGAGCAAAACTCATATGCCTTCTTTACTCTGTCGTATGTGTGAAAAGGGCTAGTTATAACCACAGATTAAACAATAGTTACTACGTTTTGTTATACGTAGCACTTGGGTAGGTCGAGCTATTAAGGCGAAGGGTAAGGCACACTAGCGCCGCTAATGAATTTAATTTGATAACAGCTAAACTGGTTTTTTTTCAAACATTGCGGACCTTTGGACACTAGGCAAACATCTATTATTTAATAATTGTGCACTACTTTTAGGTTTGTTTTTGTATTCATTCGCTAACACTAACTGTGGCCATTGTTTGTAAATAAATGCGATAGCCCGTTTTGTGAATAAACCACGCAACAAAAAGTAGTGCACAATTATTAAATAAATACTATGGATGCTTTCCTGTTGTCGGACGGTACGCAATGTTTAAAAAAAGATCCGGTCCGTTAGTAATTGTCAAATTATCAATTGGTGGCGCTAGTGTGCCCTTCACCTTAACAGAAAATTATAATAATATACCTACGTTACTAGTTTTTGTTTTGTTTTTTTTTACAGATAGAAATAAGGTTTGAGACTGATGGCGCCTTTTCTAAATTCTAATATTTATAAATCAGTCAGTGAAAGATGTTATGTTCATATTGTTTTAAGCTTTAAACCACTGAAACGCTTTGCTTGCATAGTGTATCATGTAGTTGAATCATCACCATACAATTTCATAAAGTTGCTTACAGTTTTATTATGTTTGTTGAACAAATGTACATTATACACAGGGCTAGCAATATAAATGACTCAGTATGTAGAAATCCTAAAGTTTTACTCAACTTTGTCTTATATTAGTCTGTCTAAAATCATAAGACATACATACAACCCACTCAACACTACTTTAAAGTTTATACTGACACCCCCTACCAACCATTAGGTCACAAAGTAGGTGAAGACATATCAATATCAATATCAACATACATACAGTTGAGTTCGGACAGATTGCTCCCAGCTCACCTTAACGTAATGCACTATAACACGCATACGGTTAATATATTCATACAAAGGTGAGCGAAGGTGAACCCTATCTTTAAAACAAATCAATTCCAGCCAAGTTAAGGCGGAGGGAAAGTTGAGAATTTAAACGAATATTCGAACATAAGCAACGAGAGTTATAATCTTATTCCCAGGTCAGGCAAAATGTGTTTAGGATTCCTCTATGAATCGCCCGGGTTTGTGATCGATCATAACCCCCCACTAGCGATGACTTGATTTCAATGCTAGAGAGCTTTACCCAGCCTTTTACTGCTTTTTATAAAGTATTTATATCATAATCAATTGCCTGTATAATGTGCGATCAATTGCAGGAGGCAGCACTAGTGTCACGCAACGTTTTCGCGCGCCGCTTCTCGACGGCCCGTTTGTTCACCGCGGGCCGGATACTGCACATAGTGCGGCGCAAGCGCATGGGTATAGAAAAGTAAGTTTTTTTACAGTTTTTTTTTTCTGCATTCTGTATGCATTTTTAAAGATCTGAGGAGGATATTTTGCCGTTTGATCATGTTATCAAAAACGATAATTTGTATAACAACTCGCCTCGTTTTTTACCAAGAGTCTCTGCTTCATTGCCCTAGAAATTCTCGTTTTCGTTAACAAGATCAAATAGTGAAAAAAATTTGCACTAGACATTGAGAACCTACATTGACAATTAGGACATATACCAAATACCTTATATAACCATTATAAGGTATTTGTTTTTGCGAACAAATAACACTTTGAGCAAGTGGTGAAAAAATTTACACTAACCACCCCAGACAAAGGCACGATAGCACCTGACCCGGTGTGTCATGGAGGCGGATTCGAATCCCGCTTGTGGAAATTTTTCAACATTTTTTCAAACCTACATTTAGTACATTTGGCAGTTCGTAGTAGGTACTTACTAAGTCGAAATTTAATCACTTTAGTCATATTAATGAACTTTGAGCAAACTGTAATAATATTTTTATTATTTTCCATGCTGTCTAAAGTAATGAAGCTGACGAGGACAGGTAAATCTTGTTTTGTTTCTTTAAAAACTTATTCTCATAAACTCGCGCAACTGGCAAAAGTCTATCTGCCATCACAGAGTCTATTAGTTAGCGCACCGGCCACAGACCTACTCCGAGAGACCGGATTATATTCCCAGCGGAAGTACTGACTAGGTACCTATTGTACCTACTCGGTTTGGTTGGTGGTAGAGCTTGTTTCAAGTGGACCTAGCTACTTCATACTCAATATTTTATATAATAATAGTTCCAGATTTCTAACTGAAATTCCCTTCCATTTTCAATCTTCCACATCACCTAACATCAGGTCCAGGATATGTTATTTCAAAACGTCACCAGTCATGTCATATTCTGATATTTTTCCCACAGCCCATATATCAAAATTGATCAATCACTAAGATACGATTGCTGACACGTTTTAAAATGGCAGAATCTACACTCAGATGCGATGTAGACCATAGACTTTCTATTTGCATTGCACTATTATAAAAAAGTTATTCGTGTTTTCACCCAATCATTCTCCACAATAACTGATTCTTATATTTCGTAATTACAGAAAAGTTCGCACCCACGAGCCCACATTCGAAATGAGGTGGGCTTGCCCCGAGGACTTCATGGAGCTCCAGGTGATGCCTCGAATGCTACTGGACCACTTGCCAGAGAATGTGCACAGGACTATCCAAACGATTATAGAGGAGCGGCACACTTATAGGATCACGCATGTGGTGTAAACACGTTGCGTGACGGACTTGGGTGTCGGCCATATACATGTATGACGAAGATGTGTCGGTGTAAACAAAACGTTAAGTGACCTTTTGGTAGGACTATGTGACGTAAGAAGTTTAGTTGTATCAACGTACAGATTTACCAATGTATGCGCAGAATGTTTTGTAAGAAAACTAGTGACACTGCAATTATAAATGTGACGATAAATATACAAAAGTAGTGACGCCTACAGATACAAATGTGTCAGTAAACAAACAAATTGAATAGAACATCGCTTTTTAACGAAGTGACTTAATTAGTTTAGACAGTGACACTGATTAATAATTTTACGCTAAGAAAGTAACTACAAGTTAGGCGTAGAGATTGTTATGTGACATTTAACACATTTCCATTGTAATGTTTAAAAAACAACTAGTTATGCTGTAATAATTTAAGTGAAATGACCATGACTTATATACAAAAACCCTCTTAATCTTTAACTTGCCCTTTCAAAATACGTGTAGGAAGACTACAAAGAATATGCAAAACGCAAAGAGTTAAGTAAAAAGAGTATTGTTACTTTTTAAATTCACCAGACGTGAACATAAATTATTTAAAAAAAAATAGTTACCTACCTGCCTAGTTTAATCGTGTAAGTACATTTTATTAATACTTTTTTCTGTAACAAACTTACCAACCTATCTGACAATATGTAGAGATTATTGGAATGAAGTGATACGAAAATGTATTTATTATAATAAGCAAAGAATAAGCATTATTAAATTACTTCATCATAATCGTGCCCTAATTAGGTAGGTAAAAAGAAAAGATAGAAATGGGAATCTTACAAAAATGTTGTAAGATACTTCTTACAACATTTTTGTCGTCGTGGAAAGAAATAAGTGTCGATTGTGAAAATTTTATCTAATTTGGATTAATATTTTTTATAAAATGTAGATAGCATTTTTTTGACTGGGTAAGTGCTAAAACAAAGTTCAATGATTACTCGGCTGATATGAATGGAACTGTTAACACAGGAAGTGTATTTATAGGATAATTTCACATAACTACAACTAAAAAATACAATATTTCCGATCAAAATGAATTTACGTGGAGAGCAGATTATTGCAAACTGTAATGAAACTTATGATAATAGAGTAGAATAATCAATGAGACGTACAAATATTCATCATTGTATCACATAGCATTAGTTTTAAATTGTGTTGAAATTTATATCTAATTTCAAGTAAATCACCTCAATTAATAGTAATTGAGGTGATTTACTTGAAATTAGATACATTCGATATATTATATACATTCGAGTACCTATAGGTTGACCGACGAGTATTTTTTTACATTTCTTATACTGTCATCAGTATTTTTGTTACTTATCAGTATGAACAAATTTTGTCAGGTTTATTATCACTGCACTGGGAGATAAATACCTACCTGCAGTGACCTATATAGTAATATACCTTTGCATTAGGCATACCACTGTGTCCAGGGAGACGCAGATGGCTATGTGGGGCTCTCCCCCAACCTCTCCCCTTAAGGGGGAAGGAGGGTATACCCACTTAAATCTCCTGCACTTCCCCTCCGTGCCGCTAGGATGATCCGGATCCTATAATCACCGGAGTAAAAATAATATACCTAATGCCACGGTTGTCATGCATCAAAATATACGTAGATATATTTTATTAAATGAACATTTAATTTTACAGAAAATAATAACTTCGTTGTCAACGGGAAATAAAATAAATATTTATCTTGTAATGTCTGTGCTTATAAATGGTAAAAGAGACGTAAAAACAAGTTTATTTTGGAACATACATTTACATTTATTATGTTATTAGCAAACTCAATTATTTTCTCTAATAAATGTAGTTACACTTCGTTCCTCCATTTAGAACTTTTAACATTAAATTTATAAGACTTAGAAATTCTAGATGAGAATATATCTGTGTCAAATTATTTTGTAAAACTATATTAAGAATTGTGAGAAGACTGTGATGATGTTATAGTATGAAAATATTGTTAATGCAAGTGAAAATGTCTACGAATATAGTTATGAATGCGGTGTCTATTGTGAAGATGATAATTAAGTACCTAATTGATAATTTGTACATACAATATTTAGAATTAAGTTCTTCGTTGCTTTCGTTTCTGAGAAACAAATGGCAATTTACCTCGTCCCAGTGTTGACACATATCAACGTTAAAAACGTTATATGATTTTCTTCTAAGTTTCTGAACATTAGGGTAAAGCCACAAAAAAGTACGCAGAGCAACTATAATTGATAACATTATATTGGTGAGCAACACTAGCCAGTCTTTTGTCAGGTTGTACGTTGAATTAATTATTTCCACGAATGCGCCTGCCAATCCTAAACTTACTCCTTGGTAGGGCGTAGACTGGAGGTTTTACCCTATCGCTCTTGAAACTGCGTTAATTCTAAATTACTTTGCTCAATACGACAAGCAATTTCAGTTGGGATATTATTGACTTATGTCGAAGTTAGCTTGTGAGGGAAACGTTGAATTGTTGAAAGTCAAGGCCTACTACTAGATACATTCGATGAGAGTTTCTTCCTAAGCTTTTTTTGATATTATAGCTCTCACAGACGCACTTCAGACTTATAATAAGACATGAAAATATTTTACAGTAAGTACAATACTAGTGTTACCAACGTCAATTAAATAGAACATGCGATTCCATTTGTAATTTTCAGAACAGTCGTATAATCACTTAGCGTACATCGTACTGTGTATCTATTTTCTTAATGTCTCTAGTAATCAATCATCGCATTTTCAATGCAATCTAATATTAATTGCCATGTCCAATAATTATTAGATTTATCGTGAATAAAAATGAATTCAGAACAACGTACTTTATAGTTGTTTTGTTTTGATTTCCGTGTGTAGGTACTACATAGAGCTGTAAAACTGTAAATCGTAAATCAAGTATATAGGAGCTTGTTTTGACAAGAAGTTTGCCGAGAGACATTAATGAAACTAAAAGCACTCTACCTACTTAAATCAACACTACTTATAGAAAAATAAACTGCAGATATTTTAATATTTAACCATTAATTATCTCGTCTAAATTAATTGTTATTAATTTTACCCACTTACTGTATTACCTATCTAGTTGTTGAAAGCATTGTAGGGCTCCGACGTTTACTTCAGTGGTTGAAGATTTCGGTTGAAGTTCAAGATGTAAGCATATTCTGCCTCATGATGATGTGAGATAAAGGAAGGCCAATCTTATTCTCGTTTAAGAATTAATTAAAAAGAAACACTATTTTCAAGTAATGTAGTGTGAACTATCTATGACAATTACACGAATCTCGATACAAATGGTTTTTATGTAGCCTACAAATTGACTTATATAGAGAACGCTACGTAAAACTCATAGGAATAAGCTCAAAGTATGTTTAAGAAAAACCTATACCTACAAAACTATTTCCTATTTCCTAATCTACCTACTCTTAAATCGTGTGACCAAAACAACACATTTAATAAGTTTTTTAGTTTTCATAAGAAGTTAAAACATTTAAACGAACTCTAATTAATACATTTATGATCGATTACCGCGACTTTTCCTGTCCAATCAAAACCCCTCGGAGATTCTACAATCTAGAGAAAAAGGATACACGCTTGCGGATTTCCATTGCGCCATTCCCACTAGAAATCCCGTCGGATATTTTGATCACATGGCTTGAGGAACCCCTTTAAGTTTCTCACCGCGCCCAAAAAGTCCTGAGACGCTGAAAAGGCCGTCTGAGACCATCAGCAAACTATTTCCAAAATATTACCGCGCGTTTTATTCTTACATGCATAAGAAAAAGAAATACTATTTTGTGTGCTGTTTTGGTAACCAAAACTCAGGGAACAACACCAATGTGACTTTCTGTATACCTTGCGATCTGTTTCAGACCATGTATTTGTACAAAGCATTTACTTCGAATGATTTACATTCCATTTTGTATCCCCTTACTTAGCCCTCAGTCCCGCGGATGTGAATTGTGTATGTGTATTATATGTGTGTTACTGTGTTGTTGTGCCTTTTGGTGGATTTGACACGGGGCTATACAATTGATACGGGAAAATAGTTTAGTGCCCTCGCCTACGTCCGATAATTGGTGACCAATTTTTTAGTCGGTGATAATGAAACGGATGGAGTTCTATGTTTCAACGCATACGTCCTACAAAAATGATTATCGGTCCTATAAAAAGTCGGTCGTGGGCGGGAGCCATAATTGAAATTTTTACTTTGCTAAAATAAAGATGGCATTTTATTTTCAATTGTATAGCCCAAGTTAAAGTTACAAATAAGTAGTTAGTTATTAATTATATCTCATTCCAATTATAATTTCTGTTGCCCTTTGGTAAACTTGATACTTATTTGTAGTCCACATATGATTACTTTGGCGAAACAGGAATTTTCCTACTACAGGCTATCTGAGCCATGTGTGAGTCCGCCATGATTCATGATCATGACTCATTTATTTAACAATAAAAATGATAATTACCCGTTTACTGTAACTAAGTATTTCCGGTACATAAAGATGCAAAATTTTATAATTTGATATATTTTTAATAAATCAAACGTCCTTTGACAATTATTGTTATATTTTTTAAATTTAATATACATATACGAAAATAAAGTACTTATTTAATTTTAGGTACACATATGTATTTGTTTATTGTTGATTTTGTTTTGTATTACCAATTTATTTTATGCAACTATATTTTATTTTGTTATTTTAATTATTGTTTTTGTATTATTATTAAGCTTCTCTATGCACGTATCGAGAAGTGTAAAATGACTATATATGTTATAAAGTTGACGAAATCAGTAAGATATTTGAACAGACTGTTTATTGTTGTTTATTGTTTGTACATGTAACATCTGGAGTGATCCATGTTTTTTTTATTATATCATTATTTAGTTACCGTAGTGGCACTGGTGATAAACACTAGCTTATCGTCATCAAAAAACAACAGGGTGCCAAGTGCGAGTTTCATTCGCCATTCGATTACGTTAACGAAAACGAGAATTTGTATGGCAAAATTTTAACTCCTCTCGTATGTCGCCGGGAGGCGCTGCTTCAATGCCATACTAATTTTCGTTTTCGTAAACGTAATCGAATGAATACGGATAGTAAACAAAAAACTCACACTAGGTACCCAGAGTTTTGACAGAAAACATGTGTTCTTCATTCAATTGTTTTTTTTCCTTTAGTTGATGGCTTCGTGCGATTAGCATATTTAGCCAGTGTCAAAGTAATTTTTCTTACAAGCATAAAAAACAATATTTCGTTCCAGTATGATGATGATGAATGATAATAGAAATGTGAAGTGAGAAATGATATACCCCCCAACCCCTCGAGCATCTCAGTAAAGATGTGGGGCTTTACTAAGTCTTCACGCGGTTTTTTTGAGAGAATTTGAAAAGTGACATTGCACTGTTTTGTTTCATTTGCCAACACTCATGCACACTCATGAACACATAACGGTTAATAATCCACCATTATTTCACATAAATATTCGACATGACACAAATTTTAAAAAATAAAACAAAACCGCAGACATAACTTCACTTTCCCGCCAAGAAGTCCCCATTCAATTGTTATTACAGTCAAAAATATTTTTAACCCTTTTTAAAGGATTAAAGGAAGAAGTGTCGATTGCTGGTTCATGTCGAACACTGGTGCCACTGCTCTATTGGGTTGTTTGTTGGTTCAGCACACGCGGAATGTATTGTGTATGTTAGTATTAGAAGGACTGAGGTTCTTGACACTGTACCCTAAATTAGGGCTTTGTAATCTCTCTCACCTTGTGTACTAGGGTTTAGCCAATGTCTTGTGTTGGGTTTGTGTTAATTTATATTAAACTCTATTTTAAGTATGTTAATGTGTTTTATTGAGTAATTATAAAAATATTTTTCTATCCAACTATAACTTGGTATGAACTCGAAAATATTTTCGAATAAAAAGTTTTATAGAGATTTTATTTTGATATGTAACGGCACTTTATCGGCACATGAAGGTAGGGAAGACGAAATTATACCACTTTGCAGGATGTTGGTGCAAATTTGATTCTAAAGCAACGAAAAAGAAGTTAGCAAGAAGTAGCTTGGTTAATGGAATGCGCTCCTAGCACACGTGTTTCCTCCTTCCTACAACATGGAGCCCTTGAAGAAGCAACTTGCAGATCGGCAAGGTAAGGACGGCTGATGCGGTACAATCCTGCTAGTCCACTAGCGTCGTCGCCTCTGGACTCTGCTTCTGCTTAACATCTGGAGGAGTTGAGTCTTGCTTGCCTACCTACCTATACACCGTGACAGATTAGACGACGGACGTGTTTAAGGAGGTAAATTAGTAACTTTTGAAATATATTAAAATAAAAATAAATAAATAAATAAAATAAACTTATCTACATACTTACCTTTTAGTTAAAAATGGTTATAGCAAATTTTAAAACACGTGAGATATTACGCGTTTTAAAAATTTAACTATCGACATTTCGCATGTACTACACGCACGAGTAAGGTCAACCGCACTCGCGGACAACGCCTCGGTAGTGGCTTCGCTTGCCCGCGTAGTAAATTGTAAATAAGCAGAAAAACCTTTTCAGTTAGGAAAAAAGTTAAAAATTAATTATGTATTTTTTAATTTTTAATGGAACAGGTATCGGCTTTTTATACACCTCCTTTAACGCGTCCGTCGTCTAGCCAGTCACGGTGTATATAAAAAAACGGTAAGTAGCATGCGTTCTTCGGTCACAAATGCAATAATTCATTTGTAGAGTCCTCTACTTAACATGTCATCATCATCATCATCATCAGCCTATAAACGTCCCACTGCTGGGCACAGGCCTCCCACATGATCAGTAGCACGTGGGGGTATTGGGCCATAACCCACCACGCTGGCCCAATGCGGGTTGGTGGGTTTTAACGACTGCCATCTTACGACAACAACCGGGACCAACGGCTTAACGTGCCTTCCGAAGCACGGAGGAGCTCGAGATGTTTTTAATTGGTCACCCATCAGGCGACCCGGCATTGCGAAAGTTGCTTAGCGGGCAAGATCGCAAGCCGAACGCGCTAGCCGCTGCGCCATCGAGCTTAACATGTATTAGTTATCATCACATCATTAAAGGTGTTGAAAAGAAAATCACGAGCGTGATTCGAACCCGCACCCCATGACTTACCGGGTCAGGTACACCAACTATTATAACGTGGCCACGCAACCCGCACAGGGTTCAAATCCCGCTCGTGGCAATTTTTCCAATTAATTAGGTAATTTGTTCGCAATAAAATTATCGTATCGTATATACCTAACCATTTTGTTCGCGTCAATCTATACTTATATTATAAGGCTGAAGAGTTTGTTTGTTTGTTTGGTTGAACGCGCTAATCTCAGGAACTACTGTTTCGAATTGAAAAAATATTTTTGTGTTGAATAGTCCATTTATTGAGGAAGGCTATAGGCTATATTACATAACACTATGACTTATAGGAGTGGAGCTTAAAGCGGGTGAAACCGCGGGGCACAGCTAGTTATAAATAAAGTTCAGTGAGGATATGTGTTTATATCCTGTTGCCTTCCATATACAGGAAAACGCACCGAAAACAACGTTCCATTTTAATTCATGAAGCGTAGAGATAATAGGTCAACTGCACAATTGCCAACATAAATTGCATTAGGGCTTTAAATATCTTTGAACAATGACCAATATAAAATCGATAGAACAGAAGCAATCGACATCAGTTTTAGAAGGTAACTCCTTGTCTTAAATTTCCTTTTTCCAAAGTTGTAATTGTACCTCTTTCACCTGACGTAGGTACGACAAGTAAAGCTTATTTTATCGTTTTTATGTGTTTTATATTGTTTTCTAGGTTTTTAACTAGGTATAGGTCGCGCCCTTCACTAAACTTCTAGTCCCCTCTGAAGTTGGCGCGATTCGCGTCGCAGTAGTAAAAAATAGGCGTTAGTAGGGCGAAGGCGGGGACGAGCGGTAGGGCTTGACTGTACAGCTGCGCAACGAAGCAACTTCAGAGGGGACTAGAAGTTTGCCGCGACCTATACCTACCTATACCTAATAAACAGTGGTCGGAGTAGGTATATTGAATTAAGGTCACTGACATCAAACGTATATGTTAATATGGATACTCCTCCGAGTTTCCGGATTATTATGATAAAAATACCGAAACATCGAAATTATTACATGAAACTAGTTAAAAATGTATCAATACTCTCAACGCTATGCTGCTAGTGGCGTAGATGACCAGAATTTAATAGTAAAAAATGACTGGTGTGTAAAAACCTTGTTGTAGTAAAAGTGTTGGAGTAAAAGCCTAAGCATGTATAAAATGATATAATAATAATATTCATTTCAACACACGACATCCGGCAAACAGGGTCTTTTGTCCTCTTATCTCTATGCTCAACGCATCTGACCAATTAGAATCAAGTATCCAGGATGACTCATTGACTGTTTGTTCGAAAACAATGCGCTCGCACCGACATCCAGACCAAGTGGCTCACTCACTTATTTCGGTTCGTGGAGTGCGCTTATTTTATGTGTTGTGAATATCTTGACTTGACCCTGGCTTGTTTACTGTCTTCTGAAATCTACTTAAAACGACGAATTTGGCTTATAACTACGGACATCGATTTATTACTCTTGGATTGGGCCCATTTGAAGTTGTTTTTGTACGGGTAAGTTTTAATTATTTTCACTATTTAAGAAGGTTTTAGAACTTGGAAACAGTTAAAAAAATCACTTTATAGCAATCATCACAGCGCATGAGAGTCCGGTACGCACACCGCAGGGCTATCACCGCTTCAGTTAAAAAAAACACTTTATATGAAACAGAATTTCATTATCGACTTTACAGTTGTGTATGTATATATTGTAAATTTAAATCATTGTTTTAGGTGAGATATAAATAAATATGGCAAAGGTCAAGGCTGAAACAGTGCAAAAGTGGTTATTGCACTATCCTGAGCTACTTTACGATAACGCTAGTGGCACTATATACTGTACAAAGTGTGAAAGTCATTTGAAAGCTGTGAATAGAGGCAACATTACCAAACACATTGAAGGCGCTGTACATCAAGGAAAATTTAAGAGACCGCAAGAGGAATTTTACTTCGACCTCATTAAGTTCCTGATTCTATGCAATATTCCTTGGTCGCAAATGAAAAATCCAGCGTTCAAAGAGTTTTTTCAGAAATATATGTGCAGTACTTGTTGTTGCGTTTGTACCAATCGTAAAGTGGTTGACGAATCACAGTTACGAAAAGTTTATTTGGAGAAGTTTTATAGGAATAAAATCAATTCGATTTATGAAACTAATAAAAATGAGAAACTATGGATATCGCTGGATGAGACAACAGACATTTTTGGTCGATACATAGTCAATTTCCTAATAAAACCATTGCATCCTAGTAATAGTGCAGGCCGGCCTTATTTGATTGCTTGTAAAATGCTAACAGCAGTAAATGGACAAACAATAACACAATTTGTACTGCAATGTCTAGAAAATTTATGGCAAAACACTTTTGAAGCGAAAGTTGACAATATTTTAATGCTTTGCACTGACAGTGTAGCGTACATGCTATCTGCAGGGCGAAATTTAAAACATTACTTACCTGAATTGAAGCATGTGACATGTTTGGCGCACGCTCTTCATCGTGTAAGTGAGCAGATAAGGTCAGAATACAACGATGTTGATATTCTTATATCAAATGTTAAAAAAGTATTTTTAAAGGCTCCTAGTAGGGTAAACATTTTAAAAGAAAAATATCCTGACTTACCGTTGCCTCCGCAACCAGTCATTACCAGATGGGGTACTTGGTTACAGGCAGCATCTTACTACGCTCAACATTTAGATAAAATAAAAGAAGTTTTATCCTGCTTGAGCAGTTCTGATGCTATAGCCATACGAAACGCAAAAAACATTTTGGAAAAACAAAATTTAGAAAATGATTTAAAATATATTGAAGAAAATTACTCTATTATACTACTAGCCCTAAAAGAGTTACAAAAACAAAATTTATCTCTAGCTGATTCACTTTTAGTATTTGATCAAGTAAGGGCTACGCTTAACGAGTGCAATAATGAGAATATAAAAAATAAAATAGAATCAGTTATGGAACGAAATCCAGATTTAGATACAATTAGAGAATACAGCGAGAGTATTGAAAAAAGCGTAGCAAATAATCAGAAACTTTATTTCAAATTCGCTCCATTGACATCTACAGATGTTGAACGATCATTTTCCACTTACAAATGGATCTTAGATGTTAAAAGAAATAGCTTAAAATTAGAAAATATTGAAAAAATTATAGTTATTTATTTTAATTGTATAGAGACAGAAAATCAAAATGTAGAACTTGTAACCGATGAGGATTAAAAATAATTATTTTTAATAAAACTGTAATAATGATTATTTGTATTAACAATAAACAATTTTGTTTGCTTACATATGGTTTTTTATTTTATTACTCTATTTACCAAATTTTTGGAAACTCCGGTACATTCCGGAAGAAATGCATGTCCATGTTATGATATCATGACGCAAGTATCTAAAATCAATATACCTACTCCGACCACTGCTAATAAACGTAGCTTCTAATACTCTGAAAAATTATAATGCTAATATGTACCTATAAGGTATAATTTGAATAACGCTCACTCAACTGTTAGTAAGTTGTTTTTGCTAATGCTACTCAAAAGAAATAAATATCTTATTAAAATAATATGTAGGTACCTACCTAAATGACCCATTTATGTATAAATGACTTATTAGGTTTCTCTACAAAAAACATTTAGCATGTATACTCTATCAAGTTACGCATAAGACAGTTTATTTAGACCGTGTCAAGGTCTACAATTCACTAACAAAGATTTTGTATGCAGCGATACACGTTCTAGTACTTATGTACGACCTAACCATTGTATTACTCATAATCAGTGATCGGAATAGGTAGAGCTATTTTGGTTCATTGACCGCAAACGTATATGTTAATATAGATATACCCCGGGATTTCGACTACAATACCGGGATTTTAAAAACAAAAAATAAATGAATGAAGTTAACAGAAAAATGTAATAGATCATGTAACGGATTCCACTGGTGATTGTTTCGGAAATGTCGCGTACTTCACTGTGGTTTCATCCTTATACCTCATTGTAAGCATCGCGCGATGTGTGGCTTCGTAAGAATTGTCAAGCTTTTAGTTAAGTAACTTCCAACTCAAATGAAATCCCGGGATTAATTTTGAAACTGCGGGACGTAGGGCATGTCCATATTATTACATCGTATTACATTTCGTATAAAAGTACCAAAAATAGCTCTACCTATTCCGATCTCTGCTCATAATATATAAAAATATAGGTATAATATAGGTTTTGATCCCAAGGTAAGTAGCTAAAGCACTCGTTTTATGGAAATCAGAAATAACGAACGGTACCACAGCCACCCAGACACGGCACAATATATAACTATTATGAATTTGGTTTAGCTTTATGAATCATCCAAAAAATATATACCTATAGGAAAATGCTTCCATTGAAAAATTACTCATTTCGTGATTGTCACATTGACCTTTGAACCTGAGCCTAGCCATTTTTAAACTTATAAGTACATCAATGAATGACGAATGCATCATTATGTTCTTGTCTGTTTAGGACATAAAATTTAGTTTTTGTTTAAAATGTGTGCGTCAAATGATTAATATTTGGAGGCTTTTTGAGGCTGGCAGCTAATTAACTAACACATTAACGCCATGGCGGTCATCGTTGACCATTAACTTTTTTATCAAAGTCTATTTTTGTGGCAGCCAGGCGACGTGCTAAGCGATTTGCGCTCTGAGTGCCTAGACAGTTTTGTTTACTTTCCGTATTCATTCGATTGTTTACGAAGACGAAAATTAATATGGCATTTAAGCAGCGCCCTTCGATCAACAATACACTAGATAACCGGTCAGGGTGTCAAAAACGGCCGAGCGAGTAACGCCTCACATTCAAAGTGGGGTCTTATTTCTATTTAGTTCGCTGTTGACTGCGCCAACATGATGACGTACCACAATGCATCAGTGTATTCAAAAACTGTAAAAATAACTATCGAAATAAAAATATATCGGAAGGAATATCATACTTTCGGTAAGTAAATGCTTTTTCATAACATAAATAATAAAATACCTAACTGTTTTTATGAAATAACAATCTTTAATTTTTAAAACCAACCCACGCGCCAACATTTGCTAATGTTTGGCCAACGAAATTACTAAGTGCGTCTCCCTAATACTCTGTTCGGAGCAAGTAAAGTCAATAATGCAAAAATTCGAAATGAAGTAAGTAACATTTCGTGTCTGCCATTTGCTGTTTTATTTTTATGTTATAAGGTCGAATTTGGATGTAAAGGGTCTTTGTATATATTTTTAAATACACAAGTGTTTATTTAAATTTCTTATCTCTTTCTGTCGTTTTCGACGTAAGATCGTAAGTGAATGTCTTAATAATCAAAACTGTGCTTTATTCCTTGCAAAAAAAGTATAAATTAGGTTGAAATTATCAAAACTTAGGATAGTTTTTCTCCATTTATAGTAAAGTCAGCCAGTGCCATATTTGAGATTTGTTTTAGTTCGTGAGGCGGTATCTAGTGTATTGTTGATCGAAGGCAGCGCCATACTAATTTTCGTTATCGTAAACGTAATCGAATTAATACGGATAGTAAACAAAACTCTAGGCACCCTGCTGGAGCTAGTCACTGGAACGAATGAGCTATTCGTAGACTAGAGAGAGAATGGTCCAAGTGAAAGAAATACAAAATGGCGATTTTAAGGTCATTTTATTAAAAATATTTTAAGCGGATGTTAACTAAAAATATATTATTATCGTTGTTCGTAAAGTTATGGAGTGTCTCTATTACTTTTCGGATTTGGTGCAATTCTTCAGGAAATAAAACTATTTTTATTTAGAACTAAATGAACAAGCTGCTAGTTGCTATGCGACTGCTTCCCTCGGCAGCCCTTGTTCAATTGGGATAAAAAGTAGCCTATGACTCCTTAGCTCGCCAAAGTTCAAAGATTACCTACATGAATCCTTTGATTACGTAAAAATATAAGATAACATAATTTATTTGTATCTTTAATTATCTTTCTGATATAAATAGCTAGAGATAGGAGGTATTTAAATCCGTGTAGCTTACGATAACTTTGAGGATAAGCAATCGGTTTTATTGTATGACATGGTTAATTGCTTACTTTTTATTAAATCAGTGTATTTAGGTAAGTACTCAATGTCTAAGGTCGAGTCCGAGAAAAAACGTGACATGTGGTCATCTTTTTTTTTTTAACAGCGAATCCACGGCGCCAGCCAATTAAAATTCTATTGTATCTGATATTACGGCAGCCGACAGGTTAATAACTTAGCCAATATGCCCTTTTTGATTAAATTCAACTCTTTTTTAGCTAAAAACCTCTGAAAGGAGATATATATGTACTTACGAAATACAAAGTTTAGTAGTAAGTAAGTAGTAGTGTATGTATGTTTGCAACGAATAAACTCAAAAACTACTGGACCTATTTAAAAAAAATCTTTTACCATTAAATGCTACATCAGGGCTGAGTAACATAGGCTAAATTTAAAAAAAAATACTAAAAAGGACCATTTAATTTTCCAATACAAAATGATTTGTTTGTTTTGTTGTTATAGAAACCATTGATATATATTTAACTCAATGATGGAAACTGTCAAAGCGGTACGAAGTCCGCCGGATCAGTTAGTATTTTATACGAAACAAAATATTAATAAGTGACTAAGTGCTGCTTATCAGCTATCAGCTGTCACTACCGACCTTTTATCAGCAACTTCACCAACGAAATTTATCGAGACGTATAAGTTGATAAGACTGTTAGTGGTTACGATTAGTTCCACCGCGCACCGTACGTAACGCAGTTTTGGATACTCGTACGTATTATGTTTATAGCAATATTATAATGATTGTTGTGATGACGTAATAAAACAGAAGACAAACGTTTCTGGTGAGTTCTATTTTGTTTTCTTTTACTTTTTATATAGTTAGATAATCTATGTATATAAAAATCAATTGCTGTTCGTTTGAGTCGCTAAAACTCGAGAATGGCTGGACCGATTTGACTAATTTTAAATTTTAAATATTTGTGGAAGTTCAGGGAAGTACGTATTATGTTTATAACAATATTATCATGATTGTTGTGATGACGTAATAAAACAGAAGACAAACGTTTCTGGTGAGTTCTCTTTTGTTTTCTTTTACTATTTATATAGTTAGATAATCTATATAGGTAAGTATAAAGATTTAATTTTTGTTAAGTACCTTCAACATTTAATCAAGCAATAAAACTATTTTGACTTCCATAGAAGCCAATAAAATCTTATTACACAAAATCAATTTGTAAGAATTGTAAGATAGAGGTTTTGGCTAGATTTGAAAATTACTTCCTGAAATACCTATATTTGTTTGAAGGGAAATTTTCTAGCATAGCTTAACCGATTTTAGAAATTATGTCAGTAATCATTTATCTAATTCAGTAATAGCTACACTATCTCTGCCTTAGGCAGGACCACCTTTTATCCCGGTCAAATACAATGTGACTTTTGTGACATAACTCAGACCATGCGCGATCTAAGACGTTGACAACCATGCGCTCTCTGTCGATCTGCATACAGGAAAAAGGAATGCAAATAGTGCGTAATCCCCTGGATTCCAGCCAGAAAACTACGAAAAACCATGTTTATGTTTTATTTTTTAAAAATGGATTATTTTCTACCGTGAAGTTTTCAAAAATATGTATTCTGGAAACAATAACGTTGATGCATGTTTTTTTTATAAAAAGTACGCTGGACACTCTGAAATGCAAGGGCGTTTCAGAGTGTTCAGCGCCTTATCAGAGTTTCAGACTAAGACGTATTTGACGTATAGGTACCTACCCAACCTACAACAGAATTTAATCGTAACGCGACAATTGAACTAATTGCGACACTGAACCTTGACAAACTTTGACGTTAAATAATAACAAATTAAGTTGATAACAACATTGGAATTGATCACTGTAAGTCATTGACCTACATCTTTAGGTTATTCTTAGTATTCAATCCACACCTCGAAGCGTACGCCAATTAGGTACTCATTTGTTTGTTTAAATGTAAACTCAAAGAAGTATTTATTCAACGTTCAACCTTTTTTTATGAATCATGTTAAGTAACAATTTAAAGAAGCCGCTTTTAGGTTGTTTATGCAGCTAGCGTTTTGTCTCTTGCAATGAAACGATGAAGTCACCGCTATGGATCGCTGCCGGATCTTGCTTCTCTCTTCAACATTCCGTGTCAGATGAGATAGAAGGCAAATAACCTGCGCTATTCATTAGATATGTTGGACGCTCAGCTGGGTTTGTTTAGTTCAGTGTTATACGTGCAAACAGTAGGAAGTGTTAACATTGTGTATGAAGTGTTACCTTAGTTCAGTTTATTTAATTAGTTTATACTTTCTACACTGTGAAAGGATACATCGGAAGGAAGGTAACCTACAATAAGTTGATTAAGAAGTTTTTATTTAAACTTTATACTAAAGATATTATAATTTATATTACTTAATATTCAAGGCAGCTGCTTAGATTCTAGACTTTTTTGTTAGGGGATTTTTGGTGGTGATCACTAGAACTCTAAATTATAAGTGACATGAAATAAACAATGAAATATATAAATTTTTGTATAATTTACAATATGTATATTTATTAAAATACATAGGTACCTTTGGAGAATTTTAAGTGTAATATAATAAGTAACCAGTGTCACTGAATAAGAGAAAAAGTAGCACTCGTTATTGATATCATAGCGTGAGAATTAGAAATAAAATGAAATGAAAATAAATTTATTTGGGACAGAACAGTTCAAACATACAGGATAACAATGGAAAAAAGCACAGGAGAGTCCCAAAACGGTTCCGACTCAGCAAAATGCTAGCCTTGAGGTTAGCGCTGATCTTCCGTCGGAGCCGGTTTAGGTGATGCTGCGATAGCGTAACATACAAAAAGTACAAAATATAAAAACAAAAGACATCAAAAATAGAAAATTGACTAAAAAAAGAAAAAATATATTATAGGCTGTATACTCCGAATCCCTTAATATACATTAGTAGGTACCGGTTCAAAAATCGCAGCCATTGCAAATTTTATTTACTTTTCGATCGCGTTAAAGTATGCGAAAATGTGTATGGCGAAATTGCAACTCCCTTGTTTGTCACAGGAGGCGCTGCTTATGATTATACCATTATTATTATTATAGGTACTGGGTGCCTAGTGTGAGTTTCATTCGCCATTATTGAATGGCAATTTGCATGGCATAATTGTATTGTAACTCTTGTCGTATGTCGCCAGGAGGCGCTGCTTGAGTGCCATACTAATTTTCGCTTTCGTAAACGTAATCGAATAAATACAGGGTGCCAAGTGTAAGTTTTATTCGCTATTCGATCACGTTAACGAAAACGAGAATTTGTATGGCAAAATGTTATCTCTTCTCGTATGCCGCTAGGAGGCGCTGCTTCAATGCCATACTAGTTTTCGTTTTCGTAAACGTAATCGAATGAATACGGATAGTAAACAAAACTCACATCCCGCTTCAATGATAAATTGATAACTATACAAATTTTCGTTTTCGTTAATGTGATAGAATAGTGAATATTAAAAATCGAAATTTTTTAAACTGAATTATATTTATGTATAAGAGAGTCAGAGTGAAAGTGATACATATTGAATAAAAGGATAGAAATAAGAATTCTAGATAATAATAAGTAGATCAATCAGGAAATAGGGGTTAAGGTGTCATTGAATCAAGTGCGGCATATTCAGTACTCATTAAATAACTTAAATGAGTTAGAAGAGATTTAAAATTCTCAAATGAAATTAATATTAAGACGAAACAGTTTAATTAAAAAAACATATTATCAATTTTGCACCATACTGTAGATGACTCGAAAAACAAGCGAAGTTTACCGACTTTTTTTTTTTTTTTTTTTAATAATGGCTTTGCACAAGCATTTAGCCAATGAAAAAGTCTTACAATACTTAAATAATAATAATTTCTTTCATGTATGATGATGATGATGAATGAATAGAAATGAGAAGTGAGAAATGATATACCCCCCAACCCCTCGAGTATCTCAGTAAAGATGTGGGGCTTTATTAAGTCCTCGGGTGGACTTCTTGAGAGAATTTGAAAAGTGACGTTGCACTGTTTTGTTTCATTTGCAACACTCATGCACACTCACGAACACTTAACGGTTAATAATCCACCATTATTTCACATTAATATGCGACATAACACAAATTTTAGAAAATAAAACAAAACCGCAGACATGACTCTTCACTTTCCCGCCAAGAAGTCGTTTACCGACTTTCGCAATGATTCCACGTAAGAAAAAGTAAAAAAACCGGCCAAGTGCGTGTCGGTCCACGCGCAGTGTAAGGTTCCGTAGCCCATCTCAATAATGCGGACTCTGAGAAGAGGGCTTTTATGAACATTTATTTAACGATGACTCATTACTTAAATGTAGATACTACTGGTTGCACACACCTGACAACGTTATTTAAGTAGTTTCCAATGAGGAATTTGTATTACGCCAAGTACCTACATTTTATAACTTGGTCGACTGTTACTCGTAAACTTGTAAAGCCTACTTAGCTGTGATAATTTTCCTTTTAACTTTGTCATATACAACTACCGTGAATTTTTTCACGTACCTATCCAAAAACAACCATTTGGCTGACAGGGGGGGCACTTGTCTAATAAAATTTGCACTTTAAAGCTTAATATTTCACAAAAGGATGCCTCAATCAAAAAACTGTTTCCACAAACCCGCAATATTTTTGAAATTGCTATCCAACGATAACCCACACTATAGGGCAGACAAGAAAAAAAATTACATCCCCACTTCTACACGTGAAGTGAGGATGTAATTTTTTTTTCTTAAGAGGAGGTACTAAAAAAATATTTTTCAAAATATTACTTCACCACTTTGTCGGCGTGCTTCTTCAAACTTGATACTTCTGTCAAACAAAGGTACCGGTAAAAGGAAAGTACCGATATGCTTGGTATCGTTACCTGGCTGGCTGGGTGGCATTTTTACCAGTAAACAAACTAACCGCTCTACGCGGATTGGCTAAAGCGTATTTAAACGAAAAAAATAGCGAAACTCTTCTAGATAACGTTATCTACATTGTAAACAGCCTATAATTGTCCCACTGCTGGGCAAAGGCCTCCATCATTGAAATCAAGTCATCGCTACATTGATGGGTAACGGCTTAATCACCACGCTTGCCAAATGCGGGTTGGTGATTACAAACCCGGGCTATGCATCGAAAAATCAGTAATACATTTTGCCCCACCTGGGAATTGGACCCACGACCTATGGGTATCCGACCGAGGCGTTAATGTTACCTGCATTACCGGTACCAAATTACCTTTATAGAAATAACGTTATTTACCGGTTCTTATAGTTGGCATTTGGTAACGGTATCATATCAAGCCCTGCTCGAAGGTTTACAGAGGGGAGGGCATCACGCAAACGTCCCCGTCTCCGCTCGTACGGAAGAGTACACACACATATTGCACTGTAGCTTGTTTAAACAATACCTTTCATATTTAAGAGGTCGCTCAAATATAAATTAGGGTTGTATGTTTCAGGATGCCAGCTCTACGGCTTTTGGGTCGAAGATGGCTTTTTGCATCCGACGATCTGGTGTTCCCTTCCTTAGTCGAAATTCCGTACAGGATAATATGGTGAGCTAAAAATATAATTACCTAAATGGTTAAGAGCATACACGCGCAGTCCGAAAGCACGATCTACTCTGTGTCTTTCTCGTTTGTGTAAAACTAAAACTACACACTACCATTGGATAATCGCTCCAATTCTCTGACCGATGAGCTGTCGAGACCCCCGAAGATAGTACCTGGATGACCGGTACTTTTTACGGATAAAACGACGTTTTATAAAAATAAAACCTAGATCGATCGATTTATCGCCCCCGAAACCGTTTCCGAGATTCAGATTATATAGGTATATACATATATACAAGAATTGCTCGTTTAAAGGTATTAGATAGATAAGATATTATTGTGAATGCAAAATTCAAAATAATAAAAATAAGAGTCTGAAGTAAAATCTGAACTAACCTATCAACATTCTATATTATATCGGCCCTATGCTAATTGGTAGGTTTTAACGACCGCCATTTTACAGCAACAACCGGGACTAAAGACTTAACGTCGAATCACGACTATTTAAAAATATTATTTATTTACTTTACTCGTAAGTAGGCAACCTTACCAACCTTCCAAGGCACAGATATATTACGTGATGATCACCTATCCAATGGCTTGAACTCGCGAAAGATACTAACTTATTTTACCGGTAAATATCTAACCGCTCTACGCGGCTTTGCTAAAGCGCATTAGATAACGAACGGATAACGTAGCGCTATAATGCAGATATATCGCTACCAATTTAACGTTACTTAACGATACTTTACAGTGAATGTAGTAATATTAAACCCATCTCAAAATAACTTTTTCCCTAGGATGGGGATGCTCTCATACGTAGCACAAGACAATATGCTGCTGCAATGTTCGTTGGGTACTCCGGCGAGGCTGGACGTGATCCTGACAGTAGGGCTCCAAGCCCTGATGATCGTGGTGCTGGCCGTCATGGCGCAGCAGTCCGCGCGCGGCTCCATCACCGATGAAGACCAGAGGAAACGGGTGGGGCCGCTGTTGCTCTTCAAGTAAGGGACTTTGGACGTCATATTTGTATATATAAGGTTACATTTTATCAACTGCAAATATTTTGACAAAACATCTAATTATATCAGAGAAATAAGGCCTTAGCATTTAAAAAAAAATTCAGGCTAGTTTCTTTTTTACTTTTCCTGCCACAAAAATTGTAATATTTTAAGAGCGGCCTCTCTGACAGCTCTTTTGAATGAAACTACGGGCACGTGTAAGCGGTGAAGGCATTGCGGCCTCCCTGTTTCGGCTCCTTTGAATTGAAACTACCGAAAGTGCTTTATTTTACTTTTTATCGAAAGGTCTTTTGGCGTTTTTCTTAAAAACTAGCGTATAAAAATTTAAGGGTTTTTCATTAAAAATTGTTTATATATGTTGTTGAACTTATCCTCAAAATATTTGCAGTCGATAAAATGTGACTTTATATAACTTATTGGTAAGTAGGTACTTGGCCTTCATCACACCTGATGTTAAGTGATGATAAGGACGAAGGTGGAAGCGCACTTCACCCGGAATCCTGAACTAATGAGACACTGGCTATCTTATCTCTAGCTGCTTGAACACAACAATGCGCTCACTGTCGATCTGCATACAAGCAAAACGGATGTAAATAGTGCGTAATCCATTGGATTTCAGTTCGGAAATTTAAAAGAACGCGATTTATTTAAAATCTACATGTTTTTTAAAAAAACAAAAAAACCATGCATAAGTGAAGAGGGAGGCCAGATGAAACTTGAAACGACAAATGCACTTTCGCTTTTAAGATTTCAGTTATTTGTTCTTGATGATCAAGTTATTTCATTGTGTTTTTTTTTGTTGCAGACTATTCCTCATGCTAGTAGAGGTGGGGCTAAACTCTCTGGGCATCTGGTGGGTGTTTTTTAATAGATCTACATGTCCTCTGACACCATACACCAATGTCATCATGCAATGTAAGTTATAAGTTTTCTTTATTTGCTTGTCTTTGTGAATTTAATCTTAACTCCCCGCCACCTAACTGCAAATATCTTTCGTAAATTACCACCACGATTGCAGCGGCCCGCGCTCAATTGGTACTGAAATAACACGATCGGAAAAATATTCAACATACAGCCTTAAAGATAGCGCATTACCTCGAAATTCTCGTCTAATAATTAAAAAAAAAGCTATGATTGATGTTTCTTTTATTAAAAACGTTTCAGTAGACTTTTACGAGTAAATATTTAACCAGCTCTAGTCAAATCTTTATCAAAAATTTTTTAAGCAAGGATTTCTGCATACTCTTGAGTACATATCGGTAACCAAGGCATATCCTTTTGGGTTGCCAAACATTTCAACCAACCAAGTTGCACCGACCATGGGTATGTTACTGCAATACGAGTAGGTAGTTACCTAAACCTATCGCACTACCAATACAATACTGTTGTAACTTAAAATATACTGATATTTGAGATTAAACCGTACTGTTATTAGATTACGGTAAAATTTCAAATATCGATATATTTTAAGTTGCAACAGTATTGTATCGGTAGTGTGCTATATACCTATCTTTTATTAAAAAGTTTGCTTTAAATCTCGTTTTAACATTTAAAATTTAATAAACAGCAAAAGTTTAATAATGTTCCTATCTATCTACAAGTTTAAAATCAATATTTCGGCTAACAATAAAGTTTGGTATCAAAGTAATAACTTTTATACTACACCTGCTTGGAAAGTACCTTGATACTTTATCAAATTTACGGTAGAAAGTACGTCATTGCATATCGAACAAATATGCGGGGAGAAAACGCAAAAACCACGTAAGAAATGGATTTTCATACACTTTTCTCTCCCGCTCAGATGCGTTTTCTCCCCGCATATTTGTTCGATATGCAATGACGTACTTTCTACCGTAAATTTGATAAAGTGTCAGTTGTAGTATAAAGCACTATGTATCACTCGAGAGAAACTGCGATTCCCGATCTCGGGTGTTTTAAAGCCCTCGCCTACGGCTCGGGCTTCAAACGACACCCTCGACGGTAATCGGTCACTTTCTCCTCTCGGTGAACAATGTACTATTACACGCCATCTTTGTTGATACACGTAGGTCTATTTGTAACGTGTGTGAACCTTGGCCTAGTAATACCGCCTATTGACATTGTGACAATTTCATTATTGATTACCCGTTGGTTTACCAAAAACATTAATTCAGACTAGCTTACGGCCGCGGCTTTGGCTATGTAAAATTGAGCGTGAATTCCCGATGTAATGAGTGAGTCTATGCGATCAGCGTGACCTACGTTAGGTACCTAGTTTACGCTCTGCCTGCTTTATCCGAATCAGTAGCACTTTCAGCTTAACATAACTTAGATACAATTTAATCAGTCTCTTTTTTATTGGTTTGGTTGCTTTAATCGAAAGCACAAACTAAGGATACTGCAGAAGATAAGCTACATACCCCTTTCAGACCGAGATTGCGACGTCCCTTCGGACGATGGAATCTCGACTTAAAATCGCCGAGCTATAGTTTATAACGTCGATTAATATTATGATCATCGTCGATATTTATTTCGTTATTTCTTCGGAACGCCCCCGGCTTCCAGCTGTCGCTGCTGACGCTGCCGCTTCATTCGTTTCGACGGCACCGATTACGGTGATAATCTTGAAGCATTCCGAGTTAGAAAGCAAGTTTTAAAAAATCTGGTCTAACACGATCGCCTGAAACAGGCGCAACAATCGGCGTTAAGGGTCAAATTTGATCGTGGTCGAAGTGCACTATTGTATCAGCTCGTTTTGAAAGCACAAAGAGAAGACACGGAATCTCTCAACAGCTACGGTATGTATTAAGCTTACCGCGGTCTCCTTATTTTGTGCTTTCGGTTAAAACAACCAAACCAATAAATAAACAAAAATTTTAACAAAAAAAAAACCGACTCCAAAAAATTTGACTGAAAAAATTGCACTAAAAAGTAAAAAATAATTGCGTAGTTTAGTTTGTTCAATTTTCTTGCAATTAACCTTTATTATAAACTTAATCTTATATTCTTAAAAACTATGCGAATGCCATATACTTAACTTCACATCTAACAGAACACATATTATGTGTTCACACATAGGTACTATGTGTTACAGAACACATATGTGAAGTTAAGTTAAGGCAGTCGCATAGTTTAAATGAAACAAGCGAAGAAAACGTTATCGCCACCCGTGAAATACTTATCATTGAGGAGTTCTGGTGGCAATCTGTGGTCTTTTTCATCAGTTACACTTCATCAAATGATACTTTCTGAATGCAAATTCTAAACTTATTGATGAAAATACCAAAATCGCTATAGGTACGCCTACAATATTTGAGGAGTTCACTCAATTCTTTAAGGATTCCATCATCAGAACTGGATTTTGATAAAAATGGAACAGATCTGGAAGTATATCCTTTCAAATGAAAAAAGAATTTTCCAAATCGGTGTTTAAATGACGGAGTTCTGAGGTAACAAACATTTTTTTTTTAAAACACCGAATTGAGAACCTTTTCCTTTTTTGGAAGTCGGTTAAAAAGACACTGATTATATTGTATCTATACAAACTATTCAACTATTCAGGCTGACAAAGACCGCGCAGTTCACCAAAAAAAAACCGCAAATAGTGTCACTATCACTATTATAGTGTTACTATTTTAGTAGTCACTAAATTCTCCGAAAAACTTGTCGGACCGGAAGATTTTTCGATCAATGAAAACCGGTAGAAATCTGTCATTTTAAATTAATAGCCAAACATAAAAATAACATAATATATCTATTTTTATTAATTTCGTATTTTGCATTCACAATGCTATATACATATACAAGATAAAATGTTACTAGAAAAAATCAATCAGCCTCAAGAAGCTCGAGTGGAAATCGAACCCACGACCTTTGGATAACTGATCCAATACTCTGACCGCTGAGCTACCGAGGGGGAAGACTCGTTGAATCTTTCTAGTAGTTTGTAACTTACGTCACTGTGAAGTTACTTTACTACCTACATAATATATCTAACTAAATTTTACTTTTTATTTTTAAGTGCTAATTGCTTGCAATTTAACTCAATTTAACTTAATTCAGCTTTAGTGCAGTACTTAGCATTTAAAAATAAAAAGTAAAATTTACTAAGTATAGCGTTGTGTTATCAAATTTGTGGTATTTCATCTGTAAAGATGAATCTGCATAGCCGATCGGTTGCAATAACCGTTGGATAGATGGCACTCTGCCGCTAAAAAGCAGTCAAAAATAAAAAAAGCAATGAAAAAATTCAGTTCTTACGTCAGCCTTCCCGGTAGCATAATGGTCAATGCAGCCGCTTGGATTGCGGAAGACCCAAGTTCGTTTCCTGGCTGAGTCGGGTAGGCATTTAATTTTTTTACTGTATTTTATAAATATTTATATCTAACTAAGAAAACTTTTGTCCACAGGTATCCTTATACTTACATGGATCCCACTTCTCCTGACACTCCTCTCTATATACCTGGCGTACGATCCTTTGGGAAACATGGATTATGAAAACATCCAGACTGACCAAGAGAGAGAATACTATCACAAGAAATCCATACAGATCTGGGCAAGCAGAGTCCAGTGGACGTTTTGGTACTTCAAAGACAAGAAAATGAAAGATGCAGTTGAAGAAATGGCCGGTACGATTAATATTAAATTTTGTAACTTTGAAAACTGAATAAGTTAAAGTGTTAAAGAGAATGCTTATCAGTAAAGCTGGCTAAATACCCATTAACATTTAGGTGCTGTTAAGCATTCTGATCGCAGCTGAAATTATGATTTACCACCTCGTAACAAATATAATATTGAGTAGGGTAAGTGGCAACAGTGTTTGGCACTTTAAGTCCAGTCTTCGACACAGTTTTCGTCACCAAAAAAAACTTAGTTAACTTAGTCTGTATCCAATTGTTGGTACAGACTAAAACTAGTTGCTGATCTCTATTTTTAATTATTAAGGGACAAAAATTTCGATCATTGGTTCCTCTCGAACACTGGGCCATAACTCATATTAAAAGACAATCTTTTAACTACGCAAACAAAACTGTAGGTAACAATTTTATAAATAAATAATACACTTGCGTGCAAACGAATCGACTCGAAGCACTCCAAGTTTATCTTAAGTCGAATATTTTAAGATGTCCGTACATTTACGACTTATTACGTAATAAACGACAAAGGTTTCCAACTGTGGCCTAAACTATAACGGTGACAATCCGACAAATTTGTCGAATTGTCACTACAAGTGCTGTATTAAAAAAAATGTAAAGACGCTTGTCGTATATCGCTGACAAATACATTGTTACAAACCATGACGTCATGGTAACTATCAATATTGTAATTTATATCAAGAGTCGAGAAATTAATTCTCCAGGTCCACCGATTAGTTGGATGAGTATGGAGCTTTGAACCTCTTCCGCACTCACTCTAGAACTCTAGATGTTTATCATCATAACATACTGATCGAGTCCTAGCTTAAAGTAAGCTCGTCATTATGAAAATGTTACAATAGTTCGATTTCTTTGCTCGCCAGTATACCTACATGCGTAAATAAAATTTATTGTTAAAGAGGCCCAATAATTACGAGTGACCTAACTGGTATCTATACTATAATATTATAAAGAGGAAACCTTTGTATGTTTGCAACGAATAAATTCGAAAACTACTGGACCGATTTCAAAAATTCTTTCACCATTAGGATGCTACATTAGCGCTGAGTAACATAGGCTATATATACATATATAAAATACTAAAAACGACAATTTAATTTTCCAATACAAAATGATTTGTTTGTTTTGTTGTCATGGAAACCATTGATATATATTTAACTCCATTGAGAAAACTGTCAAAGCGGTACGAAGTCCGCCAGGTCAGCTAGTTTTAAATAAAACAATAAACCACTATTCATTATTACACCATTCTCTAATTTACAACAACTAATTAGTACTGTTTTTTTTCATTCAGTTCTTCTCAGTATCCTCTTCAGATCGACCGACATCGTGTTGTACGACATGATAGCTGGCTCCATTCTCCTTAGAGTCCGTCAGAAGAGGGAAACCAAAGAGCAGCGCTCGAGAGACATCGTTGACTCCGTCGAACAGACTTATACCACAGACCTGAAGGAACTATACACTAACGTACCTCCATGGATGAATATACAGGACGCACATCACTATATGAGGCTTGCCACCTCGACCTATGGATGGATGTATGTTTTGTACCGGTTTTACTGCGCAGGGATTTGTTTGTTGGCTCCGTATTTGAGGTGTTGCTGTTATAGGTGAGCCAATCTTTGTCATATATTGAATTAGTGAGTGAGTTCTCTAAAGGTGCTTCTCCATAACAATGTCAACTAGGGTAGCAATGCGCCGTAGCTAGACTTGAATTGAAGGTAGGGCAGCTGTGGTTACAGGTAGGGCGGAAGTAAAAATGTTACTTGATCTGTTCTAGTTCATCGAATTTTGATGTCCTTGATTTGAAAACATGTGCGAGTCAGGTTAATACTTATGTAATTGTCGGGGTGATATACAGGGTGTAACAAAATTCCCTTAAATTGCGATTTCGAAGTTGGTGCCATAGTAAAAGTTGTTCGTATTGATGAGTGGAATCCCCCATTCGCCATTTAAGGGAATTTTGTTACACCTGTATATTATGACTGTAAGACTATTTTTTTCCGTCTTAAATCTGCTTTACAGTACTTTGCTTATTATTAGTTGGTTATTAAGGTATTTTAATAAGGTAGAGAATTGGTATTTTAAGGTAGGGCATTGCCCCACAATGCCCCCCCTTCGCTACGGCCCTGGACTGCGCCTGACTTATTTAGTGTAATAACGACGTCGCATCAATATAATTGTATATTAGAATTAGTTGAAAATGATCGAGGCTGATCGAGTACCTAGATGGAGTAGCTCCTTAAAGCTTACGCGAATACTACATAATTATATGGAACGCTTTGTACGGATCTCATCATCATCATAGTTTTTGGGTCGTGTCTATGTCTACCCACTGCTGGGCTTATGTCTCCTCCATGTTACGCCATTCCCTTCTAATTTGAGCTGATCGCATCCAGGTTTTTCCAACGACCAGCTCTATATCTCTGGCCAATCTTTGTGCGGATCTTCTCACGTGAAAGTGAACTCTCTAAACGTTGGAATAAAATACTTAGTTATGTGAAATGAATGCGAGCAGATCAGTACAAAACGTTAGTGATTCCATTTATTCGGAAAAATGTTGAACAGATTCTCAGGATTCTATCAGGACTCATAACAAAACTAAGTAGGTACTTGCATAACGCTGTGAATTTAGCCGAGTTTGCAAGGGATGACTATGAATATTTATTGTTCTAAGTATAAGTAATATTCCTACGAGTAATGTCTTCTTCGTAGCTCATAAATAAGTCAATGAACTATTGTTGTCAAGCCGTCACTGATGAAAACAAGTTATAAGTAGAAGATCTTGCGGCTTTTGCGTTAGTAATTTATTATGATAGCTAGATAGACTATTGCAAACCGGTCCACGGACGTGAAACTAATTACTAAACCCTACATCTTCCATGCACTATCGAGCCAAAATACCGTAATCTGAGCGAGCAGGTATGATAAAATGACTTGACAGTGAAAGCCTCTGTGAGCTCTTTTATTCGAGTCGAGCACAAGGTGAATGCTGGGTGCCTGCCTAGTGCAAGTTTTATTTGCCAATAGATCGACGTTAACAAAGTAACGGCAAAATGTAAATCTCTGCGATGATCATCTGAGTACTTAGTGTGAGTTTTGTTCACTATCAGGGTGCCAAGTGCGAGCTTCATTCGCGATTCAGTCACGTTAACGAAAACGAGAATTTGTATGGCAAAATGTTAACTCTTCTTAGGGATAATCGATGATCATCGATGTTAAAAGATAAAACATCGATATTGCATTATATAAAACATCGTAACATCGATGTCAAGACTCAACCCTATATCAACAGCGCAACAGGATGAAAGGTTCTGCGCTTACAAAATTATTATTTTTACAGTCAATTGACAAAAAAATATTGGAACTTATAATGTGTTCCTACGCCCTGATATCTCCAATTTAATAATTCCTTTGTTAAATTAAAAAAAATCCTGTGATTTTTTGGTTGTTTTATTTATTGATGACGATGTTTGCAAAAAACATCGATGTTGGCGGACATCGATGTTTTGTGCTCGATAAACATCGAGCATCGAGCATCGAGTATCGATGTTTAGCTATCGATGTCATTATCGATGTCATCATCGATGTTTTTGCAACATCGATCATCCCTAAATCTTCTTGTATGCCGCCAGGAGGCGCTGCTTCAATGCTAACTAATTTACGTTTTCGTAAACGTAATCGGATAAATACGGATAGTAAACAAAGCTCACACTATGCACCCTGTATTCATTCGATTACGTTTACGAAAACGAAAATTAGTATGGCATTTTAGCAGCGCCTCTTGACCTCCTGGCGACAAACGAGAAGAGTTAACATTTTGCCATACAAATTCTCGTTTTCGTTAACGTGATCGAATGTCAAAAATAACTCACACTGAAGGCACTGCTTCTATGCCATTGTTTTCAACATGATAAAATTGCAAAATAATGAAACTCGCATTAAGTACCCTAAACTCGAGCTTTTGTATGGAACCTTTGTAGTACTTAGTAACTTTCTAGGAGGAATGAATAATGAATTGATTTATTTTTCTTCCACAGGCCAAAGCATGTGGTTGGGGATAACTGTTGCACGTGCAACTACGCTGGTCTCAAATACCTGTCGGATATGACGGACAAGGATTTCATCCACGTCTCATTCGAGAATGCCATTTTTGAGGTTTGTACTAATTTTAATACGAACAATTTTTACTTTGAAAGCCAAAGGCGCCCATTCAATGTCAACAACTACGTTCTTTCAACTACTGCTTTCAAAGTAAAAAGTGTTGAATAATTTCGACGGGCTGGTTAGAACCACGATAGCTCAATTAGAAGAGCACCTGACCCGGTATGTCAGAAGGGCAGGTTCAAATCATGCTCGTAAATTTTTTTCAACATTTGTGTTTTTGTAATTTGTTCGCAACAAAATTTGCGTTAAAAATTTTTTGAACATTTTACGAACAATTTAGTAGGAGGCAGGGCGAATAAACTCAATATAAAGAAACAGAAATAATTTAAATGTTGTAGGTACTTATATAAACAACTTACCGAAAAGAAAATCTTAAAACTTACACCGGTAAATAAAATTTTTCTATTAAACACATCGGTGTTTAAGGAACGGCTTCAAAATAATATGAAGGCGTTCGTATCGAAAAATTATATGGATTGTCCATAATATTACTCTCAGTAATTTTGCAAGCAACTTTCATAGATGCGGCATTGCTTCTCTCGCCGATAATGGCACTGTATATAGTATATATATATATATATATATACTGTGATAATGGTGTCACAAAACTACTACAGGTAGAGACAAATTAGTTTTATTAACTTATTGCATTGTTTTTTTCGCCAGGTACCATTCGTTGTGTTGGCGGAGCACAGTCGAAGGCGCATTGTTGTCGTGATACGGGGCTCGAATTCACTGCACGATATGTTCACAGACTTGACTGCACCTTCCGAGAAATTCGAAGCTGAAGGTAAATCCCGTTATTTGTAAATATATACCCACCGTATGTCAATTTTTAAATACCGAATTTTAAGTTTAAACGGAGATCAACGCAAACTGTTCATTATGGGAACAAGATATAAAAACGGATTCTTCCAGTTACAAATTTACTATTTTAAAGGAATACAATTTACGAGAAGAGTCAACATTTTACCATACAAATTCTCGTTAACGTAAACGTTAACGAATGGCGAATGAAACTCGCACTTGGCACTCAGACTACCACAAACTTTCCTCAATAGACATTGAACTTTATGTCTCAATCATATGGTTGAAAATGTATTAAAGGAATTTGACAGTTTTAGATAGGTTGATGTGAAGCCGTCTGTACTGTGCGAGTCATTGTCCAGTTCGATTTCAGCGACACTGTATTAGTACTGGAGAAGGGTTTTTTCTCCAAGTTGAGCGCAACCGACTCTGCGGTCTACTTAAAATAATTCTTACCTTCTCTATTGAGTAACAGAAGAATTTTCTCGCAGAACGTTTTAGCATTGTCTCTGGTCTCCAAGGCGTTCAGCAACAAGTTGTCGTTGGGCTGTTCGAACTGCAGGTTGTAGGCCAGCAGCAGGGTGAGGAACAAACGAATATTCGAACATAAGCAACGAGAGTTATAATCTTATAAAAGCATTAACGAACTTCTCGGTGGCAAAGCTGACAACATCTCTAAAAGATTGGTTCCCTCAAAACCAAGCACTGCAGATAATGATTATCATCTGTCTTCTTTTGTTTTACTGGACACTGATCACAGGGAAGTAGAAAATACTTTAATATCCATAGACTCCAAGAGTGCTCAAGGCTGGGATGGAATTCCTACATCTTTTCTAAAGAAAAGTAAGGATATCATAGTTCCGCTGATCACTGGCCTTGCCAATCTGTGTTTCAGAACAGGAATCTTCCCATACCTTCTCAAGCGCTCCATTGTCACTCCTGTGTACAAGAGTGGAGATAGCAACGACATAAGTAATTACAGACCTATCTCTGTGCTGACCTCCATTTCTAAAATCATTGAGAGACTTTTGAACTCTAGAATAGTAAGTTACCTGAACCAGTATGACATTCTATCTGACTCTCAATATGGTTTTAGAAAGGGTAGATCTACGCAGCATGCTATTTCTGATCTTACATCTGTTATAACTAGGGAAGTCGATAAGGGTAATAAGTGTCTAGCGGTCTTTCTTGACCTCAAAAAAGCCTTTGACACCGTCTCTATCTCAATTCTTGTACGCAGGCTTGAAAGTATCGGATTTCGGGGCGCTGCTCTCTCACTTCTTAGTAGTTATCTTAATAATAGGAAACAAGGAGTAAAAATTAACAATTTTACTAGTACAGAAGAAAATGTTTCGTTCGGGGTCCCGCAGGGCAGTGTCCTCGGCCCAACGCTATTTTTGATATATATTAACAGTCTTTGTAACCTATGTAACGTTGGGGGGAGAATTGTGTCCTACGCGGACGACACCGCTATCATTTTTACTGCCAAGACCTGGACCAAGGTCAGGTTGGAGGCTGAGAGGGGCTTGGCTAGTGTTAGTGACTGGCTTAGTGATAATCTACTCACTCTAAATACCCAAAAAACGAATTACGTATGTTTCGCTCCTTACATAAGTTCGCAGCCTTCACCTGATTTTGACATCAAAATTCATTCCTGTGGTACACCTTCATCAATCACTTGTAATTGCCCATCTATACAAAAAGTTAGCAGTGTTAAATACCTAGGAATTATTGTGGATCAGAGATTAAGCTGGTATCCACATTTAGAGCTTACTATAAGAAGGGTAAGGAAGCTCATGTGGATTTTCAAATCTCTGAGACACGCCATGAGTACTGAAATGCTAAACAAAATATATATTGCTCTAGCCCAATCAGTAATAACATACTGCATCCCGATATGGGGTGGTGCAGCCAAAACTTACTTTATAGACTTAGAACGTGCACAAAGATCCTTGATTAAAGTCATGTACCGTAAGCCTTTAAGATACTCAACCGAAACCCTCTATGATATATCTAATTTGCTCTCTGTTAGAAAGCTGTACATTCTTCAGATGACAATAAGCTACCACAAAACTTTACCTTTAGATATCACCAAACTTCAAAAAAGACGGTGCCATACCGTAGCTCCTTCATACCCTGCTCGTACTGTCTTTGCCACTCGGCAATTTATAGCTCAGGCTCCTTATGTGTATAACAAAATACATCGAACACTAAGTATTTACCCCATGCAACTGTTTAAGTGTAGGAAGGTTTTAACTGAATGGCTTTCAGCCCTTAGTTACGATGACGTTGAAGACATTTTGGTTAGAGTGACTTGATGGAGTTGAAACTTATTGTTTTTCACACATACACTATATAAAGCAGTAGGTTTTAAATCAGCCCCCTCAGATACATCTTCATAATACACACGCTAGTACATATACACACACACTCGCACATGCTTACCCCCAGACACACACACACACACACCCCCACACACACACACACACACACACACGCACCCCCACGCACACACACACACACACATACACACACACACACACAAACACACACACATACACACAATCTCGCAAAGAACTTATGAAATCTTGTATCACTTATGTAAATCGAAACTGTTATGTTTACGTAGGAAGAGCGAGGCGTACCCCACACAGGTGTCTTCTGACTACTTTTTGGGGTAGCCCCGGCAACTTAATTGTAATTGATTTACCTGAAATAAATACATTTTTACTTTTACTTTTTAAAAAAGTGGCACAACACTTGACCCGCTATCCCGAGGTCCAGGGTTCAATTCCCAGATCATAGATCGTGAGATGTCCTTATACCAAAAATTCAATTTGCCCTTAATAGCGCAGTAAATGAGGTAACCGCCCCCTTAGCCAAAGTAACATTACAAAAACGATAGCGAAGTTCGAAAAGAACAAAATGTGTGGGATTGACATAAGCCGCGCTAAATCACGTGGTCAACGTCATGTCAATCCCATACATTTATTATTTTCTAACTTCGCTATCGTTTTTGTAATGTTACTTTGTCTAAGTTAGACAAGTCTCAGGCGCAAAGGTCCCGACTTCAATTTGAAGTAGAGGGTTTTTTTAAATCCACATGTCTAGTTACAAACAGCTTACCTAAATATTTCGCCATAACATCAATATTAGTGGCGTTGTTGTATCTCAGTTAAAGATAAGGCAAATGTTCCTCAGTAGTTGAAGACGCCGAGTGAAGTACACTTCCGCCTTTGGCCTTATCATCACCTTACATCAGGTGAGATGAAAGGTGCTTTCCCGTGCAGAAATAACAAAAAGTTAGGTATAGGAAATCGTTACGGTCATTTTCACTTAAATGGGCAATATTACTAAGCAAATTGTGTGTTTAAATTGAATCCCATAAAGTATTTATTCACATAATTTTATGGCAATTAAATTTCTCTTTTTCTTATCTTAAAGTAAATGGTCCATAAAAAGGAAATAATAGAGTCTACGTAGTGTTACTTAGTTATATTCGTTGTGTGTGAAGAGCAAATTTTATCATTCTTCTTCTTCCTCAACCATAATTCACCCATTGTTGGGTATAGGTCTCCTCATGATCTCTCCACTTGGCTCGATCTTGTGCCACTCGCATCCACTTCCTTCCCGCCGCCCTCACAAGGTCGTCAACCCATCTAGAAGGTTGACGTCCGACGCTTCTTTTACACGGTCTTGGCCTCCATTCCAGTAGCCTCCGGCTCCACCTGCCATCCCCCCTACGAGACACGTGTCCAGCCCATCACCACTTGCGCTGTTTGACAGATTGTGCTATGTCAGTCACACCGGTTCTTTTGCGGATCTCTTTGTTTGGTACAATGTAATGCCTAACATAGCACGCTCCATTCTCCGTTGTGCCACTTGAAGATGGTTAATATGTTGGCGGGTGAGAGTCCATGTCTCCGAACCGTAGGACATGACAGGCAATATGCATTGGTCAAAGGCACGCCGTTTTAAAGGCATAGTATCCTGCTCTTGAGTATATCCGACATGTTGCTGAAGGCACCCCAGCCGAGTTGGATCTGGCGTTGTATTTCTCTGGCTTGACCAGACTTGTCCAGCGTTATAATTTGGCCAAAATGAACATATTGGTCCACTCTTTCTAATTCTTTTCCGTCTACTGTAATATGGGCCAAACCGATATCCTTTGTCATTATTTTAGTTTTAGAGGTGTTCATTTTAAGACCAATATTAAGAGAAGCCGTGTAGAAATCTTCCACCATTTCCGTCAGCTCATCCACACTTTCCGCGACAACCACTATGTCGTCCGCAAAGCGCAGGTGTGTAAGGCGTACTCCATCGATGTTGATCAGACCAATCGAAGAGCTTAAAAACGTCTTCCAAACATGATGTGAATAGCTTAGGCGAGATAGTGTCACCCTGGCGGACCCCTCTCTTCACTGGCACAGGCTCCGTGAAATCGTGGAGTGTAACACGTAGAGAAGCGTTGTACCTTTAATTGTTTATCCTGGAACGTATCTTATCATCAATGAAGTGTTTTTTACTAATGACCGTAAGCGGCATTTTAAAACATTACGTTAATTAACAACAGTAAGATAAGTAATTATAATTTGATTGTTATTACACACAGCCAGTAACTTTTGACGAAACTAAATTACCTAAAGAATATTTGGGTAAAGCAGCGAATAACCGGGGTGACCAGTGGGAGCTTTAATTACTATTTAACATTCGATGAAATTAACGAAAACGGGCAAAACTTGAGGTGCTGTTTCAATACCATACATTTTATCATTTTCGTTAAAGTTAATTCGCACTGTGCACCCTGATTCCTATACCCTAAGATTTTTTTAAAATGTGACTCGCACTAGGCAGCTTTTGTGCCTAGCGAAAGTTTTATTACCGATTCGAAAAAATACCACTGGTCTCAGACCCAGAGGTGCCGGGTTCGATTCCCAGTACATCTTTGTGTACTCGGTTCAGTTGGTCGTAGGGCTTGTTTATCCGCCTGGCTAGCTACCACCATCTTATCTAAAATATATCACCATTATTTTAATCTTTGTAGCATTCTTGTGTTCCGGCAGCTAGAGATAAAGTCAGTGCCTCAACTTCTACTACGTACTACTAATTCACACACGCACTTCATGTGGTGAAGTGCGTGCTTACCCATAAAGAATTTTAAAATACCTTGAATTAATACTAATTCAAAAATTAATAATAAATAATTAAATCATTGCCTTGCTTGTAACCAGCTGACTGTATTCATCCCGATTACGGTTCTTATGAACATATCAATGTCGCTCACGATTGAATGATTTTTTTAATTGTTACAGGTTTGCCTGAAGGCACGCTCGCCCACAAAGGCATGGTGTTAAGCACTGAGAGGACCCTGGAACGCGTCACACCTATCCTCGAGAGCGCCTTTGCAGAGTATCCTGATTACGAACTAGTCTTTACAGGTATACTATGTTCATCATTCTTAGCGATGCGAATGTTATTTATTTGTTTAATTTGATATTTTATTTTCATTTATTTCATTAACGGTAGCTATTTAAAATTAAGTTACGAAAATGTTTGCAATACGGTTAAAGTTTGTAAATAGGCCGCGCGGCGGCGCGGCGGTCGCTTACTTGTTGTACTACTATGCTTAGGAGGCGCGCGACGTACGAAGTGCGGGGTTCGATCCTCCCTCCATTTTTGAGACAGTACAAAACACAGCTCCACGTACAACGCACGGCTCCTATGCTCACAAAATTATTTGCTGTGTCAAAGTACCTACATTTTGGAAATATAAACTCTTTTGGTGCAATTGTGGATTTTCACTCGAAATACTTTCACCGTAACCCCTACAATCATCATCAGCCTATACTAGTCTACTGCTGGACATAGGCCTCTCCAAGTGCACGCCACTGAGCACGACCCGCGGCTACTCTCATCCAGCTCTTGCCAGCCATCTTGAGAAGATCGTGGCTCCACCTAGTCTGAGGACTAGCGTTTAAGGCAGTCGCATAGTTTTTAAGAATATAAGATTGAATATAATAAAAGTTCATTGCAAGTTAATTGAACAAACTAAACTACGCAATTATTTTTTACTTTTTAGTGCATTTTATTCAGTCAAATTTTTAGGACACGGTTTTTTTTGTTAAAATTTTTGTTTATTTCTCGCTTTTTAGTGATTCGTTTCGATCTATTTATCAAAAGCGAATATGGGTAGACCTTAAGCGAATATGGGTAGGTAAATGAGACAAGCGAAGAAAACGTTATCGCCATCCGTGAAATACTTATAATTGAGGAGTTCCGGTGGCAATCTGTGGTCTTTTTTATCAGGATACTTTCTGAATGCAAATGCTTGACTTATTGCTGAAAATACCAAAATCGTTATACGTATGCCTACATTAATTGAGGAGTTCCCTCAATTCTTTAAGGATTCTATCATTAGAACTGGATTTTGATAAAAATGGGACCAATCTGGAAGTATATCCTTTGAAATGAAAATAGAATTTTCCAAATCGGTGTATAAATGAAGTGCTGAGGTAACAAACATTTAAAAAAATACAACCGAATTGAGAACCTTCTCCTTTTTTTTAAGTCGGTTAAAAAGCGGAATATATATAATTTATAGTGTATTTGAGGAGTATTTGAGGAGCTCGATGGCGCAGTGGTTAACGCGCCCGGTCTGCGAGTGCTGAGGTTAAGCAACTTTCGCAAAGGCCGGTCATCGGATGGGTGAACAAAAATGTATCATCTCGAGCTCCTCCGTGCTTCGGAAGGTACGTAAAGCCGTTGGTCTCGGCTGCATTAGCAGTCGTTAACAACCACCAATCCGCACTGGGCCCGCGTGGTGGTTTATGGCCCGTTCTCCCTATTCATCCATAGGAAAGGCTCGTGCCCCAGCAGTGGGGACATAAAAATGAGCTGATGATGATGATAGTGTATTTGATGTCAAAAACTTCACACCAAATGATTTTAGACTAAATTAGTCTAACTAATTAATAAATTATTAATTAGTAATAATTAGTCTTCTATTTTTTTTTTCTTTCCTAATTTAACTCTGAACTGTTTTTTCAGGTCACAGTTTAGGTGCGGCCGTATCAACATTACTAGGAATTAAATTAAAATCAAAATATCCAACATTAAAGGTCTACGCATTTTCGGCACCATGTAAGTTTTGACATATCGAGTGAGATCAAGTATAAGAAATTAATTTAATTATAAAAATAACTAACACCTAAAAATCTTTAAAATATACCATTAGTCAAACCAATGGTCTCAGACCTAAAGGTCCCGGGTTCAAATCCCAGTGGCGGTACTATTAGTGTTGTTTATTTTATTTTATTTATTTATTAGAAAAGGCTTAACAACTAAATATGTACATACAGAAAATTTATTTAAACTCATATTAATAAAAACTGATATATATGTTTTTAAATTATAGGTAGTACCTACACACAATATTTAACAAAAAATATAATTGCTAACCAGAAAAAGACACTAAACATAAAAAACATCAAAAAGTTTTGATGTTTTTTGATGTTTTTTATAAAATACAATTTCTAGGGCTATTTCTTAGTAGCGTTGTACAATTTGTTATGTAAAATGTATTATTTTTAAGCGGGCCTACTGAGTCGCGAGGCAGCTCGGTACACTGAGAGTTTCGTGATGACGCTGGGAGTCGGCGACGACCTGGTCATGAGGATAAGCCTGAAGAGCGCTCAGTCCTTCCGCGATAGACTAATAGAGACCATACACATGACACGTCTGCCTAAGGTAAAGAAGTTTTAATAGTAAATGCCTATGCAATATGTTGATTTGCACCTGCGCCATATTCATAGCAGCAGCGGTCATATTGCTTATATAAGTATCCGAAAGTAAAAGATACGATTTATCCTCCTTTTATTCCTACATTCGTCCGTAGTTGAGTCCTAATAGCAAAAAGACATAAAACCTTAAGCTTGCAGGATTCTACCACCTTGCTATATGCGATAAGTGGTGATATGTGGTGCAAAACTAGAGGACAGACAGCTACCTAATGTTGTTACCATTTTTATGTCCATACTGCTAGGGCACGAGCCTTCCCTATGGATAGATAGGGAGAACGGACCATAAACCACCACGCAGGCCCAGTGCGGTGCAGTGGTTGTTAACGACTGCTAATGCAGTAGGGACCGACGGCTTTACGTGTCTTCCGGGAGCACGAGATGATAAATTTTGGTCACCCATCCGATGACCGGCATTTGCGAAACTTGCTTACTTTTAGCACTAGCAAGCTGGGCGCGTTAACCACTACGCCATCGAGATCCTCAAGATGTTACCAGTATATGACTATCAAAATGTTTCAAGGGGAAGTGTTTCAAAAAGCGACGATACCTTGTTACATGTATTTTTTTTATGATATTGCATTTAACATCGGTGTTTTTAAATTTTCAGTATCGAATATTATTGAAAGGGCTTCAGTACATGCTGTTCAAAATTCCGGACAGCGACCTTGAGTCCATATGGAAGGTCAACGACGACATGGAAGCTCACCTTGTGGGACCAAGCAGAGTTCCCACAACTATATCTTATGTACGTTTTAAACATCATCATCATCAGCTTATTTATGTCCCCACTGCTGGGGCACGAGCCTACCCTATGGATGGATAGGGAGAACGGGCCATGAACCACCACGCGGACCCAGTACGGCTTGGTGGTTGTTAACGACTGCTATTGCAGCCGGGACCAACGGCTTAACGTGCCTTCCGAAGCACGGAGAAGCTCGAGATGATAAATTTTTGGTCACCCATCCGATGACCGGCCTTTGCGAAAGTTGCTTAACCTCAGTACTCGCAGACCGGGCGCGTTAACCACTGCACCATCGAGCTCCTCGAGCGTTTTAAACATATACACTCTAAAATTAAAGATAAATATGAATAAGTAATTTAAATCAAAGTCCCACAAAAACCTTACTGGATGGTTACGCTGGATTGTTATGATACCTATTTCTGACGCCAACAAGCAATGTTCTACATAATTGTATTAAGATTTGATGAGTAATAGTAAAATAACGCTGCCACTTCGGTGTGAATTGACACTTAAGCTGCGGTGACCGCTTCCCAACAGGCGTACCGTATGCTCACTTGCTATAACGCGGCACTTATTTTGTTATTACAATTTCTAGCTTTACTGTACCTCTAAATGATTATTATTAATATTACAGGAGGTGGAGCGGTTGCATCTGGCAGGTCGAATCCTACATATCGTGAAACATAAGCCATTAGGCAGTGAAAGGTAACTTTAATAGGCAAATTGTTTTTTAACAGCAAAAACGTGACGTAGACGTGGACGACGCTATAAAAGACTAAATTATGCAAATTAAGAATGTTCAAATAATTTTTAACGCAAATTTTGTTGCGAACAAATTACAAAAACACAAATGCTGAAAAAATTTCCACGAGCAGGATTTGAACCTGCACCCTTCTGACATTCCGGGTCAGGTGCTCTTCCAATTGAGCTATTGTGGTTCTAACCAGCCCGTCGAAATTATTCAACACTTTTTACTTTGAAAGCCAAAGGCGCCCATTCAATGTCAACAACTACCGTCACTAACATCCGATCATAATATTTTTACAAATATTAAAGATCAGTTAAGAAGTAAGCAAGCTATTTATAAATGTTCAAATAATTTTTAACGCAAATTTTGTTGCGAACAAATTACAAAAACACAAATGCTAAAAAAATTCTCCTCGATTGATCAAATCCTGCTCGTGGAATTTTTTTCAGCATTTGTGTTTTTTTATGCAAATTATGTTTGTTAATTTCAAAAAACATAAAACCTCTTTTTCTTTTCACTTCATAACCTTTTCTCTTTTATACTTTCTTTAAACATAAAACCTCTTTGTTACAGGAGCTCACGTAAGCGAGAACCAAGGTACAAAATGCGGTGGGCATCGCCCGAAGAGTTCAGTGAGTTGGTGGTAATGCCTCGCATGCTCATCGACCACATGCCCGAGAACGTTCTAGAACCGATCCAAACGATTTTGGAGGAGTGCCCGCATACTACAGTGCAGTAGAAAATTGTGAATTTGTGACCAAATATTGTAGGAAAGTTAGACCTTTTTAACACAATGAAATTGTGGGCCATTAAATACTATATGTATTTAATGGCGTCCCGCCCGCTCATTGTGTATATATTTGTGCCATTTCAAACTATAGTCTTTCTTGTACCAGATTATTGGACAAGGAAGAAAATAAACTTTTGATTGGTTATTAATTTGTTGCATGGTAACATACAACAAACAGTTTACATCTTTTGTTTGAGATTAATTAAGACATTTACAATTTAGCATTACAACAAGTTATGACGTTATATGCAAAAAGGGCGCATCTTTGCCCAGGCTAATATAATTAATAACATTTGTTCTCAAATTCTATATATAATTCTATAGTACAATTATAATAAATTACCGCGCGAATGGCTGCTAGCGACCGCACTTTCATTGTGAAGGGCAACGTACATACACACTACAGAGTTTACTCATGTGCTACAAGTCTAGAATTTGTTACTGGCTTACTAGTTTACTACTAGTATTTATAATCTTTGATGCGCTTAGGGCTTAGGGTATTTAAGAAAATAGTGTTAAGACTGATATTTGGCCAGTGTTTATTATGAGTCTGAAACTTAAGTATAATACAATGCCAAAAATGTGTTTAAAACCATGAAATCACTTTTATATAATTTTAATTATCATGTATTGGTACCTATGAATATATAGGGATATCGTATAAATATATAAATTTATATAAATCATATTTTAATATTTCAAAAATGTGTGTGCGCGTGCTTTTTTTGTATGAATATAAGATACGTTGCACAGTGGGACACGCTCCATACAAGGGCGGTCATAAATAGTTTAAGTCCTATTTCTACCCATTTATATTATATTAGTTGTTTAAATTTGTAGAAGTAAGATAGGAATCTATAAATGAAAAAAAAACATATATTTACTAAATTAAAAAATATATATTAGAAAAAAATTACGTATAATATACAACATATGTTTTTCTACATTAATCATAATTATGGTAAACACAATAATAAAAATTTTTATGTAATTTTTAAAATAAATTAAAAAATATTAATTAGAAACAAGCTATAATTACAATAAATGTGAAAATAAATTAAATAATAAAATTAAACATGTAAAAATTCTATTACACTTTGTGACAGAGTTTTTTTTTCTAGGAGGAAGTTTCCGAAGACTAATAATATAAAGATCTGAATGTAATAACAGTCGTTGTATTAAATCTAAATCTAAAGACAGTGTGATCAAAAAGGCTTTGTGATTCAACTTCTGTTGAAGACTCAGTGACGGCTATGTTGACAGGGTAACATCTTTTTTTTGCTTTAGTAATCTGCTGGTAACATGGTAATACATTAGGAGAAATTTTAGTATTTACAAAGTTTTTAATGAATAAATATTGATGTTTTGTCAGCTTAGCCTCCGTTACAAGTGACAATACATCATCAGTGCTTACTCTAGATATATATGAATCAGAAGAGTTAGAAACATCAAGCAATGCATTGACAGTAAAATCATCGGACTTCGACAAATCAGCTACTCTTCTACGTTTACTTCTTTTACTAAGTTGCGTAAAAGGTTTTCGAGGACGACAACGCGAATGACTAGGAGATTGGTTTTCAGTCGGAATACATTGCTCTTTGTTTTTAAAAGTTCAACTCTTTCAATAACATTAAACCAGTCGGAATTCTTATTTAAAAGCTTAGTTTTATCCTCATTACATTTTTTCCAGTACCAAGCAATAGCTTTACATATGTTATTTATAGTATACTCTAAATTATGAATAACAATGTTTTCAGCATCGTTCAGAGAGGTCAACAAAGTTTGTAAGCCATGACGATACTTTTCAGTGTCATTGCTTGTATTGACAGATAGCCAAATTTCTAGAATATGCATGCATTCTTCAAAACGAGCATATATATAAATTACCTAAAACAAAAAAAAAACAATTAATATTCAGTCAGAAAATCAGAAACTAATTTCGTAGCAAATGCTACGAGAAAATCTGTCAACCGTAGCAGCCTTGTCGTCGGCGCAGGGGCAGATAGGGGCAGACAATTTTAACTTTCCCGAGTTTTAGAAAGTCTATAGATTTTATTTCAGTATACCTCAATAGTGGGAACGCGTGGGAACTTATTTAAAAGTTAACTCAAACTTTAGAAATATTAAAAAAAATACTTAAATAAAAGTCGTCTCGTAGCACGTGCTTAGTACATAGAATATTCATTATTATATAACGAAAAATATAAGAATAATTAGTACATACCCTGTTCCTGGATATCCATTGCAAAATAACACTCACAGCACAAAATGGCCTAGAAATGATAATAAAGGAGGTCACGCTTTTTAGTAACTCACTGATAACAATGTTTACGTCGTATTGCGATGCGCTCACTTTGAATGCACAAAAGATAATGAAAGCGCATTCTAATTACTGACATATTTATGGTTTTAGAAGGTACAGCAACTATCCAATGTAATGAGAAGTAAAAATATGTAAAACTAGAGGGTAGGTTTTAACGATTTATGACCTATGGGTGTCCCACAGTGCGTTGGATACAATTTTAAATGTAAATTGGCCGTGGATGGTTTACATATTAGACAACCTAAGTTATGTTTTTGATGTGTAACATCTTTTCATATAAGCAATTTGTGGAAGTGATTTCGTGAAATGGGACGGAAGTATGTGTAACAGTGAAACAGGAAGTCGGGGAAGCGCGCCATTTTGTATATTTAAAATCGATATTATGAACATGACATATTATTATTTTATGTGACATATTGTGTCATTTTTTTATCAAAGGTCATTTTGATATGTCAAATGTCTTTCAATGAGTATTTACTGCATTTATTTTATAGTTATAAAATGATGTAATACCTGATCCATTTTTTCAGAATATAATGTAAAAATTGCTTATTATTACTATAATTACTAAGATGAGATGTCAAATGTTACACATCATATGAGACTACTGTAACGCTCGCTCGTTTTTTTTAAATTATTTAATGGAATGCTGTACTTTTTGCCAATGTGTAAACACTATGTATATTTTCGCATGTATAAAACTTTAAAGTTTTTTGACTATTATTTTGACATGACAAAAATAATTATTTAGTAATTACTACAGGGTCTAAACGATTTGGAATTAAGCACTTAAGACTGTGCAAATTGTGTTAAAAATAATATTAAATAATAATATTAGTACGCCTTTATATCTTTTTTGTATTACTAAAGTATTTAAGGGTATATTATTTATAAGTTTTGAACAAAGTTAAGCAATGCTTTAATTGTTGTAACTGCACCCTCGCAATTAAATGTATTTATATATTATTATTACATTTACTTAATAAGTACTAACCAAATGATATTATTATTTTAAGGGAATAATAAACTGCTAAAACTTTTTTATTTTTAGGTTTTATGTAAGTACATAATATAAAAAAGTCAAATATACATATTCAGGCCTAATTCGGATCTCGGTGGTGTGACAAACGCAGAAATAAAATAATTATAACATATTAATAAAATGTTTTATTTGAATTACATAATGTTATAGAAAAATACATTTATCATATACATACATTATTTATTACATATTTATCAGTCATAATATAATTGATATCACAGCAAAATATAAAACAAACAAGGGCCAATTTTTCAAAACCAAAATAAAATCTATCAGTTAAATATTGTATTGCAGACTAAATCAAAATGATCAAAACACCATCACTATCATCATCGTCATCACAGCCAGAAGATAATGGTCATAAACATTAAAGTATTTAGTTAAATTATTATTTTTATATCTTTAAAAGTCTATTTTTGCACTAACATTCTCTGATCACATAAAAACAAGGATTTTTCGGTTCACTGTATTTAAAAAAAAAATATTATTAATGAACTATTAACACATTAACAGTCTTATTAACCCACCTAGGAAGCTAACATGCTTGTATCAGGTATACCCATACGCGTCAGTCTAACGGGACAGTCTAATCCAGGGATGGACAAACTACGGCCCGCTGGCCATCTCCGGCCCGCGAATGATCGAAGTTCGGCCCGCGACCATCAAACAAAAATTCAAGTGCGTGCGTGTTTCAGAAAACGCATACCGATCAATATTTTTATTTCACAAAAAAAAATATTTATTGAAAAAATACAGCAAAAAATTCAATAGCCTGGCCCGCAATATATTTTGTTAGTACATATTGTCACGCGAATGAAAAAGTTTGCCCATCCCTGGACTCTAATCTATGTGGGATTGAACCTTGCTACTCGCATTTAACCCTAGCATCTATCCATTTGGTTACCAACGCATTAAAATTAGTCATTATTTTTCTGTCGTTTCTGATAGAACAGGTGACATCTTAGTTTAAGATAAGTTAATTGGATAACTGAAAACTCGGCCGTAAAATTTCACTAAATCTAACCAGAATGCTAAATAATCTCAATCACAATAATAAGTAAAAATATTTTTAATTACAAAATAGAAAAGCATCTTTACAATTATATATTATTTAGATATTTGGCAAAAGCGAAGTCATAATAATATAGTTAAGCTTAACACTAATAGATAAATGAGCAATCAATATAATTATGAGAGGCTTATTGAGATCTTATATAAATAACTAGCTTTTGTTCGCAACTTTGTTCACGTGGGCTACACGAGTAACATGTTACGGTAGTTCAACATTAAGATTTTCATTTTTTATCAATTTATAGCCCATTCATGTGAGCTAGAATTAGTAAAAAGTTTCAAACGCAAACATAGTGATAATAGAACACTCTGTATAAGTAATTTTGGTCCGTTTGGAAACTCCTGTACAAACTATCGTGCTCTACTTAAGGGATCATTTTCCAAAAATCCTGAAACTCTTCATAATTTCTAACCAGGCCAAATACCGAATTTTAAGGAATGACAGATTTCCATACAAACGTTCCACCCTTATTTCACCTCTTTAAGCGGTTTTTCGAAAAATGCAAAAACACGTCATTCTTTAATTTTATTGAAAAATTTACTTTAAAAAGAATGATTTTATCAAAAAAATCTTCTTCAAAAAGGAAAACTTCTTTACTTCTTTACTTCTGCAAAGGAAAATAAAGACACGTCATTCTTTATTTGTTTTCAAATAGCCAAATACCAATTTTTATGTATTTTACTTTAAAACTGACAGACTTTCATACAAACTTTCAACCCCTAGACCCCCTTAGGGTACAAATCCCATAAAATCCTTTCTTATTACCAGCCACGGTTACGTCACTCAATTAACTTACAGTCCAAATACTATCTCATTAGCTTCAGCGGTTTCGGCTCGGCGATGATGAATCAGTCAGGACAAGTCATTATATGTATATAGATATGATTGATTTGGTCTGTATCACTTGCACAGATTGCGCAGCTCCGTCATAGCGGCGTGGGACATCGATGTTTTATTCTTTTCCGATTTGTACCTGAAAATCGCAAAGTAACCATTAAGTTATCTGTGAGATAATCTTTTAGATATAAAGTCTTATTCTTAAACAAATATAAATCAATCTTTATTATTTTGTTTTTACTTTAAACCATAATCTATTTTATCAATGTAATAAATAACTTTAATCAAATAAATAATAAATTAAATTAGTATATAAAACTATCAATATATTATAGATATATATATATATATATATATATATATATATATATATATATATATATATATATATATATATATATATTATATATATATATATATAAACAAAGTAGGGCACACCCTCACACACTGACTCTCACGTTTGCATTCGTTGTATAATACTTAGTAGGTATACGCACAAAATAAGGTACCCACAGAATTATTATTCAGTTATTATTTCAATAATTGAAGGTTTGACATCGTTTAATAGCAGGTGGCAGGAAGGGTGGCCGAATAAATTAGTTTACACGCGACCTTGTATTTTGTTCCCGATGTTATTCAACAAAGGAGCGGTTTCATGTCATTGTAAGCAGAAGCAACAACCCTGCTATATACGACTTTAATGTTTATACTGACACCCTCTACCAACCGATAGGTTATACGAAAGGTGTCAGATAACTTTGCGCAAGTAAACCAATTCACACAAGGAACAATATGCACTAAATAATGCAATGCTGCTGTACAGCATAACCGCAGCATAACCGTTTAACCGCCTCCTTGGTCTAGTGGTTAAAACCACCGGTTTAAACCCAGAGGTTCCGGGTTCGATTCCCAGCGGGGGGTACATGTTTGTGTACTCGGTTCGGTTGGTGGTAGGACTTCTTTGTCCGCCTGGCTAGCCACCACCATCTTATCTAAATATGTCGCCGTAACATCAATGTTTGTAGCATTGTTGTGTTCCGGCAGCTAGAGATAAGATAGCCAGTGCCTCACTAGTTGAGGATCCCGGGTGAAGTGCGCTTCCAACAATTGGCCTTATCTTCACTTAACATCAGGTGAGATCAAGGCACTGTAGAGATCGCGCCAAACTTCTAGTCCCCTCTGAAGTTGCTTCGCCGCGCAGTTGTACAGTCAGACCCTACCGCTCGTCCCCGCCTTCGTCCTACTGACGCCTATTTTTTACTAATGCGACGCGAATCGCGCCAACTTCAGGGGGGACTAGAAGTTTGGCGCGATCTGTACTTACTCGTAAATATAAAAAAGTTGTCTATATGTGCGTTGCTTGTCCGCGTTTGTATGAAGTGTATACTTTCTGCAGTCTTTACTTGGAGCCTTATACGTCAGGTCATAACGCAAGATCAGGACGCGATGAAGTGCATTTATTATCCAGAACTCTTAAGACTAGTGTCTCAAGCGAGTTCGCCCGTGAACAAGTATAGTCCACTTCCTTATTCTCCAGATAGATGACCGAAGCTGTCACCGTTCTGGAACCACTAGAAGCGAGCGCGCTTACTTCTCGTTGCAAAAAAAAGTTTCTCGTTGTTAGACAGTGTCTCATTGGGGACATGAAATGAGCTGGCGATTCTGATGATAATGATGATGATGAAATAGTACCTGTCGAGGAAGTGATGCGCGACGTCGGGCCGGTAGGCGGCCATGTCGCGCAAGTACGCTTGGTCGTTAGATAGCGCGCGTCTATACGCGAGCTCGCGCCACGCCTCGCCGCCGCGCCCGGCCAGCAGCACTAGGCCTTCCATGAAGCTGGAATACCAAATATTCTATTTAAATATCAGCGATATAGTGTAATGACCCATTCATGACCCTTCCATCTAAATAATCTTGCAGGTACATAGTTCAAAGCTGAGAAAGTTCACGTTTTTCTAAGCTCATAGTCAAAATTCAAATTCAAAATTCCGTTTAGGCTACAAGTAGCTCTTGCGAATGTCACTATGCCATCGGTTCGTAAGTCTACTTTGGGCGGGAGATCTTGTACTGAGAAGAACCGGCAAGAAACTCAGCAAGTGTCCAGCTCTTCTCACCCTTCAGCATCAAAAATATTGGAAAATGCCCTATCATAGCAGGTCGCTTACGGCTAAAGCGTCTGGCAGAAGTAAGCAGTACCCTTATTCCTATTACTCTAAGCGTATGCGCACATCTTACTTTTACCGGAAACTTTTTAAAAGATTTTCCCGGATGCTGTAGATGTCCACGGGTGGAGATTACCACTTCCCATTAGGAAGCTGGCCTGCTTGTTTGCTGTATTTTTACATTAAAACAAATTGTGGTATAAACTGCATTACCGCTCACTTCTTCGATTGTTTTGGTGCAGTTTCCTAGTTTTAATTGAGATATCAATAGATAATTCTACCTGAGATATTCGCTGACGAGCTTGTACGCCTGGTCAGTGCTTCTGTTGAGTATAAGTCTAGTGGGCAAGGCCTTCAGCAGCGACATTTGACGGGCCACCTCGGCTGCTTCAGTGCAGTTTCTATAGCTGTTGTCAATAGATCTACCTTCGATAAACATACCTGAGATACTCGCTGACAAGCTTGTACGCCTGGTCAGTGCTTCTGTTGAGTATGAGCCTAGTGGGCGAGGCGTTCAGCAGCGACATCTGCAGGGCCACCTGCTGCGCGAGCGCCGCCATTTCCCCCGCGAACCCCGTGCACCCCCCTTGCAGGTACAACTCGGCTGCGTCGGTGCAGTGCTCTATGGCTGTTTCCAATAAAGACCTTTGACGAAACAAAAAACAAAAATTAAGGATTTCAAAGATATGTAAGTAATACAATCAAGAATTTTATATTTTTAACGTGTTGTCTGTGCGTTTACGAGTCATTATTAAGTACGTTTAAACAACGTGTAACAGAAAGGTGTGGTCAAAATAAAAAGATACACAGCGTATCCAATCTAGATCGTGTTATGCAATTTTCAATTAAATATTTTTATTTTGACGTCACATCAAAATAAACAAGTCTCAGCCCTAGTGTTGTAACCTCTGTGTACTAACATTTATGATCTTTGCTGCTGGCTTATACGCGTCTGACGCGCATAACTTCACTAATATAAATATTTCATTTACCATTGCATGACAAAGTATTAGTAACAACACATACAAGTTCTAGATCGGATACACTTTGGATCAGTGATGGGCAAAAAGTAATCAGATTAATGATTAAGGATTACGACTACAATTTGTAATCTTCAATCACGATTACAGATTACAGAAATTAATCAAAAATGTAATCATATCGGTGATTAATGATTATAAATCTGTAATCGTAATCTTGATTACTTTTATGATTGATTAATAAAACCAACAGTCGGAATGTTAAAAAATAAAAGAACTTTATTTTTTTATCAGTCTCACACACTGAGCTTTCAGGATAACTATTTTACGCAAAAAATCTGCTGCATGGTAATTTTTCTGGTACTCGATACTTTCAAACTTAAAAAAAATTCTCGATCACGTACGATAAAAGAATTATGTCGTCTCGTATCGTCTCCTTGCGCTCGATTCGTTTGACTGATGCGCACTGAACAAAATGGCGCGTGTGCACTTGTCGACTATCGACAATGCAGACGCGGCGAGTGGCTAGCCGGTGATCGTACAACACCCTGTCCTCCGCACCCTTACCGCCCGTCTTACGTAGTAGGTATAATTTATAGTACAATAAAGCCAACTACTCAATTTCTAGATGCATACCTACAAATTGTGATAATTAATGGCAAACTTCAGTAATTCCTAAACCATAATACATATAAACTTAGTTAAGAATAATCATGTAATTTAGATTACTGACTACTGTAATCAAGATTAAAGATTATATGTTTAATCTTGATTAAAAGTAATCACGACTACTTTAATCTGATTAAAAGTAATCATGATTACTTTCAATCAGATTATTAATCTGATTAAAAAAGTAGTTGATTACGCCCAACTCTGCTTTGGATCTTTTCATTTTGACCACACCTTTTTGTTACACGTTGTATAATACGTTCATGCGCCATAAACGCACATCTCCAAACACGATCAAAAGGCTTGTCAGTCAGCATGTAAGTGAAAAAATATTGTCGACCTACTTATGTGACTAATGAGATACTTAAATAAAAACTTGTAATTTTTTGAGAACCTTTAGTTTTAATGTTGCTAGATTGTAAACGAACAAAACGTGTTAAAGTCAAAGACAAAGGGTATGTTCCGATATACACTGCGAGCACTGTCCAGTGCTCTTACTGGTGAGAAATTTGTTCCGTTATGTACTGACAGTATACTGCCGCAGTATCCTAGGGAAATATATGACGTCATAAATCGTCGCCATTTTTGTACTGTAAGCACTGGCATTTTCGAGGTAAGGTGCTCTCAGTGCTTTGATTACGTGATCAACAGCGTCCAGAAATGACATGGATGACAGCATGGATGACAGTATACTGGACTGCGTTCCGTTTTAAACAGTAACCAGTATAGCTAACTATAAAGGAACGGCTTCGCAGTATACTAAATTGACGTCACACCTTACAGAGCTCGCAGTGTATATCGGAACATACCAAAAATGTCTTAATTGACAAGCACTTTTTAATCCTTTAAAAAATTAGGACTATTCAGGATGACCGACGTGTTTGCACGTATATTAGTTTATCGGTTAACTAAAAATCTATTGTAGGGAACAAAAGATCAACATAACCTACCTAGTAGGCACACTGTCATGGATCTGGAGCCACGGCGGCGGCTGGAAGGGCTTCTTCGAGGACGCCTTAGCAGCATCCAGCGCCATTTTCTCCAAATCATCAATGAGAGACAACGCTTGCTTCCTCTTAACATTTGCCGCTTCAGCGTACATGTTGAAGTGTAGCGCCACCATTATGTACGTGTCCGTGTCACCGGGACAGTGCGTTTTTAGGAAGTCTAGTAGACCTTGCTTAAACTCCGCTATCTTCTCGGGCTGCTGGCCTAGCATGTAGTCGAACTGGCCGAGTAGGAACTCGAACTGGTGGTTGTCTCGTAACGCCTGGTGGTAAAAACTACTCGTTAACATTATTCCATTCAAGCACCTATAATAAAATTAGGATAGTGGTACATAGCGTTGATACATTTTTAAATTTATTAAGCGGAATTATATCCACACTATCTGTTCCCCGTTTAGCGTTTTTTCTGACATTTTTAATGGGTCATAGCGTTATGTTACGTAGCTTATAGCCTTCCACACTAATCCGACTGGTAGTTTTAGTTCTAGAGATTAGCTCGTTCAAACAAAAAAACAAACTTCAGCTTTATTAGTATAGATGTGTGCGGAATTACATAGATGCGGTATGCACTGATAAAAAGAACTTGCTGTGCAGACATACATTGCGCGCGCGCAAGTATGAACATGTCATAAACTAGCAGTGAGCACGAATGGTTGGGTATTATTAATACCTTTTAAACATTATTTTAATATTGTTAGGCGTTATTTTTGGTTATGTTAATAAATAAAGAAAAAGAACATAGGCGCACTTAGTGTAGCGCGCCAGCCGGTGAACAACCGCACCTAGTCCTCCACGCCACATCAACAGTTTTCTACCTCTTGCTAAGGCTGTCTTCGCGGCCGACTTAGTCGGTCCGGGTCTTCTTGGGAGGCACGGCATTTTTTATTGTTAGTTGTTTTTCCTTTTTTTTTTGATTGGTTCATTACCTGGAATACGTAGGCGCACTCTGTGTAGCGCGCCAACCCGGTGAGCAGTCGCACCATGAGCCGCCAAGAGCGAGCAGCAAGCAGTCGGCCGGTTAGCGCCTGCGCGGACCGCAGCGTTACCGCCACGCCCTCAGTGTCGCACGCGCACGAGAAACACTCGTGCGCGAGTACCAGCAACTCGATCGATATTATGTTCACCTGCCACAAATGGTATCGTTAAAAAAGCGAAAAACTTTGTGCGTATTTTATACAGAAGCTTCGAGCTTTAAGGGTTCTCTTGAAGTATAAAAGGTTATTTGAACAATACTTGCTGATAGCAGGCCTGGTATATTCTACAGGAAAATTCGTGAAAATAATATCAAAATCTCATGTCTGATTAAAGACTTTTATGTCTTGAAACCAAATTCGTTGTAGGTACTATGGAATTAAACGTCAAGTATTTTTTTGTTTATTTTGGCTATTATTTTAGGCTACGAAACCTTCTGACAAAAAACTAATAAAATATATGCCTTCACCTGTTTCGTGGACAACTTAGCACCTTTCGTTATCTTCCTTATGTTCGACTTCACTTCGTATCTGATATGCACATTGCTTTTCGCAATAACATCGAAGAGATTCCTCCTAGAGTCTCGCGTCATTTTGTTGCCAACCGTATAAACACTGGACACGGAATACATGGACTCAGTCTCAGCCGACATCAGAGTTCCTTCCTCAGTCAGAACTGATTCCACTTCATCGGTTTCGACGTTCTGGTACTCCTCGTCTATAACCGTTTCCACATCAAGGCAGCTGTCATCTAGAATGTTTTCTGGAAGTTTCGAAGCGTTCGTCGCTTTGTAGATCTTTTGGAACGCCATTAGGTGATCGAGAATGAGCCTGCCGATGTGGCTGCACGCGTCCGGTCGCATATTCAGGAACATCTCCAAGTCGGAGCTCAAAGTGTAACCCCACAATGTGTATTGGAAATGCTCTTTCTGACGGAATGAGGAAGTCTTCACTAGGTGTGGAGATATTATCGCTACTACCATTTCACGGCACAAATATTCTGCGACCTACAATATCATTCAGTACAGTCAGCATCATATATCGAAGCAACGTGAAGCAAATAAAAATGACAAATATCTTGACATTAATAAAAAAATCAAAGATAAATATTTATTTTCTTCCACAGTATGCATAAAAGGATTTATGAATCTAGGTCAAATTGAGTGTACATTAAAAAAGTTTTTTATTAAGTGTCTTAAGAACTATTTTCGTGTGAAACCTTACCTGCTTGGAAGGTATATTGAAAGTTTTGAAGACAAGGCTTGCAAGCGACATCCTCGCTCTGCCACTGACGAGATTGATGAAGTCGACTGATCGATTCTGGTACTTAAGCACTGAAATATAGTCCCAGCCTATCTGTAGCGCTATACGGAAGTAGCTGGCCACCTGCAACCAAAATGGCACTATTTATTAAAAAAAATAGTAATATAAGCTTGTTACTTTCTTGTCTGCATGTTTTTTTTGTACGATTGTCGCTGAAAGTAATAAGGGTGAAGCTAGAATACATTTAATTTTGATTAAAAACCTTCAACCATTGCGGAACCAGTAAATTTTTCATTAGAGATAAGGCAATCCGTTGACTAACACAAACCAAATATGTACAAACAGGGAATCTGGTAATCACTAGACTGACTACAAGACTGAGTGGTGTTACCACTAGACTACATAGGCGGTTCATACTCGTATATTGTACATACCTGCTTCGCAAGCGTCAACCCACTTTTAACAGCGAGTGCGTCCAGAGCTGACAGCCTATCAGCTTCCTCACGAGCCGCTAAATGTGCGCTTTCCGGGATATTGTCCTGTTTCTCCTGTATCACCACCAACTCTTCGAAGCTAGCGTCTGATGTTCCTGAAACTATAACAACACTCTTAATCTCCATAACTATTCACCTAAACAAAATTCTGGCAAGCCAATAAAAATAAGTCTCTTACTTGTCAACTTATTTTGGAGCATAAGCGAGGATATGACCAACCGTAACTCTTGTGGCAACTCGTAAGGTGAGCACGAACCTTCTGCAAGTTTCAAGCAAGTCCTTATTATTTGAACGGGACACGCTGGATACCTATAGCGGTACTCCGGCGGTGTTTTGAAAAGGGCAGACAGTCTAAATGCGTCAGCCAGCAACCTCAACTCGAGCAGTTGGCTGACTACCTTCCTCCAGTTATCAATAGCCTCTGGCTCCTCAAGCATCAAGACCTTCTCAATATTGCCCACGTCAGACTCAACTTCTATCTCTCCGATCGACATGGAAAAAGGTTTTTCAGCATTTATGAGTCCGATCTTCTTCGACACAGTCTGATCTTTTTGCCCATTAAGAATGAAATGCAGAGTGCTGTGATAACTGTTTAGAAAGACGTCATGCAGCGGTTCACTTTCGAAGTATGCGCCCCACATTCGGTGTTCAATCTGCTCTCTCTGGCTTCCATATTCATGGTTTTCTTGAAACCAGCTCATTATTATTCTGTTGGAGTAAAATTTCTGGAGAGGCTCAGTTATGTTCTCAGCATAATGAATCAGGTAATCAGTGGCTTCTTTAAACGACACAGAAGCCTTTTTGAAAGCCTCACTACATTGCGCTATGAACAGCGTCAGTTCCTTCTCTTCTACTACAACATCTTCTTGCGTGACTATTGTTTCATATTTATGCGTCCACTCAGCTTTTAATATATCATTGACCGGCAATTTTGCAAGTTTTGCAATTTTCAATGCAACACTATAGTTTTTATTGGCAGTATACATTTCAACACATTCAGATAGATAATCAGCGGAATCCTCATGGAGCATTTTCGAAATGTTGACAACTAACGATGTCTCCATTGATATTTGAAGAATTTCGTACAAAACAACGAAATTCGGTGTACCCACTGTTGAAAAAAAACATACATCATTCTATTATTTTTTAAACATTATCATATTCAAAATTATTGTGGTAAGATGTCGATTCAATTGAATCGTTTTGGTTCGGTTTCAAAGGGTCATTTAATATCTGGCAAAAAAGTATTGTTCAATGCTATAAGACCTCTATGGTCAAACTTACCTGTAATGCACTTTTCAAACTGCGCCTCTGCCAAACACCTGAGAAACTCTCTTTGGTGGAAGGCGCTATCAAAGCTCTGGCTCATGGCTATCTTGACCAGTGCGACTGCGACTTTCTGCAGCGCGTTTCTGGACAGTTGCCACGTGACGTTGGACGTATCGACGCTGTACCGTCGCTGGCAGTGCTGGAGGAAGCTATTGAGTAGCCTGACTGTCTCTGAGTCGAAGTTACGGTGGCGAATGCACCGGTAGAGGAATGACGTGAGAAGGGTAAGAGGACTTTCCTGGAAATGACATGAAAATTACTCGATGTGCGCCACTCAAAAATGTATCAGTTGAATTCATTAAGTATTGCGCCCTACAAATTTTTCCTATTTACGGAATATACAGTTACATACTCATATATACAAAATATACTGGAGGTAGGCAGTCAGCTCAGCGTATTTAGTTGTAGTGACTTACTTTCTATTTTTTCTTACAAAACAGCTGGAAACAGCTGGTTTGTAATTAAATTATTTAAAATAAAAGTATTGATGATTAAAGGTATACATATGTCTTTATAATGTCTCTACTCCCTTTATACATATTCACTACATAGTGAATGATAGAGATAAAAACGACACTAATTAATTTTTTATATCAAGAGCTTTTTAGTTAAACGCAGATGTGTAGTTAATAGCCAAATTAAATAACAAACGTTTTTACAGCTTACCGGCATAAATATCAGCATAGAATCGTGCAAGGTCGACACATAGCCTTCCCGTAGGCACAGCTCGGCAACCCGCTGGAACTGGTCTGCTGTCACACCTTGTTGACTCATTTCAGACATGAGGAAGTCATGCACTTCGACCGTCGTGCCCAGGGACGACAACACCCATTGGACCCAGAGAACGTCAACGGCGTTTGGCTACAAGATATGTAAATAGAATGAACTATATAGCTATAATCTTGACATTTAAGAAAAACCAATTAATTTACTATCATCATTATCAGCATATCAATGAATCATAAACGTCCCACGCGAGTATCTGTACATTGAGGAGCTCGATAACGTATTGGTTAATGCGCCTGGTCTGCGATTACTAAGTTAAAGCAACTTTCGCAAAGGCCGGTCATCGGATAGATGATCAAAATTGTATCATTTTGAGCTGCTCCGTGCTTCGGAAGGCACGTAAAGTCGATGGTCCCGGCTACATTAACAGTCGTTAACAACAACCAATCCGCACTGGGCGCGCGTGGTGATTTATGACCCTTTCTCCGTAGTGTTCCATTCCATAGGAAGGCTTGAGCTCCAGCAGTTAGGACATAAAATAAAATGGTGATAGGTACAGTCGCAAGCGTTACAATGTAACTCTTAATACAATGGAATAAGAGACAAGTTGCTTGTGGCTGTACATGACGCACTCACCTCGTAGCAGCTGGCGATGAGCACCAATAAGGGCTCCCGGCAGAGGTCGGCGGCGCGCAGCAACGCGGCGGGCGGGTCCTCCGGCCCGTGGCACGACGCCGCCACCTCCCACAGCTCGCGCCCGATCTGCACGCTGGGGGGGAACTCGAACGCGCTGCACTGAGAGCTTTGGGATGGACTCTGAAATAATCACTACATAGTATAAAACAAAGTCGCTTCCCGCTGTCTGTCTGTCCCTGTTACGACCCGAGCAGTGGAATTGCGAGTTGTGCTCTTAGTTCAACGAGAAGTGAGCGAACTTACAGCTCCGGTAACCTATCCGGATATTAGGTAGTGGACTTTACGTGTCTACGGGGCAACTAGCTTGAGACACTAGTCTTAAAAGTACCGGATGAAGAATGCGCTTTGGCGGGTTCTAATCTGGAGTTATGACCTGACGTAGATGGTCCCTTGTGCTTGCGCAAGGATGTCTTTAACTTTATAACCTTATGGTTGGTAGGGGGTGTCGCGAGCGGGCCGCTAGTAAAATATAGATGAAGGAGAGAGTTAAAGCTGGATGAGAGTAGCCGCGGATCGTGTTCAGTGGCGTGCACTTGGAGAGGCCTATGTCCAGCAGTGGACTAGATTTTAGGCTGATGATGATGATGATGATGATGATGATGATGATGATAATTATGATGAGAAACAGCAAAACTTGTACAAAAAATTCTTTGACACTGGCTAAATGTGCTGACCGTATGAGGCCACAAATTGAGTGTGAAAGGAACAGCACGCCATATTGCGAAATAACTATGAACTTTTTTAATACGTTGACTGCCACAAAACCCAGATAACAAAATTTAAAAAAAAAATCATAATTATGATGGGTCTTTAAGTAAACAATTAACTTCTTGGCGGGAAAGTGAAGAGTCATGCCAGCGGTTTTATTTTATTTTCTAAAATTAGTGTTATGTCGAATATTAATGTGAAATAATGGTGAATTATTAACCGTTAAATGTTCGTGAGTGTGCATAAGTGTTGGCAAATGACACAAAACAGTGCAACGTCACTTTTTAAAGTCTCTCAAGAAGTCCGTTTGAGAACTTAGTAAAGTCCCACATCTTTACTGAGATACTCGAGGGGTTGGGGGGTATATCATTTCTCACTTCTCATTCCTATTATCATTCATCATCATACAGGAATGAAATATTGTTTATTTATGTATTACTTGTCAGAAAAATTACTTTGACACTGGCTAAATGTGCTAATCGCACGAAGCCATCCACTAAAGGAAAAAAAAAAAGGAAAAATAACATTGGCTCGATGCCGCAGCAGCTTGCGCGTTCGGGTTGCGATCTTGCAGACAAGCAAGCAACGGTTGTATGTCGAGCTTTTCAGTCTTGTGCACAGTAGGCGCGTTAAGCTGTTGGTCTCTGTTGTTGTCGTAAGCGTAGCTAATCCGCATTGGGCTGGCGTGGTGCGTGGTGATATAAGGACCAATGTCGCCACGTGCTATTGTACCATGTGGGAAGGCCTGTTAGCAGTGAGACGTTTATACGCCGATGATGACTATTTTAAGTAAGTAACATTCAACTTACAAATTCCACGGAGTTTAGTCTCGACGCTCTCTTCTGTCCATTACTTGAGTTAGACTTATTGTCTTTTTCTGACGCATCATCGGAGCTTTTATGCAACATTATATGCTTTAAGTGCTCAGCATATGATTTATTCTGAAATTCCTGTGACAATTGTAACATTTGAGCCAAGGGGTATCGAAACACGTCACCGAAAAGCAGAAAATTAAACCATGCATCTGTTTTTATGAATTCCCTCAATTGCTTTTCTGGTAAAGGCAAATTGTGTAGCACCGCCAACTTTACAACTGTTTGAGATTCGTACAAAACTACCGACATGTCAACTTTCTTATTCAACACTTCCTTTTCTTTAAGAATGGTCAATGTTGCCTCTTCCAGGTACTGCAGCATTTCTTTGGCAGCGTCGTAGTCACTATGGATCAATTTGTACATATACTCATTAACAATTTTGTTCACTTTCTCTAGTGCCATGCTTTTATATGTCATCAAGTATTTTTTTAACATCATCGCAGCTGACATATGCACTCTACATCTCGTCGGATTACACCCAATCATGGCGATGAAAGATATACAGCAGGCAGCCATTGCAGGGTCTGACCAGTTTTGTAATGCTAACGCGTGAGCTTCACAGCACGCACTCTTGACGCTTTTATCTTGCAAGCGATTGTAAGTCAGGTATTGTTGTTCAACAAACGCCTGGCTAGCATTGCAAGGGCGGTACTGTTTTAAGTAATAAGCATGATTCAATTTAGCAACATAACCATATCGCTTCATGAGCTTTTTGTCCGTGAAATCGGGCATATCCATGGGTTTATGAATGAGCGATTTAATACTGGTGGTGTTAACATTTACTTCACTCGATAGGAGACTGCCGAGACTCCGTCTATCAGGTTTATCATTCATCAAACTCTTAGTGTTTTGATTCACTAGTTGAAATTCGAAAATTTTTGATACGTCTAAACCGCGGTACCCAGACAACAGCTGGTAAACATTCACGTCTTTGCACTCATACATATTGTTAGCATCAGAATGTTTCTTGTAAATATTATACAAATGAGTAAGTTTGTTTTTATACTCTTTATTTGGCAGCTTAAAATCTTTGAACTGTAAAAATTCATCCTTCGAAAATATATCAAACAATTTTGCATTATCTTCTAATAGTATCATACCGATAATCAAATGGGGATTGGAAGAAATATAACTGTCAATGTTTTCTTTGGCTATTTGCTCACAAGTTTTATAAACCGGAACCACGTGACTCTGTCTATCTGAAGTCTGTTCAATGCTTTTAAACAGCAGCCATAGCTCAATACATTCTTTTGCTTCCTGTTCAACATCTGATAAGTGTGTGTCCAATATATTGCCCTCAACGCACATTGTCAACACTTTGTAAAGTCTATTTTTGACACAATATTTAGCCAGCTCCACATAAAAATGTTGTTTAGTTATAGTTGCACAAGTTTCCAAGAATATGTCATCTATCAATTTTAAATTTTGAGTTCGAGCCAGTCTTGACATGATAATATACAAATTGTTTCGCTCGTCCTCATTAACTATACCATAGGAAGACAATGTGTCATAAATGCACATCTTTGTGTATGGGAAGCAATTACTATTGGCCACGCTAGCAATCATATCATCACTTATAGGCCAATTGCGAAAAACTCCATCTAACTTATCAAGGACATCATTGCTAAAGCCTTTTGTATCAACATTAAGAAATTTCTTAGCAAAGTTATCATTGTTAAAGAAATTATAGCGCGCATTCTTGTCGCGTACAACCTCTGATGTCTGTACATTGATCCAACGAATTAGAATCATTGCTTTGTTATTTTGAAGCAAGTAATTCCAAACTTCACGAGGCGATGAGAAATCTAAGAGAGAGAATTCTGTAAACAATAATAAACAAATTAAAATTTAGATAAATATACAGATATTGAAACTAAGATAATATTTCAAAAAGTTTCACATTACTTTGTTGCAACTGAATATATAAAGTTCAAAGATAGTTATTATCTTCAAATATAAAACATTACTATTTATAATTTAAACATGTCAGCTATATCTTTATGTCAGTAAATACAAATCCTAATTTTGTATGCTTCCTTTTGCTACTTGTTACTATGTTTTCGTAACCTACATACTAAGGAGTTGGTTATCATATTAATAATTAATTAATATAACTGCTATCAGTGTTACAATTTCATCGTAGAGCTATAAAGGATGCTATTCTTTTTTAAATAAATGAGTTGTTAATCTTATTTGATATTTTACTTTAATAATCAATAATTAATTTTTAAAAAATATGAAAGGCATACTATATTGTACATGTCAAAACAAAAATAATAACAAATATACAGTATAGGCATAGATGGTATTTACTGGTAGTTAAAAAAACAAATTAGTTACAGCAGAGTAGTTTTTTGTGGCATTTAATGATTTATTAATATATTTCTTACTTACCAAAGCACTCGAAGAACAATGCGGTGACTACTTTGTGTTTCCATTCAGTCGGGTATTTCTCAATGAGCTCCACTGTCAGAGCTTTTATTTCACTTTCATTGACTATTATTCTGTCTTTGCCAACACCAAAAACTTTATTCTGTTTGAAGGTGCCATCCACTTCAAACGATTTCTCTAGATAACGTAACAAATTCCAATGCCTTTTGAAGTCTTTCCATGTGTCAACATTTTCAGGCAAAAAGTCTTTAGATAGTTTTTCCAAGTGCTCAACAATAAAATCTCTGTATTCAATTTGTGGCGAGGTCTTTGCTAGGGTCATCAAATGTATTTCAGGATTAATTTTCACTTTGCTTAGTATATGGAGCACTTTGAATATCTGTTTCCGCATTAACAATTGTATCGTCCATGCTTGTACCTGTACACAATATAATTAAATAAAATATTTTGAATATTTCAACAACATTAAATGCTTTCTGAAATGAAAATCATTTGTATTTCAAAACCAAATCATTTATATTTAATTCTTTATATTTAATTATTTGATCTTGAGCCTGAACTAAGGACTAGTGGCAGATAACATTGTTTACATTCTATTCACCAATAAACCTTTACAAAGAAACACTTACCTACCAAACTAAATTTTATTAATTTTAGTTAGCTAATTATAATAGTACAGTTAGTACTAAATAAATAGAATGCTAAAAGACGGAACATTTAGATATGTAATTTCCAAAAAAAAATTATCTCTTTACCTCTGCCATGAACCAATCTGTTGCTGTGGACTCATTCCAGCCATTTTTATGCATAAGATATTTCAAACACAAGCTGATGTGGGTACCCTTCGCAGCAGCTTCTCGCACCACATCTCTTGGCGATTTCTCTTCCCAACAAGTCCAAATAATCTTCTCATTCTGGGACAAACCTTCCATTTTTATGACCTCTACCAACCATGAACACAACTGTTTGTTGCACTTGCACTATGAAAGCTAAGAATAGTACAAAACTTAAGACTTAAATGTTACTATATAGTCTTGATATTGCTACAAACCCAGAGAACAATATAAAAATTAATCTCTATTTATCTAAATTATTATCAAACAACGAGCGAACGGGTAGGTCTTATACACAAGTTGATGGAATAGTTTGACAATGACATTTTTTTTTTTTTTTTATAGTTTGTTCTCTGAGGAACCGGCTAAGGTCATAGACCATGCTGCCATGTCATTAGTTTCTTAATTTCATTAGTATTGTAATCCTAAAGATGATGATGAATGATAATGGAAATGATGATGATGAATGATAATGGAAATGAGAAGTGAGAAATGATATACCCCCAACCCCTCGAGTATCTCAGTAAAGATGTGGGGCTTTACTAAGTCCTCAAGCGGACTTCTTGAGAGAATTTGATTAGTGACGTTGCACTGTTTTGTTTCATTTGCCAACACTCATGCACACTCACGAACACTTAACGGTTAATAATCCACCATTATTTCACATTAATATTCGACTTAACACAAATTTTAGAAAATAAAACAAAACCGCAGACATGACTCTTCACTTTCCCGCCAAGAAAAACCTTGACAATGACAGTTAAGTGACAGAACAAAGAGAGAAAGATTTAATGTTCCGAGTTATACTATTAATGCTTGCTACAAATTCATATCATTTTAAAATATATATAAAATATTCAATTATATTATTTATTATTATTATTCATTAGCAACTAAAAAACTGTCAGAAACCAAAGTGCTGTATATATTTTTCTGTTTAGTTTTCATCACCTCAATTATTTAATTATTAAATAAATAATGTCGTTTAGCTCCATTTAGCTGTGATTTAGCTTCAGGATTTAGTTGGATTTAGCTCCCCCATTGAACCATTGCCACCACCACACTTTTATAGAGCATTTACTAATGCTCTAAGCCACCACATGACCACAAACAGATTGTTGCTATGATACCGAAATGACAACAAAAATCATTATTTACGGATTAAAAGTTTCTCAAAGGGACTCTGAATTTTTTCTTTACTCAAAGCTTATCTAATATCTTCATGGCTGAAGAATTACAAAAAGCGCACCTTTATTATGACGACATACACAAAATAAGGGTATTGGTAACTACAGTGCTCAAGGAAACAGAAGATGTAAGAGATACATGCAAGGATTACGAAACAAGTCAGTACAATTCCACGTATTTCTGTAAGGTTACTAAGTCCAAACAAATTCAGATGCACTTTACGTATTAAGTCCATAATTTACTTTTTATTTTTAAGTGTTAATTGCTACACTTAAGCTGAATTAAATATTTTTATATAAAAATACAGTGAAAAAATTAAACGCCCACCCGAACTGGGTCTTCCGCAATCCGGGCGGCTACACTGACCATTATGCTACCGGGAAGGCTGACGTAAGCGCTGAATTTTGTCACTGCTTTTTTGATTTTTGAAATGCTTTAGAGCGACATTAGTGCCATCTATCCTATACAGGTTCGATACCTGCCTGGGTCGGATGGGCGTTTAATTTTTTCACTGTATTTTTATATAAAAATATCCATAACTAACATTTAAAGATGCTATATGTAGCTCTAGCTATCTAGATAGAGCTGTAGATCCGGTGTGCACCGGATCTCAGACCCAGAGTCCTATTAACACGGGTTCGACTCCCAGCGTGTACATATTGTACTAGATTTGGTTGGCCAGCCACCACCATTGTATCTAAGTTGTTGCGATCGCGCTGTATAATAGAGTAGTTTCAGAAACTTGGAAAGGTTCTTGAAGTGGTTGATGATTTAAGGTGCAGCGTGTTACCACTTTCGGTTTTAACATCTACCATCAGATTAGATAAAGACTAAGATGTCATCCAATCCAATGCATGCCACTGGGTCCTATCATCGGCTATTCTCATCCAACTGCTGCTAACCGGCGTATATCGCTAATGCATCCAAAACTTACCACATTATGACCCTTTAGCAGTATCTGTCGTTTATTAGTAACATTCCATCATCATCATCAGCTCATTTTATGTCCCCACTGCTGGGGCACGAGCCTTCCCTTTGGATGGATAGGGAGAACGGGCCATGAACCACCACACGGGCCCAGTGCGGATTGGCGGTGGTTAACGACTGCTAATGCAGCCGGGACCAATGGCTTTACGTACCTTCCGAAGCACGGAGGAGCTAGAGATGATACATTTTTGGTGAACCAATCTGATGACCGGCCTTTGCGAAAGTTGCTTAACCTCAGCACTCACAGACCGGGCGCGTTAACCACTGCGCCATCGAGCTCCTCTAGTAGTAACATTATTATGATTTAATTTCTAGAAATTCAAGACTTTGTAAAAATCATCAGCTCTTTGTTGGATATGTTGAAACAACTTGGTGATAACGTTGAAAAACAGAAAGTAGCTGCCATTGGTGCCATGAATTTGCTAAAGTCTATAACGAAAGACAGGGAATCTGAACAGGCGAAGTTACAAGTAAGTACCTACCTAGTAGTACCAACTAAGAACCATGATGTGGCACAGTCAGCAAAATAACTGGATATTTACACCTTGCCAAAGCAAGTAATGAATTGAACCTAGTGCATTTGCTAGTTTTGTTGCCATTGCATTCGATCACGTTAAGAGGGTGTATAAAGGTATATCGCCAATCGTAGATTTGATTTCAACACTAGGAGATAAACCACGATTTACCGAAAAAAAATATTATAGATACTACAGCATACTTGAAAGGGACTAGACTAAGTGATAGTATAATTATAATATAATTAAATTTTATCGATTAAAAAAAATCACGAACTTACGTCTACTTTTCAACTATTATCAATTTATTTTCAATTTATGAAACTTCTTAAAAAGAAATGTTTATTTTATTTTATTTGACAACATCAAGTGTTTTTTCTTTCTATGTTCATTGACATATTATATTAGTTGCAGAAATGTATTTTTATTAAAAACATCTTTTATTTAACATATTTTTGAAAAAATAATGTATATTTTACGAGTAATTATAATTATACCAAAACTTATTCGGCGTTTACGACATTCTTATTCCGCGCAGAACGCTCCGCAGTCTGTCGCACCTGACCCGGGGCAACAGGCATGTTTTGTTTCATCGAACGTCGTGGTTTATCTTATAGTGTTATAATCAAATCTACGATTGGATACCCCTTCTTAACGAGAACGAGGGTTTGTAAAGCAATGAAGCAGTGCCACCTGGTGACAAACGAGATAGGTAGATAAATTCTTTATTGCTCACACACAAATGAATGGAAATTAGGTATATGGGCAAAGGCGGTCTTATCGCTACAAGCGATCTCTTCCAGACAACCTTTGGTTAGAGAATCCAAGAAAGAGATAGAGGAAGTGCGCTAACATTAAATAAATAAGTACAAATGATACTCTTCACACACATACATACATAATTGACACAATAGACAATTGTTTTTCATACAAATTTATATTCTCGTTGACGTGATCGAATGGCAAATACAAAGACATTTAACTACTTACTAATAAGACTCTTGTTGTTGTTGTTGAGCTTGCGTAAGTTTTCGATGTATCTAATCGCCTGTGGCCTAGTGGTCAAGACCACCGGTCTTAGACCCGGAGGTCCTAGGTTCGATTCCCAGAAGGGGAACATGTTTGTGTACTCGGTTTGGTTGGAGGTATGGCTCATTTGTCCGCCTGGCTAACTACCACCATCTCATCTAAATTATGTCGCCATAACATCAATGTTTGTAGCATTGTTGTGTTCCGGCATCTAGAGATAAGATTTCCAGATACCTCTAGCCAGACATCTGGAGAATTCAATGAACGGCTTCCATCTTCGGCTTTATCATCACATAAACATCAGGTGAAGCCAAGTGCTAGAAATAAAAAAGTATTCAATAATAATAATAATTACACGGATACAATTGTCTGTCACATATAAGGATAGCCAGTTTTTATATGGTCGATGTATGTACATATGTAAAACCTAATTGTCAATTTTCTCACGAACAGGCGGAAATTAACGACAAGACAATAATCCTGGAGCAACTGGACAGTGAATATGATGCACTTCAAATCCTTGAGGCGACGCAAATGGAGACTATTGAATACTTGACTCAGCTTCGCTAACGCAAAGTGCCTAGATAGTCAGCAACGAAAGACGCTAAGCACTTCTAGTTCTTTGTCAAAACAACTTTTGTCAACTGTTAGCGAAGATATTACGACATGGATGGAAGTGTGGAACTAGTTGTCAGCGACTTTTTGACTGACTGTACAACTAAGTTCACGGTAGACCACCTTATTGTTTATAGAGTTGACAAGAGTTAAGGAGACTCAGCAGCAATCAACTATGATCGTAAAAAACACTAATTGTGCCAGCTTCACTGTTAACTTGCGCAAGCGCAGCTACCCCGTCCACTTTCGATGGCGGTCAAGAGCTGTGTTGCCATGCTACGAATTTACTATTATTATTTTAGTGATTCTGTTGCTTGTACGCAACAGACCCACAGACTCCGTATTTATTAATTTACTTTACCTAACAGCCTCATTAGTATAGTGTTAGACCACCGTAAAAGACCCAGAGGTCCCGGGTTTTCCTAGCGGGAATACATATTGTGACGATTTTCTCCAATTGTTGTATTTTATTTTATCACTGTAAATAGATTAGTATGGTCTACCGCGGGTTTTACATACCAGCTATGTTTATTTTGTAAGTTTTAATAAATAGTCTTGAATTAACGATTTAGTCTGAACTTTTATTTCCTCATCAGTTCTAAGAATCAATCAGACAAGGAGGTGGTAGCACAGAATACATAATAGTACAGGTAGGTAGGTAACGTTTTATAATATTCGACACACATGACATTATATTTTGTACTTGACCTTAGTTTACTAAAATAAAGGTAATGAAAAAATTACCAGACTAAATAGTAGATTTATAGTGTATGTTTAATTAGTTGGTAGTGTCATTTTTAATAAAACTTTGTAAATATTATAAATTTTATATAAGAACTTAACGATCTTTCAAATGCGTTCAAACGTTTGAAGATTTGTCTGGAAGAATTGGAAAGGTATCGACATAAATTGAAAATTTGAAAAAGGGAGCAAGACATAATATTATCTGAATAATTTGCCAGGGAAATTCTCAGTTTTCGATCCACCTTCTGAGACGAAATAGAAAAGTCTTCGTGTATTAGAGAACTTGCTGATTTATTAATAATAAAGAATTATTTTATGTCGTGCAGCTTTTCCGAAGCAGCTTATGTACGGCATTGATGTTATTTGTTACAATTTCTGTGTTTACAGCAAGTGCTGAAACATCATTTTCGAAATCTTGGCTATTCTGCCTATACTCTATTGAACATTTTATGGACAGATCTTTAAACTTTGATGACGTACACACGCCTGCACATCAACCTACCACAAACTGTCAAATTTCCTTAATAGACTTTGAACTTTATCTATAAGACTTATGGTTGAAAATGTATTGAAGAAATTTGACAGTTTTGGATAGGTTGATGTGCTGGCGTGTGTACAATGATACTTTTGCTGAACAAAAAGCTCGGAGTATATAAACCTAATATAAATATATAATTATATATACTTATATATACTCCGGTGTCAATAATAAATAAATTTATTAGATTTTAAATAAAATGCACACAATATTAGTAATAGTGTTGGAGTGTTGGTAACTACATATAAGTGATTTAAATTAAAATACAATGTAACAATTTTTACTAAGAGGGCCCCTCCAATGAATTTGCCACGTGCCTCCGATGGTATAGACAAGCCACTCAAGAGGTATGGGACGATACTCTTTATAACTGTGGACAATCCCAAGAAAAGTCAGATTGATTATTCATATTTGCTGCAGTACTGGCACTTCCTATATTGACCTGTAAGGTTTCATTTGCTTAGATTTAGAAAATAGAATAATTAAAACGGAAAATGCAGTCTGTAAAAAAATGTATTTTTCACTGAAACACACAAGAAATTATGACACAGTCCTCAGAAACAAACTGCCACAAAGTATCTGCATAATTAATTGTAACTGCCTATTTCAGGAATTAAATTAAATTACAAAGAAAAGTATTCCAAATTAGGAATTTGTCAAATTAGCATCACATAATTAATTCAGATAGGATTTTGTTTTTTTACAATACCTGTGATTACAAAAATATAACTACTTATAACTATAGAGTAACACAGATAAATAATTGAAATATACATACTTCCCTTGATTGATTCCAAAAATTTTAGAATTTTCATTATTTTATTTAGGAACATGCCAATTGTATTTTTTTCCAAAATTACCATTATTACAAGTACTTACTGCCGTCACCACTTCGACACATTCAACGTTTCTTTAAAGGAGCGTCCTCACTGAGAACATTCTTACCCGAGCATTTGTAAACGAGCAATCGCCGGCGAGCAACGAATTCTGCCCAGCGAACTGAAGATTCACTTTCGTGCAAAACTATGAACGTTCGAGTCGAACATCCGAGCTTGGAGCATTCGAATACTAAATGTCATTCATTTCAAAATGACGGATAGATCGGTCGTGGCTGCAGCATTTTTATTGCTCCGATATACCTAATTAAATAGAAGACGAAGAAGACGTTTTTGTGTAGTGATATATACCAAAACAGAATTAACACGAGTGCATTAGATATACTAGAAAGAATTAGCCGCCCATTCTCAGGTCAAGGTCTATATAAAACGTTTGTAAGGATGTCCCCTACAGATTTTGAAAACTTGAGCCATAGATAGTGAAAAAAGACACAAATTTTAGAAAGGCAACATCAGTAAAGGAAAGTTTGGCTTTAACATTGCACTATAACACGATAATACGATAGAGCAAGAAGGTCACGATCAACAAACTGTTCCTTGCTTACAAGTGGCCAGTAATATTCCTACATACATACTCATCATTTCATTATCTGAGTACTCGCTTTCGAGCGTTTTGATTACGTGAACATTCGAATGCGAGCCATTTCCGCGAACAGCGTTGCGACGACGTCCACACCGGCCGAAGTTAATGCTCGCGTGTAAACTTTGTAACGCTCGGCTCAACGTCCACACCACTCGAATATTCGATGCCGAATGCCATTACACGCAAATGCTCTCAGTGAGGACGCGTCTTAATAAGTATGTAGACAGGTCAAGTTAAGTTTCACTAATAAGCACAGCCACTATTTGAAACAATGTGCCAATTTATTTTTCGAAAATCAGTGCTGGCTTTAACATTTAAACGATAGACTTTGGCAGTCGCAGCACTCTTGTTAAGGCTGGCCGGCCTACCCAAACGAATCCTTCCTACTACTAAGTATCATTATTTACTAACATTTCTGTCAAAAAGGTATGAAGTCAAAAGCTCATATTTCAATCGCATAATACAATTAAACTTTTTGGATTTGGATTAACCACTTTCAGTACAGAATGAACCATTTCCCTTCTACAACAGTTGGAGAGCAATGCAATTTAAATGGGAAATTGTGTCAATGGGATTTTAAACAAAAACGTTATCGAGACAATGGCACACTATTTGCTTTAAATCCAATATTAAACATTGTTTAGGCAAGCATGTGACTAACAGGCACCAATCATATCCAAATGTAACAAAGATGCTCTTTCTAGCTACCAACAAAAGTATTCACTTTCACTTAAATAGGTGCAAGAGAAAAATACTTAAATGAATCCTCTAAAAATCAGTAACTTACACTTAAAACTGCTTATACACTACATGCTATCTTCAATAAGTCAGTTCTGAAAATCGTTAGGAGCAATTCTCCCCTTAGCTGAGTACTCATTATAACAAATAGTACCTCTTCAACATGTTATAATTCCACTTTCTCATAAAAACCACTATGACAATTATCCCGTTAATTTGGTATTTTCTCAATTCTAGAAATTTCCATTCTCATTACAGAAATCAGAAATCCTCTCAGTGTTTCGTTAATGTCTTGATAAACGATGAATATGTGATGAACCATTTTCCTATTAGAAATACATAAATGAACACAATTTCTCGCTACTCTGAATCTAATGTCGCTGAACCCTAGAATCTCGAAGCTACGTGCATGCATAACACTATCAACCTTTAACACGTCTAATTGGCTAATAATTGAATATTTTCTCATCAACAGATCTTTACATGACTAACTACGATACTGACAACGCCATTCTGCGATAACGCATTAAAATAATGAAGAAAAAAAAGGAATCTATAAATTGTAAACGGAGTCGCCACCGGCGCCACAACAGCAGTGTAGTCAATATACAAAGAATAGGGACCTCACTCCCTAACAGAATGGCAAACATTAACCCATTATAAGTCCCACTTCGATAATTTAAATTACAGTCTCCACCAAAAGTTTCACAATACTATGTATGGTTTGAACACTGTCCTCTGGTGACCTAAACACTGGAAGTGACCAGCGAGCTGGACAGGGGGTCGTCAACCTTTTGCCTCTTGGGGTCTTGTTGTTCGGTGGCCGGTTCTCCGTCGGCGGCGCGTTTCTTGGCGCCCTCCGCGTTTGTATGCTGGCCGACGTCTGCTATGACGCCGTCTTTGAACCGTACAATGATAGCGGTCATGTTGTCGCAGCCAGTGCCATCGCCCATCGTGCTGGGGGCTAAGCAGTGGTCGAACATCTGGAACGGAGGTTTTAAGTGTTACACGTTGACAGATGCATATCTAAAAGACACTTTAGAAATTAATGTTTTTTTCCTATTATGACGCAATTTACAAAAAAATATATGTAAATTCTATCTACAATCATTTTAAGAAAATAATGGTTGTAAGTAGACTGGCTCTATGTGGTCTCTTTAAATCCTGATACATGCCCTTTCTTCGAAAGAGCATAATAAATTACTGTATACGAGAGCGACACTGAAAGTTTTTAGAACTGGCCACTTGTAAACATGTGTGTACATGTATTTTATTTCATTCAATTGTCATTTGTTTTACGACTTGGCGGCAAATTGAAAAATTTCTGTGTTACGTCAGCATGAATTTAACGCGAGAAAATGTTCGTGCAATGATTTTATGACTTTCGATGTCATTTAAGTCAACAAAAAAGTTATAATAGACTTCGATTAGCCTTTTACGACGAAGCCTCATCTCGTGCTACTGTTTACAACTGGTTTAATGAGATTAAACATGGTCGCACTAATCTCACCGATGATCTGCATGAGGGACGGCCTTCTACGGCGACGACTGACGATAACATCAGTGTTGTGCGGCGTATGATAGAGACTGACAAAAGAGTGACCTATCAGCAGATTCAGACAAGCTTAGGCATCGGTATGAGTCAAGTGCACAAAATCCTCCATGAACATTTAGCGGTCAGGAAGCTTTAGGCCCGGTGGATACCTAATAGTTTGACAGAGGCCCAAAAACTCCGTCGTGTTGATTGGTGCCGTGAAATGGTTCAAAGATTTAACGGAGGTGACTCAAATGCTGTGTTTGACATACTTATGGGTGACGAAAGCTGGATTTACTGTTATGATGCTGAAACTAAAAGACAGTCTGCTGAGTTGGTGTTTCCTTCCGAGGAGTGGCCAACTAAAGTAAAGAGAGGTCGAAGCGTGGGAAAAAAGATGGTGGCTTCGTTCTTCGGAAGGACAGGTCATTACACAACAATTGTTTTAGAGGATCGAAAAACAGTTACTGCAGAGTGGTACACTAACAATTGTTTGCCACTTGTCTTAGAAAAAGTTCGGGAGAAACGACCTCGCAGTAGGATCCTCCTTCACCACGACAACGCCTCGTCGCACACCGCCAAGCAAACGATCGACTACTTGGCGACGCCATACGTGGAATTACTGGGTCACCCGCCGTATAGACCCAACCTTGCGATTTTTATTTATTCCCAAAAATAAAATAAAAAAACTTCGAGGAAAACGTTTTATGGACGCCGAGGAAGCAGTGGCTGCATTTCAAAAGGCCGTCGAAGAGACCCCTAAGGACGAGTGGCCAAGTGCTTTTCTCAGTGGTGTTGATGTATTGATGTGAATGGATACTATTTTGAAAAGATGTAATATAACTAATAACCTGCTAGTTTGTTCAGTTTTTGATTATCTAAGAACTTTCAGTGTCGCCCTCGTACGGAGTAGAAACTAATTTGTTTTAATATCATGTTGCACAATTTTATATTGATTGGTCCAATACACTCACAAATCTAATCTAATACAACATAGTTGAGCAAGCATCCCCTTCCCTCTTTCCAACCATCTTCGTCATCCTATAAACTCACAATCAGGGGGTGCAGCGCGGAATTTGAAAATTTACGTGTTTTTAAGTCACTGGTGCTAGGCGCTGAATAGGTCTTATACATTAAAAGGACTAGTATAGGGTAGCTTGATCCTTTCACAAGGTCATGGTTGTTTTGGAATTTGAAACAAATACCCAGAAACTGCATAAACAATACGTAAAATAATGATATCTAAAAACTTATTTCTTCAGAAACTTTGTAAATATAGCACAAATGAAACAATGATCCGACATCAAAATGTTTGTATTGATATTCCGCAGGTCACTGTTGTCTTATTTTTTAATAAAAAAACATGAATATGAAAATATTAAGCCTTTTCTTATTTTTTACCCAAACGCCTATGATTTTACGAAATTAAACATTGCTCTAATTAAATCACCAGCCTACTCTGTACAGATATTAGTGTGCGTGCGTATTCGTAGTCGTGCGCCGTTGTCACGCCACTGCCACGCGCTGCTCGCTCGCTATCATAAAGAAACTTGAAACTCGCAGTTTTGCGTCCGCGCTGCACCCCCTTAATGGTTAACATGTTGGCTTCCACAAAACCAAACAATAGCTAAATAATATCGGTCACTTGACCATGGCACTTATGGTACTAAAACTCAATCAAAACACAATACCTCTTCACAAATCTGCGACAGCCTCTCCCTGCCCTCCGTCAATCTTGGCATAATGAAATCGCACACATCTTGACTGGTCATGAAGTTCCAAATGCCGTCGCACGCGAGCACCATGAACTGATCCTTCAGAGGGTCAATAGTCAGCGTCTTCACATCGGGCAGCGCTGTAATCATCTGCTCTTTAGCGTCGAGCTCCTTATTCTGCTTGTAGGAATGATCGCCAACAGCTCGCGACAAGTTGAGGCCACCGTTGATGCGTCCGTCGCTGGAAACCTTGCCGCCGGCCTTGGTGATCCGTTCGAGCTCCGGGGCGTCTTCGGGCTTATGATCTATCGACATGTCGACGGCTTTGCCCTCTCGGCAGATGATGCAGCGGGAGTCGCCAGCGTTGGCGACAAACAACTCGTTACCTGTTCGAGCAAAACGAAGTGGTTAGCGAATATTGGATAGTGGCGAATATTTAACTGAAACATTGTTCCGTTATAAATTGAATATACGCTTATATATATCGTATATAGTTGACATCGAAAAAAAAAATTTCATTTCAACACAATACCACCTACAATTTCATTCCTGAAAAGTACACGGCATAAATTAGCTTTAAAGATTTCAAAAAAATTGAGACGTTGATGGAATTCATCAGTTATCTGATTAATAAAATAAGTAGTTACTAAGAATAATTTTCAGTTTTATATTTTACCTCTTAATAAAGCAAAAAAAATACAAAATAATTGTGTAAAGTATGTAATTGGTAGATCGCACAGGGTGTCGTCAGTGAACATTAAATCTTGGGTCTAACCAAGTTGGCCACCCCTGGTATATAGAATATGCTGATTTGCATTCACGCTATATTCATAGCAGCAGTCACATTGCTTATACTTATTACAAATAAAATTATAAAAAAAATATGAAAAAATAATAATCATATTTTAAAAATCTGTAAATAAGAATCACACGTCTGCGTGGCACTAAAAAATAAACACTCGTTCGCGTACGCCCGCCCATTCGATTGAAGTTAGCAGCGCGTGACTCTTGTCGGCGCGGCGCGGCGGCACATCAAAACCAGTGTGCCGCGCCGCCGCCCCGAACGAGTGACATGTGCGTGCGTGCGTGCAATTTTGTATATTACTCAAAAGATTATGCATGTTGTAATTAAGAGAAAAGAACGTTTTAAATGTTAATTGTCTTCTAAAAGAAATTTCATAGTGGAATATCTTGTTTGTTATTTTCAGTTTAATAAAAGTTGATTATGTTATGATCATATTAAAGGAAGATTTATATAAAGACTGATAAAATTTAAAAGAATACGTTTTTGTTTGCATGTTAATTTGTGCATGCATAATGCATTTAATATTTTTTGTTTGTTAATTTCTAATGAAAAGTTGATTATTTATATAATTTACCGAACCAACACCATATATTAAAGCGAAGGCTGATTATAATTAATATAATGACGGTTGATATATTTGCTAGACTATGTTTGTAACAAATAATAAGAAATGCATATTTTATTTGTTTCATTTAAATACCTAATATTATTTACATCTTATAATATTTTTTTAATAATCTTATAGAGGAGCTCGATGGCGCAGTGGTTAACGCGCCCGGTCTGCGAGTGCTGAGGTTAAGCAACTTTCGCAAAGACCGGTCATCGGATGGATGCCCAAAAATTTATTATCTCGAGCTCCTCCGTGCTTCGGAGGGCACGTAAAGCCGTTGGTCCCGGCTGCATTAGCAGTCGTTAACAACCACCAATCCGCACTGGGCCCGCGTGGTGGTTTATGGCCTGTTTTCCCTATCCATCCATAGGGAAGGCTCGTGCCCCAGCAATGGGGACATAAAATGAGCTGATGATGATGATAATATTTTTTTAGACATTGATATTCGCAAAATATTCGCATAAATTTTGCGAAAGCGAATGCGAATACGAATGTCAAAAAAACATGCGAATATTCGCGAATGTGAATACGAATATTCGTCGTTACATCACTAATACCAATTACGATCAGCTGCAAATTTATGGCGGGAATACAAATCTGCAAGTTGTACATTTTATCTATAACTTATGTTTTCGGTGAGTGCTGGTCGACTGGTAAAGAATGTCTCAGGACATTGAGTCTGCCATTTGCTGTATTTTTGCAATAAACAATAAAGAAATAAATAAATAAAGGTGACGACAAAGCTGAAGTTGGAAACACTGACTTTACCTTGAATCCTTAACCACTCAGGAAATGGTTATCTTTAGAAAAGGTTGGACACATTTAAGTAGTCAGCCAATCGTTCAGTGTAGTACATTTCCAATGTGTTACAGCGGACGATTCATCATCATCATCTCAGCCAAAAGACGTCCACTGCTGGACAAAGGCCTCCCCCAAGGATCTCCACAACGACCGGTTTTGTGCTGCTCGCATCCAGCGGCTTCCCGCGACCTTCACCAGATCGTCGGTCCACCTTGTTGGAGGCCTGCCCACACTGCGCTTTCCGGTACGCGGTCGCCACTCCAGGACTGCTCCGCCCCAGCGGCCATCAGTCCTGCGAGCAATGTGCCCTGCCCACTGCCACTTGAGCTTAGCAATTCTTCGGGCTATGTCGGTTACCTTTGTTCTTCTGCGGATCTCCTCATTTCTGATTCGATCTCGCAGAGAAACCCCGAGCATAGCCCTCTCCATTGCTCTTTGAGTGACCTTGAGCCTTCTGATAAGGCCCATAGTGAACGACCACGTCTCAGTCCCGTATGTCATCACTGGCAACACACACTGGTCAAAGACTTTCGTCTTGAGACACTGCGGTATATCGGACGAAAAGATATTTCGTAGCTTACCGAACGCTGCCCAGCCTAATTGGATTCGACGATTGACCTCTTTACTGAAGTTGGACCTGCCTAGCTGGACCGTTTGTCCCAGGTAAACATAATCGTCTACAACTTCAAGGGCAGAGTCCCCAACCTTCAGAGGAGTGGGTACGACACGTGAGTTTGACATAACTTTCGTCTTCTCCATGTTCATTTTAAGACCCACTTGTTGAGAGACTCTGTTGAGGTCACCGAGCATTGTGCCGAGGTCTTCCAGGGTCTCAGCCATGACCACTATATCGTCAGCAAATCGAAGGTGAGTGATGTATACGCCGTTGACGTTGATGCCGAGTCCTTTCCAGTCCAGAAGCTTGAAAGCATCTTCCAGTGCAGCAGTGAACAGTTTCGGAGATATCACATCTCCCTGTCTCACTCCTCGCTGCAACTGAATAGGTTTCGAGCTCTGGTCCTGAGACGGACTGACATTGTGGCGTTTTCATACAAACACTTCAACACTTCGATGTACCGGTAGTCAATTTGGCACCGCTGGAGAGACTGTAGCACGGCCCATGTCTCAATCGAATCGAAGGCTTTTTCATAGTCCACAAACGCTAAACAAAGAGGCTGGTTATACTCTTCGGTCTTTTGTATAACCTGCCGCAGCGTATGTATGTGGTCTATGGTGCTGAAGCCTTTTCGGGAACCGGCTTGTTCGATAGGCTGGAAGTCATCAAACCTGCGTGCGAGACGATTCGTTATGACTCTCGAAAACAGCTTGTAGACGTGGCTTAGAAGTGAGATGGGCCTGTAGTTCTTCAGCAGGGTTTTGTCGCCCTTTTTGAAGAACAGTACCACCATACCTTCGTGCCACGTTTCTGGCGTTCTGCCCCCTAGTACGACGGAATTAAATAGCTTCTGAAGAGCTACGAGTACCGGTCTTCCGCCTGCTTTCAGAAGCTCGGCCGTAATTCCGTCAGCACCTGGTGCCCTGCCGTTCTTGAGCTGTTTGAGAGCCATACTAATCTCGTACAGGCTGATGTCCGGGATGTCTTCGGTATAGTGTCGGGTTAACTTAGCTCTAGGGTCTTTAGCTAAGCTTTGTACAGGTGGCCGTGTGGATGTGTAAAGCTGTCCATAGAACTTCTCGACCTCTCCCATAACATCGGACCTGGTCGTGACAGTTCTGCCGTCATCGGTTTTCAGCGTCGTCAGTTGGCACTGCCCAATACCCAGATCTCTTGCGAACACTTTTGAGCCTTTGTTCCGCTCAATGGCCTCTTTAATACGGTCAGTATTAAATCGGCGCGTGTCGCGAGTCATAGACTTCGAGATCTGCCTATTTAGCCGCCGAAACTGAGACGCATCACCTGAGGAAAGCAGAACCATTGCGCGCCGCTCTTCCATTAGTTTTTGGGTATGGTCTGAGAACTTTTTGGTTCCTTTTGCACGGTGGGTTTTAAAAAACTTGGACCCAACCGTTTGGACAGTTTCCACGAACCTGTTGCTGTATTCGTCCACATTTTCGCAATCATTTAGGCACTCGAAGCGATTCTGCAATTCGAGCTGAAAGCTTTCGGGGTTTTGGATTTGGATGGGTGCAGGACGGAGCGTAGACCTTATTAATCGACGTCTTTCCAGCTTAACGTTGATATTCAATGTGCCTCTTACCAACCGGTGATCGCTGCCAGTTTTAAACGCATTGATCACAGTGACATCATTGAATATTTGCTTCCTCGTCGACATAATAAAGTCAATCTCGTTTTTTGTTGCACCATCGGGACTCATCCAGGTCCACTTGCGGTGTTCAGCCTTCCTGAAAAAGGAATTCATCATAAAGAGTCCCTCCTTTTCCAGAAAGTCCGCCAGCAGTTGGCCCCGGGAGTTCCGATTACCAACACCAAATCGTCCCACTCTCATCTCATCACCGCTTCGTTTGCCCAGCTTTGCGTTAAAATCTCCCATGACAACGGTGTAATGAGTTTTGGAGGCTTGTATGGCTCTAGAGATGTCCTCATACGTAGCCTCCACCTCATCGTCAGGGTGTGTCGTAGTAGGAGCATAAACCTGTATGACCTTCAGCGAATACCGTTTGGTTATTCTGAGTATAAGGTACGCTACCCTAGGCGACACACTCCCGGTCTCGACAACGTTGTTCACGAGGGACTTGTGGACGATGAACCCGACACCACCTTGGGACAGTTGTTCGCCCTCCCGGAAATAGAGCAAGTTACCAGACTTGAGGATTATCGAGTCCTCCCCCTCTCTTCGGACTTCAGATAATCCAACTATATCCCACCGTATCTTGCTCAATTCTTCCTCCAGTTCGTAAATCTTCTCGTCAGTCCGCAGTGTGCGCGTGTTAAATGTTGCCAGGGCCAAAGTTCGTTGTTGGCGGTAGCCAGGTCTCTGCCGGAGATTCTTAGCACCCCCTGCCCCGTCGCTGCCTTGGCCGCTACCGTAGCTAGGGCGAGCGGGGCCGCCGGGGACTAGGGGCCGGTTTTTGCTGGTGTGCATATACATGGGGGGTATATTTGCCGTAATCGCCACGCTTGGCAGGCGGGTTGGCGATCGCAGTAGGTTGAGGGTAACCTCAGAGAAATGCTGCTGCCCATCCTCTGGAATGGTCCCTTAGTCGGCTTTTACGACACCCACGGGATGAGATAGGGGTGGTGCTATTCTTTATCCCCGGCACCACACAGGACAGCGGACGATTGGCTGTATGATATACTAGTCGGCTTGTTGATAGATTTATTAAAGTGCCAAAGCTAAACTAAAAAAGGTACCTCCTACTAAGGTAGACCAAAAGAAGGTCCAACAAATTTACTAGCATATCCATATCAAAAATAAAAAAATCTAAATATATGTATTAATTACAACAAGAAATTTTTGCAATTATGTGGGTCTCTTCTGTTAAGTTTGAGAAACCTTTTTAAGAGCTCAAGTGTCAAATACACAGACACAATAGAATTTTAATTGTTATCGGCCACTCGCTGGTCGTTCGACCTTCAAGGGGTTAAGAAGAGACCCCTCTCTTTTCTGTAATGTCTGCTGATTGGTCAATTACCTCTGAGAAGGGCGACGACCGCGGTGCACCCACTATCGTTTCCAGGCTCTTCGGTCAGGGAAATGTCTTCCTCGCCATCTTCGTCGCTGGACTCTGCCTCGTAGTCCTCTTCTTCTTCCTCTTCGTCTTCCCCAGCCTCACCTAAATAGTCATTATACTTTATAACATTTATTGTGACATTTCTATCTAATTGGACAAGTGTGCTACCTTAAAAGTACTTATAGTTAGACCTTGACAAAGCATTTTACATAACCTACTGAAGAAAGACAAAAGATCCTTGCCATCAATGAAGGAGTCGTCCCGACCCCATTCACATTCTCTGCGACCTCGAGTTGACCTCACAGTTTTCAGAATTGTCATTAGTGGACCAACCTGACATAAGTGTCTACAAAAGAACTTTATTAGAGAAGTCCTCGACACCATTCACGTTCTCTTTATCTGAGGAGTAAACATAGCTTGTAGCCACCGTAGAAGTAGGTATAGGACGCGCCAAACTTCTAGTCCCCTCTGAAGTTGGCTCGATTCGCGTCGCAGTAGCAAAAAACAGGCGTTAGTAGGGCGAAGGGGGGGACGAGCCGTAGGGCCAGACTGTACAGCTGCGCAACGAAGCATCTTCAGAGAGGACTAGAAGTTTGGCACGACCTATACTCATGGTTAGATAAAGAACGTGACCCAGCATTACGCTTAACCTGCTGAAAAAAGCCAAAAGACCCTAAACATCATAGGACAAGTCTTCGAGACTGTTGACATTCTCATCTAAGGAGTTGACCTCACCATCTTCAGAATTGTCTTGATTGGACCAACCGATAGAAATATCTGTGCCATAGAGCAAAAGCAAAGATCGCAAATCAAAAGACAAGACCCTTACCATCATTGGAGAAGTCTTCAACACTGTTGACATTCTCCTTATCTGAGGAGTTGACCTTGCTAGTAGACTATACCCTAGAAATGCTCATGGTTGGATCAATTTTGTACTGAACTACCCAGTAGTGTGCTTATAACAAAAGGCGTGACAAAAGAAACTCACCATCATTGGACGAGTCTTCAACACCGTTGACATTCTCTTCATCCGAGGAGTTGACCTCCCCACCCTCAAAGTTCTCGTCGTTTGAGTCGCTGTCGTCGTCTTCCTCGGCGGCCTGCCGCAGCAGTGTCTCGTACACGGCGGCGGCGGCGCGACGGAGTTTAGCCTTCTTTGGCCTTTCCGGGGCCTTGTCGGAGCTTGATACTGGCGATGCCTTGTCTGGACCAATGTTTAAGGGTGAGTTAGTTCTATTGCTATAATGCAAACATTCTATAAATTAATATTATACAAGTATGAGCTCGATGGTGCAGTGGTTAACGCGCCCGGTCTGCGATTGGAAAGGTAAAGCAACTTTCGCAAAGGTCTGTCATTGGATGGGTGATCAAAAAAAAAATGTAACATCTCGTGCTTCGGAAGGCACGTAAATCCGTTGGTCCCAGCTGCATTCCGCACAACCACCAATCCGCACTGAACTGGCGTGGTAGTTTACGGCCCGCTCTCCTTATCCACCTATAGGGAAGGCTTGTGCCCCAGCAGTGGAGATAAAAAAATTTGCTGGTTATCAAGCATAAAACCTATGTATTTCGAGGATGCAGTCACCCATAAATTTATCTATCTATCTACATTTCTATACCTCATTACCAAGTGGCATTAATAAACCAAAAAAATATTACATTTTTATGTAAAAAGTTTATAACACTGAATATTGACAAAAATTTATAACATCACAATAGATATTATAAACAATAATTTACAGTTTTATTCACACAATTGTCATAATTAAGAGCCATAAATAAAATTACCTTTCCCCTTCCCCTTAAGGGGTGTTATGGAACCGTTGGAAGATGTGATGTTGCTCTCTTCTTTATCAGCCTGTTTGGAATCTGTGACTTCACCGTTGCATATATCGGAGCCATTGCCCGCAGCTGTGTTCTTTGCATCCGCACTCTGCTCTGGTGGTTGATGACAGTTGTCTTCAGAGCTATCCGGAGCGGTGGTATTCGGTTTTTTAATGGCGTTTGTTGATGATTCACTTGTGGATACCTGAACAGAAAATAATAAAATTACATATACGGAGATTAGACACAACTGTTATAAACATCATGCAGTTTGGCAGATTTTAATGTGGCCTTATAACTTTACATGGATGTTTTGCAGGAGTTTTAGTTGCGCAGATGTCTGGCACCTTTTTGTATAACCTAAACAGTTGGTAGTGGGTGGCAGTACAAATGATATCAGTGAAATAAAGGAGGGTTGTATCAAATCAAATTTACCTAATTGAGTATATTTACCTCCTGCTGGGAATGGCATCCTTTGCTGTTGAAAGGCTTAAGATGACGATACATAAAAAGCTGCAAGATACAGCTTCGTTTCAAACATTACCTCTCTATTTAAATGAAAAAACTTTTACAGATTTACTCACTTTTATTTTACACATTTATTTAGAATGTTATTATTCTGACATGAACTCTGAAGGGTCCGTGGTCACAAGAATCAATGTGTAAAAAAAAAACGAGTAGATCCGTTAAAGTTAAGTTGAAAATTTTAGAAAACAATATTACCTCTCCATTCAGATCCTTGTCTTCGTCATTAGAGTTTGTGGAGGACACCCCACCCATATCGTCGTCACCTTTCTCTAATAGCATGCCATTTTTACTGGACGATGCACCCTCGCCCGGCTCCGAGCTTGATCCTGCCACAAAGGCACTTGAACCGGAACTGGAAGCTCCTGAACCTGTTAAATAAAATTACCATAATCTTCCTTCCTTCTCACGTCGTGTTCCTCATTCGATCGTTAATCTTATTGTGATGATGCTTCTCCATCTGTGCATGTCATTGGCGTTATAGAGAATTGTGCAGCTTGGTGTTAGGCGTCAAACGTATTTGGTCAGACCATCAAATTGGGCTACAACTACAATCTCTCAGTCATTTACCCTCAACCATTATTTCTTTTTGCACGATGTGATGCGATGCAATGTGAAAAAATCCAGGATCTTTCAGTCAGGAAGTGGAAAGCTGTCAATGCGATCTAAATTTTCGTGCCTTTTACATTTTGGATATAAATATGGCCTTGTGGCTACAGAAATACAATAATACAAAAAAGTATTTAAATTTATAAAAGAAATAGTTACCACAAGCTTCCTCAGAATTTCTTTTAGCACGTAAGCATGGTGATAAAGGGGTTGCTGTTTCTCCAAGCCTAGCACGGTGTAAAGTGCTCAGCTTGTTTTCATACTTAGCCAAGACCTCCTGTTTACAAGAAAAAAAAATATACAAAAATAAAAATTTATAGTTTTTTTAATAAAACTTATAACTAATAAACATAAATTATAGTTTAATAAACAAAATTTATCGTTATATAATCACCTGTAAAGGAAGGCGAGCTTCTTGGTATAGATTACTGACATTATCATCTTCAGAATCCTCATTGTCACTCGGACCAGCCGGGTTAATTTCACCTGTTGACAGTACATTTTTAATATTTTTACTAATCATCATTTTCTTAAGTGTATGTTGGTAATAAGGACTCCTTGGCATTAAGGTTCAAGTGTTAGAAGTGGCAATGCTGAGTAAGTTGCTGAATTTCATAGTCTTTTTGTAACAAATAAAGTTTTTATTTTAAATCTGCCTCAACAAGTAAACATCTTAAAATCCACATGCCACAAACAGTTTTATCTTGGGAAGGCCTGTGCCTTGCCATGTTCCTTGGCTGTCCAAGGAACACCATTTTGATAAAAAACGATCCATTAGTATTTTTTTATATTTGTAAGTAAGCACATTTCATTGGATATGCTATTACTCAATACTTTTATTTATCAATTTATCTTTATGCAGAGAAATAATATAGTAAAGGACAAAATAAGGTCAAATATAGAATATTGACAGCAAAATACATGAAATTGTACATGTAAATTACATAACGGATGTTTGCATATTAAATATCTTACATGAACCCGATTAGGGTGCAACATCATAATTGATATAACAAACATTCCATTACTTAAGTATAAAAAAATAATTTGTTATAAAGTAATTAAAACAAATTAATTTAAAATATAACAATACTTACTTGCTCCAAGTTATTAGCCAAATCAGATTGGGGTTTTTTAAATGCAAATTTTATGCCTTACACATAAAAATAGGTATATTAAAACATAACGAAAATGATTTTATTTACCTGCGAGTTCCTTTAAAATGTCCATGACTTCTTTGGTAGCAATAGTGGCATCAAAACCTAAGAATGCATCTTCCAGGGCTTTTATTAACTCTCCATTCTTATATGCTTCAGTGTTTTTGATATAGTCTGGTAAGTTTTGTGAACAGTATGTAGCCACTTCTGCCCCACCGTGACCATCATAAACAGCAAAAAATGATGTATTCACATCAAAATCCAATATTGTATTGTGTGCATCCTAAAAAAAAATTCAATGGTTACATCTGCACTTAACAACTTACCCAAAACAAATGGAATACAAATACAACGCTACGACATTCACGTCCAGTTTTATGTGACCAAATAGTTACTGTTAGATAAAACGGCATAGTTCACATAGGTTACAAATGCAGGAATTATGATTCTAACATTCGTTGTCTCCATCACATCGCGAGTAAGAGTAGAACGTAAAATACAATGCGCATCAGTGTTCATTATAAAGAAATTAAAAGCAACGTGTGAAATGTAATTTGTCGTCAAAGCAGACGATTCTATTGTAGATGAAACAAAATCGGTACCTACCTCTTGATTGACACGCCATCCTTGCATGGAGCTTGCACCGCACTCAAGTTTATCATTATTTTCATCGCTTGACACTTTTTCAGTAACAGGTTCAGATAAGTATGCACCCATTTTGGAATGTTAATTTAGAATAAAACATGTATTAGGAAAACGAAGCGCGAAAAATCTCTAAATATCGCGCAGGCGGCAAGCAAGCAGAGTCAGTCAGTCAACCGCCTTTATTTAACAATGTTGCCAGTACTTAAAAAATATTTTCCTTCCCACCCAAGGCAAAATGTATAGCATTAGAGAAGGAGTTATTTGAAGTCAACTGAGCTTCCCCCAAAACTAAGCACAATACTATTCGAAAAAAGACAAGGTGTTGAAAAAAATTCCACGAGTGGGATTCGAACCCTCACCCCATGACATGCCAGGTCAGATGCACTGCCACTGCCTGTGTGCATTGTCATTTGTTCGCAACAATATTTGGTAAAATTATATGTAAATAATCACAATATTATTCATTATTCAAATTTTTATATTAATTTCTTTATGGAATACGGAATATCACACGGAACGCGATGACATGTTTATAAATATTTATTTACAGCGGGTTATCAGCAAACGACTTAAGAGTTTTGGTACATACAATAAACTAAAAATTTCTCAAATGTTTTCTCAAACAAGATGTCAAAATAGGTTCATGTCTAGACGTATTTCACAATGTGTAACAGATAACACGTGTTTATCTTGGACATCATATTAATTACATATTCAATTGGAAGTTATAGAGATAAGGAGATAAAAGAATACAAACTATTCAAATATAGGTACAATGCGTAGATAAGAAACATACAATGAAGAGTACCATGCTGCAATCACTTCATTTCTTTTTCTGCATTCCTCTGTTGTTGTAGTGTTTAAATACAAAAACTACAATGGATTCTGTATACGAACGCGCACTTAATGAAATAGGTTCAAATGGAAAGTTTCAAAAGCAGTTTGATGTATTCTATAATTTTGTGTTCGCGTCGTTGTGGGCTATGGCATATAATAATGTATTGTTAGCACTCGTAGTGATACCACATATGTGTAAAATTAATCAAGTTTCTTACAATGATAGTAACCACAATTTGATGACTAAATTTATTCCCATGTAAGAATATAAATGATTTTATGTTATATATAAGCTTTCTCAATATTTAGTATAATCAGTTTTCACAATTTTTTTCAGTACTCAAGATTCAACTCAAAAACCTGTATTTAGCAGTTGTCTAATGTATGTCAATTCCGACAAAAATAATGTAACAAAAGGTAACAAAAACATATTTTTATTGCATAAACATACTTTCATGTTAAGTGAGAAAAAGACCGAAGTGTATTTCACTCAGAATACTAACTAAATTAAGAAAAGCCAAATAAAATTAATTCTAAATTAAAATAAATTTTATTTTAATTTACTATAAGTCTATAAGTTTTGCACTTTTGTCGCTTCCTCTTAAACATGATGCTCCCATTCCACCTTAGGTTGGCTGGAAGAGATCTCTTTTAGAGATAAGTCCACCTTTGCTCACCATTGTTTGTAAACTATTCTCTGTATTTGTGTTTATGTGCAATAAAGAATATATATATAATTTTACGTAATTTTATTTCAGGTTGTGATTCTTATACTTATAATGAAACCTGGTATAGATCAACAATTCCTTCTACCAATAACTGGGTGTGTGATGATGAAATATACGTAGCAAACGTAATCGCATACAGTAAAATTGGAGAAGTTATTGGATCTGTAACACTTGGATGGTTTGGTGATATGTTTGTGTTATTTCATTGTTGATAGTTTTAAGATTGCTTTATCCACAATTTTACATTGTTTGTTTTTGTTTTGATTTTTCTTTGCTATAATCTATACTAAAAACAGCTCTCTGATGATTAATATAATTTTGTTTCAGATGTGGACGCCGTTTAACTTACATTTTATCTTTAGGTTTACTTGCAGTAGGTCGCACCATATCAGTTATGGCCAGCCATTCTTTTACATTGTTTGTTATAGGCTGCATCATTGCATGGTTCCCATCATGGTCTGTTGTACAGAGTGCTACTGTCATATCTATGGAAATTTCTTCACCAGAGCGCCGATCCCTGACTGCAACATTACGTACTATTGCTTACAGCACTGGTATGTGCGTAATGCCGTTTTTGTATTGGTGGTTAAGAGATTGGAAACCATTTATGATTGTTACTACACTGACAATGTTTCCATTTTTTCTCTTCTCTTGGTAAGAAGTTTGCAAAGTGTTTTAATGTAGTGCACTTTAAAATTAACAAACATTTGATAATATCTAATTTTAGGAAAATAATTGAATCTCCAAGATGGCTTTTAATTGAAGGAAAACCAGAAAAATGCATTAGTGAATTGAGACGAATTGCACGAGTAAACAACACAAAATTAGAAGAAGAGACAATACAAGAGATTTTGTCTTCAACAACTAACAAGGATCGAGTTCTCGGACCATTATCATTATTTTCAGGATGGAAGTTAGCATTAAATACGACATTACAGCTCTATCTATGGTAAATTCTTTTAAACATCATTTATACAGTAAAGTTAATGTATTAATTTATTTCAAGAAAGATATTGTATTGTATAGACAAATAACTTCACAAGTCATAGCAGTCACTAAGTTAACGAAATTGTATATTAAAATATACGAGTAAATTTTTCATGTTTAGGTAGTATTGTTTATGCCACCCACTAATAAAAGTAAACCCAACTTACCCAAGTTGGCTAAAAGAGTTCTTGAGTGGAGGCCACGTCGTATTGCCATTGATTTAAGTGAGATGTGTAGTGATAATAATAAGTCTTACAATATCGTTTATGTAAAATGCAGTAATCAAGTAATAATACGAAAAACACAAAAACATTTTTGCCCACATTTGTGATAATTTGGTTTGTTTACATTTATAATATAATAATAATAATAATAATAATTTTTATTTCAGACCAATTTGATCCATAGACTTATTAGTAAATGTTAGTAACAATTGGGCTTAATCCTATGTTAGTGTTGTTAGCATATTTATGGTTGTGTGCTACTTCTTAAGCCCCGTTGCAATCTCTATTTTTTATTATCAATTTATTCCATATCGAAACTATATATAGTTAAGCTAAAGTATAGGTGGAGCGACGATCTTCGCAAGGTGGCTGGCAAGAGCTAAATGAGAGTGGCCACGGATTTTTAATTCATGTTACATTACCGGTATTAGTAGTTCGTTGTAGTATTCCATCTGCAAAATATGTAAATTTTACAATCAGTGCTCTGATGTCAACTTTGTATTTTTGATGATATTTGGGTCAATCGTGTCTTTGGCCATTGGTAATGATTGAGACTGTAGCCGTTCTTTGGAAAGTAATGACAATGATTTATTTGTAAGTAAAGCATTGAAAAAAACCAAAAAAATGGTTTTGTGCTTAAGCATTATTATTGTGCGTATGTTGAGCACAAGTTGTTGGTAAAATAAAATGTATTACCTAAACAAATATGTCTTTACACACGTTTTCAAAGTAACTGCCTGCCATTTCTCTAGGATTACATTTAATAATTAAATAATATTCTATGATACATTCATACATTTTAAACTTTTTTGACACTGGTGAAATATTCTAATGTGTATCCAATAATTCTTAATTTCAGGATGTCAGTCACTTTAAGTTACGTCGTACTTATTATGAGTTCTGGAGAAAAATCTGATGGAAATCCATTTCTTGAATTTGCATGGCAGTCCATTGTAGAAATTCCAGCAACTTTTGTAGGTGCGTGGCTCGCAGATAGCATAGGACGAAGATATGCTGGTGCTATCTCCTATTTTTTGAGTGCACTTATGTGGATTATGATAGCATTAAGAGAAAACGGTAAAACAAAGCAATTTTTATTGTGAATAATCTTTATCATATTTATGAAGATTTCATGTTATAACCATACTAGTAGACCCGGCGGACTTCGTACCGCTTTGACAGTTTCCATTCATTCCCGTGGGAATATCGGGATAAAAACTATCCTATGTGTTAATCCAGGTTATAAACTATCTGTATGCCGAATTTCATCCAAATCCATCCATCTGTTGCAGCGTGAAGAAGCAACAAATATATACACACACGTACACACAAACTTTCGCATTTATAATATTAGTGTGATAAATAGTTGACTTTTAAATACAGTTTTGTAATTTACATTTACAGGTACTGGGATGCAAGTCTGGTGGGCGGGATCAGCGCTTGTTACAGTTAATCGGCTGTCTACTACTGTTTCATACTATGTCATTTACTTACTTAATATGGAACTTTACCCTACTTGCCTTCGTCAGTCAGGGATGTCGTTAGGTAACGTTTTTTCAAGTGGAGCAGCTGCCATTGCACCATATTTGATGCACGTGGTAAGTATATGAATACACAAACTCAGTTTTTTTTTTTAAAGCAAACTGTCTAATCATTTGGCCAGCCTGCCTTTTGGTGAGCGGTATGTGGCCTAAGGTGGTACATGCTTAGACAGGAAATACCTATTCACTCTTGCTTTGAAGAGACCCAGGTCGTAGTGAACAGGGAACACGTGACCAGGTAGCGCATTCCACTCTTTGGCTGTTCGCAAAAGAAAAGAGTTAGCAAACCGTTTAGTACGGACAGGTGGTATGTCTACAACGTACGGATGGTAAGCTAAACTGCGTCTAGTACCCCGATGGTAGAAGGGGGCTGGGGGAACGAGGTCGTGTAGTTCACTCGCACACTCTCCAAAGTGTATTCTATAAAACACCGATAGACCAGCAACTCTGCGACGGTGATTGAGGCTCTGCAAGAATTAGTTGCATCAACACACGCCATATACGACTCTCGACTCCCCAGGCGATGAGTGGCCAGTCATTTAAGTCTTTTAAGCTGTTTAAGTAACTGCTCAGTCTTTTACGTTAAAAGACTTCGACTAAAAAGGCTAGTCTTATGACTAAAGGTTAGGGACTAAAAGACTGAGTCAGTCCTGAGGCGTCAAAAATAAGGCGAGTCTTTATTAAAAGCCCTAAAAGACTGAGTCTCTTCTCTTCAAATCATGAAAATACCATAATGGAAAATGAAATACAGTACTTCTTTTCTACATTTTAGGGTCGCCGAGTTGATACTAGAATACCAGGGTCATGTCTGACTGTTATTGCGCTATTAGGACTCATTTGTTCATTGCTTTTGCCAGAAACATTAAATGCTAAATTACCAGAAACGTTAGCAGATGCCCAAGAATTTGGTATAAGAAAACAAAACTATAAAGCTGTAAATTTAAAAAGTTTACAAATTCAACGTCTGGAATTAAAAAGCAGAGAAGATGATTAAAGTAACGGTTACTAAATAACGAACTTGCATTGATAATTTCCAAATACTGCTATTGTATAACGTTACTGTAATAAAATATGTAAAATTAAATAAATTATTGTTTTATTTTCAACCCTTTGTACAATAGAATGTTTTTATAAAAATACCCTTAAACTGGGCTCAATTGTTAAATGGCCGAATTTGATTTTTTTCTACAGATAAAATACATTTTAGTATAGCGTCCATTACTTCTTTGTTTTATTTATTTTGCTATTTAAAATAACTTAGAAACAAATACTATTAAAATAAAAACAAAACAAATACTGGAAAAAAACAATTATTTATGTTTATTATTTTTTGTAAAAGGAAATACAAGAGAGCGTTCCAAAGATGATTTAATTATATACACACCGAAATAAACAACATAACAATAAACTTATAAAAACTAGACTCAGAACATGTTTACTATGAGAAGCTATCAACGAGACTCAATTCACAATGACACAGACACATATGTTCTATTCTCTTTCTTTTAAGAACATAGACAATATTTAAACTTATGTCAAGATAGTGTTGATTGCAACTGGCCAGCATGTTGCAGCTGGCCAGCATCACTGACCAGTATCCTTTCAACACACCCCCTCAATCAACTACCCTTGACATACTGCCTTCCATATATAAAGAAAATATTTTTTTTTATATTCATATCCCATTTACCCCTGTCTCGTTGATAGCTTCTCATAGTAAACATGTTCTGAGTCTAGTTTTTTTATAAGTTTATTGTTATGTTGTTTATTTCGGTGTGTATATAATTAAATCATCTTTGGAACGCTCTCTTGTATTTCCTTTTACAATATTAACATTGCTCAAATAAAGTATTACAAAAAAAGGTTTTCTTGTATTTCCACAACAGTGCGTAATCTAATAATCTTATTTACTTCTGCAATCTGCAGCTATCTTAGAGCTCTAAGGCAGCTATCAATAGTATTACCAATTAACGTCATTTTCAGTTGTCGATAGTATCGAGTGTACGACGCTACTGACTGAGAACATTATTCTTACAAGAAATCGAATTGAATATCGAGGGCATCACTAGAAGACTGAAAGGAAAGAAGGAAGGATTTTGTTTGTGGTTCAAGTGAATGAACGAAGAACGAACAATCGAAGTCTCTCTTCTCTTTGCTTGCTTTGCTATAAAATTTAGAAGAAAGAAGAGAAAAATTTGTGATAGCATTATTGTTACAATTTTATCGAGAAAATCATGGGATAAAAAATAGAAGTTTTGAAATTTCCACACCTAAAAGCGGGGATAACTTAACCTCGAGTTGGTGCCAAATATTCTTAAGTTGATTGTGCACTGAACTGCACTGGTTTCGTGAAGTGGAGGGACCGCCTGGTTTTCGGTGTCTAAAATGTCGGGCGACCACAAAACTCTGATAAAAGGGAGTCCATCGCAGTATGTGAAGTTAAATGTAGGCGGCACCTTATTTTATACTACCATTGGAACCCTAACTAAAAGTGACAATATGTTGAGGACAATGTTTAGTGGCAGAATGGAAGTCCTTACAGATTCTGAAGGTACGTTAACAAAACATTTCAGCCAGTAATACAATACCTATTCCTTGTTGATGAACTGTGGGTACTTTTAAATACTAACAGCAAATGAAGATAGTAATACATTCGAGCACTGAATTGAAGTCTACATAGATAAGAACTGCATAATTTGCCCATAATCCTAATCTGAATATAAAACATGAGAGGGCCAAAATTTATTACAAAACCAATGGTACAACAAAATTAATGACAATGAATGTTTAATCTATTAAGCTAACTTTAAACTCATATGCAGTGATAACTGCATTTAAATATGTTGCATGCAATTTCCTATGTTGTGATTTAATTTTTCATTGAAGTTTAATGTAAAATTTCAGGTTGGATACTTATTGACCGTTGTGGAAAACATTTTGGCACTATTCTAAACTATCTTCGTGATGGCACTGTGGCATTACCAGATAGCTACCGTGAAATTATGGAATTGCTGGCTGAAGCTAAATACTTCTTAATAGAAGAACTTACAGAGTCTTGCCAACAAGCTCTTGCAAAGAAGGAAAGGGAAGCAGAGCCAATCTGCAGAGTTCCATTGATAACTTCACATAAAGAAGAGCAATTGCTTATTGTGTCCACTTCAAAGGTATTTAACTTAATTCAATAAAAAAACATTACAACATCAGTATAATTTTAGTTTATTTCCAAATATTATATTGTTACTTACTTTTTTCCAGCCTGTGGTGAAACTGCTTATCAACAGACATAATAATAAATATTCTTATACCAGCACATCAGATGATAACTTACTAAAAAATATTGAACTGTTTGACAAATTGTCTTTACGATTTAGTGGCAGAGTTCTGTTCATAAAAGATGTGATCGGTTCTAATGAGATATGCTGCTGGTCATTCTTTGGCCATGGGAAAAAGTGTGCAGAAGTGTGTTGCACATCCATTGTTTATGCTACAGACAAGAAACACACAAAGGTAGAGTTTCCAGAAGCAAGAATCTATGAAGAAACATTGGGTATTCTCTTGTATGAAAGCAGAAATGGTCCTGATCAGGACCTGATTCAGGCAACGTCTTCGCGTGGAGCAGTTGGTGGGCTCTCGTGCACCAGTGATGAGGAAGAGGAGCGCTCTGGTTTGGCACGACTCAGGTCAAATAAGCAGAATAATCAGTCTTAGCGGTTACAGTCAGGCTTGGCACGCCTGAGAAGCTCTAAACGGACAAATGTCTGATACCAAGCTGGCATCTATATGCCATTCTGTTGGCTGCCTTGCTTTGGTCTGTAGTATTCAATGAGCTGTGCCCATGCTCTGTTCTATGTGGGTCTCTCCTGTGTGCTCTCTTTGGAATGTGAAAGAATGGAGATGGAATAGTCAAAAGCATTTATGATTCAGAAGCAGCCGGATGACATTGTGATGGACAACTATTATGTGTTTAACCCGTCCCGCGCTGTAGGTATAATTAGCGGGCCACCTTACGTACGACCGTGCGTACATAGGCGCGTGAGGACTTAAATATCCGTTTGTGTTTAGTGAATGTTATAAGTGTGTCATAAGAAAAAGAAGTAAAAGTACCCCAGATAGAAATTTTTGTCTAAATATTGGTGTTATGTTTAAAATGGTTAACAAATTCAAATTAGTTATGGTGGTAAGAATCCAACTCAATTTTTTTGTAAAATAGTAATAATGCAATGGTAGTAGGTTGAAATGACAAAGAAAATCACTCTTTCCAACTCATTTCTGCATCTATATGTTATATGTAAAGTATTTTATATAAATAATGTATTATTGTAGAATGTAAGAAACTGTAAACTTCTCTCAGTACATTTAGGTAAATTAAATTAATTTAATTTATGCTAATAATATTGCCTTACACAGCTCAAGTCATTGCCAAATTATTGTTGTTTAGATTAATATCTTTTCCCTGGAATTAGTGGTTAATGAGAAGCTCACAAACAATAATATTGTTGGGTTCTAAAATCATCACATATTAACGGACAGCTGTGGTCCAGAATTTATTGATAGTAGAATAATGGTTTGTCCAATTATCGTCATGAGGCAAATAATAATAATATATCTTTCAGAATTATTTGTGTGTGAGAAGTAGTCCTCAAAACTGTATTACCATGTTAGTTAAGCCATATGCAATAGAAGTATTGTCTTATAGCAGGGCCTGATAGTGTTATAGCATCTTGGAATGCCGTATTGTATGGCCAGACTGCATAGCAGAATCTAGTCTTAATATTTACAGTTCAAATCCACAATGTATTTATTAATTATTAAGATTTGCAAAGTGACTAAACAAATAAATGCTTGAGGCTAATCTTTAAATTATAAATTAATTCATTAGTACGGTAGATTAACATTTTATTGTAAAGATAAATGACACAATTTGTCCACATAAATGTAATTGTAAACTATTCCTTCCTTGCAAATTTTTATTTTAGATTTCACTAAAATCTATGTACAGTTCTTCTATTTTATAAATAACTCGGCAATTTTCGTATTTCCATAATGTATACAGAGGTTTTTTTTAACTGGGACAGTATGGGAAATGGGGAAGTACAAAACCATAAGAGATACAGAGAAACTGTCTTAGGAACCACCCTTTTGATGTCTAGGGACCATCCCTTTGATGTTTAGGGACCAGTTCTTAATTTGTCTTTTTCTGCTTATGACCTGTTCGTTATTCGACCACTTCTTGATAAGGCTACTCATAAACTATGAGAACTACTCATAAAGACCATTTCTGCTTTTGACCACTTCATTATCTTGGATACAGTGTGCAAAAATACTTAAGACTTTTTTTACCATTAAATTAAAACAAACACCAAATTGAAAAAGTATAAGTACTTCTAATAAACTTAAAAATCGTTTAGGCGCAGAAAGTTCAATTTGCAAAAGGTCCAGCAGTCATAAAATGTCCAGTTCACAGAATGTCCAGTTCGCAGAATATCCAGCTCGCGAAATGTCCAGTTCGCAGAATGTCCAATATTCATTATAACGTTGTCACCCCCCATCAATCTGCTGGGAATCAGAAGTTGGGTTTTTATGCGGAACATTAATTACAGAAAAGTTATTGTTTACGTACAGCGACTGTTTTTTTATAGCGAGTACTAACAAGCCAGCAAACCGTATAGCTGCTGTTTTTTTTTTTTTACTATTCGAAAGGGCTAATTTCAGTTCACCTGCTTACCACCAGTGTACCAGTTTTTCTTTCTTCTTTTTATTATAATTTTACGTTAGAATTCATAAACAATCGAAAAAATAAATGTAGCAAGTCATAATGGATTTTTTATGTTTATTACAAGTATACTTTTTCAATTGGATGTTTGTTTTAATTTAATGGTAAAAAAAAGTCTTGACTATTTTTGCACACCATATCCAAGGTAGACAATTAAGGAAGTGGTCAAAAACAGAAATGGTCTTTATTAGAACTAGCCTTATCAACAAGTGGTTTAGAAAAGGTTTAGAAAATCTAAATGTCAAACAATTTGCGGGCGGATGAAATTTCGAAATGAATAGAATCTTGGTAAGAAATAAATTTCTTTGAGGAGCTCGATGGCGCAGTGGTTAACGCGCCCGGTCTGCGAGTGTTGAGGTTAAGCAACTTTCGTAAAGGCCGGTCATCGGATGGGTGACCAAAAATTCATCATCTCGAGCTCCGTGCTTTGGAAGGCACGTTAAGCCGTTGGTCCCGGTCGTTAACAACCACCAAGCCGCACTGGGCCCGCGTGGTGGTTCATGGCCCGTTCTCCCTATCTATCCATAGGGAAGGCTCGTACCCCAGCAGTGGGGACATAAATGAGCTGATGATGATGATGAAGAAATAAACGAATATTAGTTGAAATTTCGTTTTCGTTTAAATTAGAGTAGAGCTCCAGGTCAAGGTATTTTAAAGTGACCGGTGACTGGTCGCTCGACACACAAGCGGTGCAGGGTGCCTAGTGTGAGTTGTTTACTATCGGTATTCATTCGATTAAGTATGTTTACGAAAACGAATATTAGTATGACATTTTAGCAGCGCCTCCTGGTGACAAACTAGAAGAGTTAAAATTTGCCATACAAATTCTCGTTTTCGTTAAAGTAATCGAATGGCGAATGAAACTCGCACTTGGCACCCAGAAAAAGACAAGTTAAGAACAGGGTGCCAAGTGCGAGTTTCATTCGCCATTCGTTAAGAGCGTTTACGCCGCAAACTAACGCCGCCAATGAAAAAAAGTTAATAACGACCACTTTTAACTATAACGACGTATTTAACTAAACCATAACATGTCAATTTGTCAGATGTTCATTAGGTGACGTAAAAATGCTAAATTACTTCATTAAAATAGTTTGTTGAGCATAATTTGGTTTTTTTATCTCTAATTACTAGATTTTTTTTTCATTGGCAGCGCTAGTGTGCGGCGTAAAGGCTCTTATAGCGTAAAAACGAAACTTGACATCTAGTACTTTTGACTGACAAGTTCTTGAGTTTTTTAAATATGAGAATAAAATCTGCTAATATTCCCGAAAACAAAACACCATAAAACATTGCTGTAAACGAAAATGAAATGTTTTGATATCTTCCGTCTTTTACAGTACCTAAATAAATAGAATGCATCATTCTGTATGAAGTTGAAAAAGCAACTGATAGAAACAAGACAAAGAAACACGAAGATTGCCGAGTAATTTATTGATAAAACTATAGATGTTATCATTTCTAAGGTACCTAATTCTAATTAAGATTTCAAATTATCTACTTGTTAATCTTACTTACAATATATATGCTCACTGTTTAGCTGTCTGTTGTGGTTTTATTTATTGACTGAATTTGAACTAAATTATTAACTTTTTAGTACATTAATTTTGCATACAAGTTTTTTAATGAACCAAGATAATTTAACTGCTGTTAGAACTTATAATGATTATAAATAGAAACATAAGCAACAAGTAGAAACAGAATGTGTTTACCCACATTCTGATAAAATATGAAAAGAATTTCTAAAACTTATTTTTTTAATAGAATATTAAATGGACAGGTTTCTATGTAGTTAGAGTTATCATCTTATAACATTCAAGACTGCATATTGGTATGTTGCTTTTTGAGCAGTTATATTTCTTTATATTTGGACAACCAGCTATGCCACATTTAATTGGTTTCGGTGGTTCTTTTGGAGGTTGGGCTTCAATTGGAAATGGCACACCTGGTGGTAAGGACAATGATATCTCATTGATATTATTTATATAAACAATCATTGTTTCGAGTTTCTTCACTGGTCTGCCTTTTTGGGCATTTTTCAAGTTCTTTGATTCCTGTTTCTTTAGAAGCCTGTCCATGGTTTTTTTCTTGTCTTTTTCTCTTTTCTCATCAGCCAGCTGTTTTCTTTTCTGGGATTTGAGTGCAGCTTTTTGTATTGCTTCTGCTGTCATGACTTTCTCCTTGTAACCAGATGGTAGCGCTAGCAGTACTTCACCACCTAAACTTGGTTCTTTATCAGTACCTCTTTCATACATAGCCCTTTGCCGAGCAGTCATCATTTTAGGGTCTTTTGGTTTAATTTTCTTTAGTTCATCATCAACCTGCAATAACATAATTTAAATAAATATTGGAATGAAATTTATACAATTTAAATCAATATGATAAAAACAAATTTAAACTTACTTCCTCCAACTTCCCAGATTTAATAGCATCCAACCACCTTTCTTCTTCACTAGATGTGCCACTGTCCCTGCCTTTTTTCTTTTTCTTTGCTGATGCTTTTGGTGGAGTACTTGATGAGGATCCGGGAATGGATCGCCGGGAATCTGATGAGGACTTCATGGTTTGTGCCTTCAATAGGTCAGCCGCTGAAGTTCCAGGAATTTCTCGGTCCGGTTTTACTTTTTTGTATGGCTTCTCCAAAACATCTTCATAGGAGACATCGATGGACGTATCACTCTCGATATCATTTTCAAGTTTGCGTTTCTTGTGCTTTTTGTGTTTGTGCCGTTTATGTTTCTTTGGCGGCGAGGTATCTGGAAATTTTTGATAACCTTGTAGTAGGTATAACAGTTGGTGTACTAGGATTGAAATGGTGTAGTTGAATTATAATCACCTATTACTATTTCATCGTCCGTCGTACTTGGTTCACGTTGACGTCGCACCATTTTCAATGATCCAATGAGAGTTCAATAAAGTTCAATGTATATCGAATTGACTGTCTGATCCGTGAGTCTGGTCAGAATAGTATCAAAATTTAATTCATTTTGTTTATATTCTATGGCTATTTGCTTTGTTCATAAGTTAAATCTACAGCCGTACAAATGCTAGAGATATCTAAACTCTACTTCAACTTCAACCAAAACAAAATTAGAAGAATGACATGACTGACAGTGACAGACGACAGACAGTTTCACAAAGGGTATGTTCCAATATACACTGTGAGCACTGTCCAATTCTCTTACACTGGTGAGAATTTTTTTCCGTTATGGACTGACAGTATACTGCCGCAGTATCCTAAGGAAATATACGACGTCATAAATCGTCGCCATTTTTATACTGTAAGCACCAGTGCTTACTACTGTCATCCAAGTCATTCCCACGTAATCAAAGCACAGAGCACCTTACCTCGAAAATGCGAGTGCTTACAGTACAAAAATGGCGACGATTGATGATCTCACCCAGAGTTGGGCGTAATCAACTACTTTTTTAATCAGATTAAAGTAGTCGTGATTACTTTTAATCAAGATTAAACATATAATCTTTAATCTTGATTACAGTAGTCAGTAATCTAAATTACATGATTATTCTTAACTAAGTTTATATGAATTATGGTTAAGGAATTAATGAAGTTTGCCATTAATTATCACAATTTGTAAGTATGCATCTAGAAATTGAGTGGTTGGCTTTATTGTACTATAAATTATACCTACTACGTAAGACGCGCGGTAAGGGTGCGGAGGACAGGGTATTGTACGATCACCGGCTAGCCAATCGCCGCGTCCACATTGTCGATAGTCGACAAGTGCACACGCGCCATTTTGTTCAGTGCGCATCAGTCAAACGAATCGAGCGCAAGGAGACGATACGAGACGACGTAATTCTTTTATCGTACGTGATCGAGTATTTTTTTAAGTTTGAAAGTATCGAGTACCAGAAAAATTACCATGCAGCAGATTTTTTGCGTAAAATAATTATCCTAAAAGTACAGTGTATGAGACTAATAAAAAAATAAAGTTCTTTTATTTTTTAACGTTCCGACTGTTGGTTTTATTAATCAATCATAAAAGTAATCAAGATTACGATTACAGATTTATAATCATTAATCACAGATATGATTACATTTTTGATTAATTTCTGTAATCTGTAATCGTGATTGAAGATTACAAATTGTAGTCGTAATCCTTAATCATTAATCTGATTACTTTTTGCCCATCACTGAATTCTCACCAGTAAGAGCACTGGACAATGTTCACAGTGTATATCGGAACATAGGTATCCACAATTTATTGTTCTGACTGTCGTCGGAGGTACAATGACACTTGACATTGACAGTTTAGTTTGTTTGATTTTACTCCTTTTCTTAGGAATAAAGCAAAAGGACCTGGCCCATTCAGTCTAGTATTTAGTGTTTCTTCGTTTGATAATAGTGATGAATGATTATGAATGATTGATATTGAATTAGAAACATTTTAATATTCTTGAAGTTTTAGTAAAGATGTGGTTAGGAAACTGCGATTTGTTCGTTAAAGTCAACTTTTATGACTCTTCAAACTGTAAACCGACATAGGCCTTACTTTTTTGGTGATGGAAAAAAGAAAACCCTTTGAATCCCAAAACGTTGATTTTCAACTCATAAAGTTCCTTTGTAGAACTGCTTTGGCTTATAATCACTGAAAATAAATTTACTAGTCCTATTTAGAAAAGACATAATTTACCTAAACTAGTAGTAGTATCGTAAACATAATTTTGGACGATTAACCGGAGTCTCGTAGGTACCAATATTTTGATATAAATTTATTTGATTTCATTTGTTTTCAACAGTGAAAAAACTAAATGCCTACCCGACCCAGCCAGGAATTGAACCTGGGTCTTCCGCCATCCGGGCGGCTGCACTGACCATTATGCTACCGGGAAGGCTGACGTAAACACTGACTTTTTCACTCCTTTTTGATTTTTGACTGCTTTTTAGCGGCAGAGTGCCATCTATCCAACGGTTATTGCAACCGATAGCTATGCAGATTCATCTTTACCGATCAAATACCACAAATTTGATAACACAACGGTATAGTAAATACTACTTTTTTTAAAAGTAAAATTCAATAATGTATCTTAAAGATAATTTTTATTTTTTTATTTATTTTATACTTAGCTAGGCAAATGACTCTATCCCACTTGATGTTAAGTGGAAATGGAGTCCAGACGTGAAGATAACTATTGATAAATTATATTAAAATTTTATGTTAAAAACCGCTCTTGCAATGCAATTAAGCAACTTTCGCAAAGATGTGTCACCAGCCGGGTGAAATGAAAGAGCTTTTCGTTAGACGACAGTCGTTGAAATCTACCGAGCCGCATAGGGCCAGCGTGGTGGGTAGAACGCACTTATTGATTATGGCCCCTTAAGAGGATTATAATAAATACCTACTGCCTGAGCCCAACAGTGGAACATTTCATAGGCTAATATGATGATGATGTCGATAATGTTTAATGTAGGATGTTAATAAACAAGTGACTTAACTAAGTGTCTAAAACAATTTTTACTTTTATTAAACATTGGCAAAGTTATTATGTAGTTACCTAGTAAATTAATTATCTAGGTATTCGTTTTTAAATAAAAACATTAGCATCTCATGTTTTTTATTACCATAAACTAAAATATCGTAAGGTATGTTTTTTTAAATTTAAAAAATTAAAATGATAAGTATTAGGTGTCATTACATTACATGCGAAACAAATAATTATGAATTAGCCACATAAAAAGACAGGAACACATTTTCAACTACCTAAAAAGTAGTTATGTGTACTTGAACGTCTAGTTAATAATAAAAACCCAATTTCCAAAAACCACTGCAAAATTGTTAATGCAAAACTAACAAATTATAATAAACAAATAACATGTTAAAAACTACGTCTGTCTCTTGTCGTAACGTAAAACGTGCATGCACCATTTCGTTCTATCACAATAAAACCCACAGATCTACCAAACGGGGGGAGCGGGGGCGTTTATGGAGGGGGAGACGAAACGATAACGTCACAAATGTCGTCTGGCATGAGGATTCATTTTTAAGGAATGTAGTATTCTATCAGATAAAGAATTTTTGAAATTGTACCAGTGTTCCAGAGATTACTCTCCGCAAACAAACAAACACAGTCACAAACTTTACCTCTTTATTAATAGTATAGAAGATGTACTTAAATAGTGAAGTATCATCATCATTTATCAGGTTTTGCCAAAAGAACTATACAGCACAGGGTTGTAAGCTAATTACATAGTATACGGTTGTAAAGTTGTTATTTTACCTTTACCTTATTTAATTTAATTCAATTATCACTGCTGGTTGGGGACGGCGGCATACTCATACCTACTTGTCGGCAGGCAATGGATAACAGGATATAGATAAATGCCTTGAAATAGATGAGACTTATACTCAGCAGTGGGCAGATGTAAGCTGAATAGAAAGACAGATACCTACTCGTACAACTTCACTTTAATCAACACTGCTTACTCTTAATTTGTAAGCCAAAGAGCCTAATTCAATATCGGCAACTACGTCATCAACATCCGGTCCGAATATTTTTACTGATATTAAATGAATTTTGAACAGGTGGTTAGTTATTTATCACGTTATCGCTATGCATGGGCGTACCCAGCTTCTGGCCTAGGGGGGGGCAAGTCAGATTTTTTAGGTCGGATCGTCCGCGGCTATTTTGTCATACACACTACACAAACACACCTACATGAAACATTAGGTATATGTAGTGTAGTGTGTAGGACAAACAGCCGCAAATGATCCTGCTTTATAGGTAGTTAAATATATAAAAGTAAATTTGACTATGCATGCTAGGGTTTCCGGAACCGGACCTGTTTTTAAGAACCGAGAATTTCGGTACTTTTTCTTTAAGGAACCGGGATTTCCCGGTTCTTTCGGTATTTTCGGTACTTAGTAGATTTTGTTATATGAAACAAGTGTTCAAAAGTAAACTACAATTAAATATTTTAGTAATTTTTATTGAAACTTAAAACAACATTAGAATTAGTCTTAGTCACTCCTAACTAGGGGTTGCCAACTTTTATTAGAAGAAATAGAGTATATCTGATTTCAAAGGAGATAAATAAAGAGTACGGACTTACAAAAAAGAGTATAATTTGTTGTATATTTTTAAAAAGGTATTTTTTGTACAATTTGCAGCACATAACAATTTTTCATGGTTTTTAAAAGAATTGCATGAGTCCAAACATTCTAACTCTAAATTTATATATATATATATATAAGGTCACATTTTATCAACTGCGAATATTTTGACAAACCATCTAATTATATCAGAGAAAGGCCCTAGCATTTAAAAAAAATTCAGGTTAGTTTTTTTTTACTTTTCCTGACACAAAAATGTAATATTTTTGTGTCAGGAAAAGTAAGTAAGTAAGTAAATGTAATATTATTGTTTCATTTGCCAACACTCATGCACACTCAATCCACCATTATTTCACATTAATATTCGACATAACACAAGTTTTAGAAAATAAAACAAAACCGCAGACATACTCTTCACTCTCCCGCCAAGAACCTTAGTTTTTTTGTTAATAGTTGGAATACTCAGTTCCGTTTTTTTTTATTTACGTGTTTGTTTGTCAATAACCATACACCTGTATTGTTATTGACAAACAGGCTGCAGCTATCGCGTGCGTTCTTCTAAAAAGTTTGAATGGCTTTGACGGCGTAGCCAGATTTTACGAGCGCGGCCGACGAGGCATTTGCTCAAAGATCGAAAACGGAACGAATGTTCTGTGGGCGTTCGGCGTTGACATGGTGGCAGCTAGCCAGGTGGACTTAAAACATGGCACCAATGTCACAAAAAAACCCCGACAGGATAAGAACCTGGGTACCTTAGCTTCAAAACTGGTGGTTTGCCAATGACAAAGGTGTTATTCCTAGTGTCCCTAGAGCAGAACAGAATGTCACGTATGCAGCATGCAAGACACGAAAAACCACCACCACTATAATAGATTATTTATTATTTCCGCACTGCTGCAGCTTAATTCCATCCATAGGGAAGGCCCTATGGATGGAATTAACACAGCACAGGAAGAATGGACCAAAAACCACCACGCGGGCCCACTACGGACTGGTGGTTATTAATATAAGTTATGCCGATGACATGGTGCTGCTCAGTCCATCGATGGGTGGGTTAAAACAGTTACTCTCTATCTGTGAGATGTATGCGATGGAGCACGGCCTTAAATACAACTCTAAAAAGAGTGAAATCCTAGTGTTTAAGGCACCCAAGCAACAGCCTCGCCTTGTGCCGCCTGTATATCTCAACGGCGTAGTCCTGGACGTTGTGGATAGCTTTAAATACCTAGGTCACGTTGTTACCAGCGACCTTCGGGATGACGGTGATATAAAGCGAGAGCGCAGGGCGTTGGCAGTGAGGAGCAATATGCTCGCCCGCAGGTTCGCTCGCTGCACGACAGACGTCAAAATAAGTTTATTTAAGGCGTTCTGTCAGTCTTTCTACTCGAGCGGACTGTGGGTCTCATATACGCGCCGAGCCTACAACATCCTAAGGGTTCAATACAACAACGCTTTCAGGGTGCTGTTGCGGCTGCCGCCACGTTGCAGTGCGTCAGGAATGTTTGCGGAGGCCCATACGGATGGGTTTCACGCAATCATGCGCAAGAAAGCGGCCTCCTTACTGCAGCGCTTGCATAACAGTCGGAACAGCATACTGAGAGCGATTGCTGAAAGACCGGACTGTCCAATACAGAGACACTGGGTGGAGCTGTGCTTGGGTTTAGTTAAGTAATTTAGGTTTAGTTAAGTAATATTATATTTGTATTTACTAACAGCACTAATGTAGAATAAGCTATTTTTGTTAACTAACTTTTAATTAACCTATTATGGACCGTATAGTCTGAAATAAAAATGTTTTATTTTATTTTTTTTATTAACGACTTCTAATGCAGCCAGGAACAACGGCTCTACGTGCCTTCTCAAGCTTTCGAAATTAAACATTTTTGGTCACCCATCCGACGGACCGGCCTTTGCTAAAGTTGCTTAACTTCTAAAACTAGATTTCGTGAATGCCAATTCTGTATTGGAGGTGTGTGCTACGCCGTTAATAGTTTCCATTCTTCAGCCCAAACAAATTCAGGAGTTTCGCGACGCCTTCCGTGCCAGGGTTGCATGGCGAACCGATAGAGAGTTGATTTTGTTCGTTTGAGAGTTGTTATTACAGACAGACCGTTGACTATTTGACGTTAATTCTGATATTTGGTTTTTTTAAACAAATTCTACCATTCTATCATTGGATCAATAGTAAATACAAGATTTTCAATTACTGTTTAAAATAAGCAAATTTTTGACAGTTGGGACCAATTTCTGGGCCAAGGGAAGCACTTTTCATTACATAAGTATATTTTAAATTTAGTACCTTTTCATAAGGGTAAGCTGTTTCTCTAGTGTTCGAGTTGCTATCTATATCTACACTATTAATAAAGAGGTAAAGTTTGTGACTGTTTGTTTGTTTGTTTCTTTGTTTGTTTGAGGAGGGTAATCTCTGGAACTACTGGTCCAATTACAAAAATTCTTTCACTGAAACAATGCTATATCCCTTGCGGCTAACACACATACTTAGTTAATATTTAATTTAAAAAAAGTTTATTTTTAAAACTTTTAATTCACCTACCTACTACCTACTATTACTAGTACCTACTATTGAAAGGAAGCAGAAAGGAAATGTCCTGCTTTGACAAGCTACAATAAAGGCCCAATAATGTAATAAATCCAAATGTAAGGACAAGAAAGTCCTTAAATACTTTACAAAATACAGTGAAAAAATTTAATGCCTACCCGACCAAGCCAGGAATCGAACTTGGGTCTTCCGCAATCCGGGCGGCTGCACTGACCATTATGCTACCGGGAAGATTGACGTAAGCACTGAATTTTTCACTGCTTTTTGATTTTTGACTGCTTTTCAGCGGCAGAGTGCCATCTATCCAACGGTTATTGCAACCGATGGCTATGCAGATTTATCTTTACAGATGAAATACCACAAATTTGATAATGATAACACAACGCTAAAGTAAATTTTACTTTTTTAAAATTATATATTAATACTAGCTGACCCGGCGGACTTCGTACCACTTTGACAGTTTCTATGACAACAAAACAAACAAATCGTGGAACATTATGTTTTGGAAAATTAAATTGTAAAAAAATATGTTTGGGGTGGACCACCCTTATCACTTAGGGGTATGAAAAATAGATTACGTCTGATTTTCAGACCTACCGAACATACATACAAAATTTCATAAAAATCGATCAAGCCGTTTCGGAGGAGTATGGCAACGAAAACTGTGACGCGAGAATTTTATATGTTAGAAGATAGATTTAAAATTTTATTTTTTCACTGTATTTTATAAAATATTTAATTTAGCTTCAGTGCAGCAATAAGCATTTAAAGTCCTTGTTCAATCACCAAATTGGATTGTATTCGGATGAAATTTTGTACACTGGCATAGCATTATACTAATCAATACATAGGATACTTTTTATCCTGGGAAATTATTTCATTCGATCTCATTTTCTCTTCTTTCTCATTTCACTAGACAGATAGACCAAATGTCACATAAAACGAAAACTAATTGAAAATATTTTTATAAATTTGGCAATTGTGTTTATTCTGACAAGGTAGTCAGAGGCATATGTGCATATTTGGTAAAGAATTGTATGTCGCATGTGTATCATTCTCGATCGACTCACATTCGCGTATCTAGTACCTGAGCTCATGCAATTTAACTTTTTGCCGAGTGACGCCGCGCGGTAACTTTATCTTTGTCCAGGACTATTCGATTAACTGCTCAAATCGTACAGCTATTTTTTACATTACAACGAAAGGTACCTACGGTTAATACGGTTTTTTACTTTCACGTTACAACTCTGTCCTCCGAATATATTTCTTTCATTTCACAACAGCTCAAATGGGCTTTGTCCTTCACCTCACCTAATGGTATATGACGATAAGGCTAAAGATTGAAGCTCACTTCACCCGTATTCCTTCACTACTGAGGAACTGGCTGTCTTATCTTTGACTTTCGAAACATACCAATATGCTTCCAACATTATTGATAAGGCATCATGCTAAGATTAACTTTTAATTAAATAATTTAGTCACTTTTTAAATCAATAAGTTGATCTGATAGTTGCAAGTTCTTCTAAATAATATCTATAATAACAACCTATATCTATAATACCTAACAATAAGCTTTTAAAATTTTTAGGGCAGGCTATTTCTTGGTAGCTTAAGTACTGTCCGTAGGTACTCTACTGTCTGTACGGACTGATTGTAAAAGGTGATAGTTTGTTTGAGTTCGACTCGTGGTAATATAATATTTTTAGGTGTTAGACTTATCAACACTCATCATCATCGTATCGCCAGCTCATATACGTTCCCACTGCTGGGGCACGAGCCTTCCCTATGGATGGATAGGGAGAACGGGCCATAAACCACCACGCGGGCCCAGTGCGGTGCGGTGGTTGTTAACGACTGTTAATGCAGCCGGGACCAACAGCTTTACGTGCCTTCCGAAGAACGGACCCATCCGATGACCGGCCTTTGCGAAAGTTGCTCAACCTCAGCACTCGCAGACCAGGCGCGTTAACCACTGCGCCATCGAGCTCCTCATCGACTCCTATCGACACTATAATAGAATAATTAGAATAATCGCCGGTCAAAACAGTTAAATTACCTATGGGGTATGTGCCTGCTAGTCACTAAAGTTAGTTACTACCTGCAGTTTATGACTTTCATGCATCAAATTCGACACATGGTGAATGAGTGACGCGTGTTAGATAATCTGGCTCGTTCATTAGATTTTGTTTGTGAAGCGTAAACAGCTGCAATTGAAGATTTGATTTCGATTTATCTCATTGGCGATTGCGCAACGCAATAACTTGCAAATTGAATTTGGCGCTAGCTCGCCGCTGGCAAATAGACATTCGATGATACCTACTAGTTTTTATTCTCTTTTCTATATGTACTGCATACCTAATTGTGTTATGAATAGTATTCCTTCACAACTCGTCATTATTTTAAAATTTATCATTTATATATTTATTTATTACTAGCGGCCACCCGCGTGGTTCCCGTTCCCGTGGGAATATCGGGATAAAAAGTATCCTATGTGTTAATCCAGGATATTAACTATCTGTATGCCGAATTTCATCCAAATCCATCCATCCGTTGCAGCGTGAAGAAGCAACAAATATACACACACACACATACACACAAACTTTCGCATTTATAATATTATTGTGATAATCATGTTTGTAAAATAGTTCTTTTCACTTCACTATCGTGTCTTATGTCAGATTTCACCAACGTAACGTAACCCCTAAGACCTTCCTTGACCACAATGATGCTAATATAATGCATCTGTAATGCAACTAAACAACTATTTGTGAACCTATTTAGGATCTAAAACCGTATAATTTGTGCCCAAATAAGCATTACCGTAGCCGTATAAACGTTTGTAATGCTACATAGAACAAACTCAAAATGCGAAAACGATACAGAAATGTTGTAAGTCGGCCGTTATACTGCTTTGATGTGTTATTTGGGTAGTCATGTTATAGGTCACTGTTGCCGCTTACCGGAGTAAATCTATCACCTAAAGGGGTTACCGGAAAACTAGGAGTCATTGGTGAAAAGGTGCATCAGCGGCTTAATTTTGACATTATAGAAAAAAAATACAGAATCAGGTAAGTGAGACACGATTGTGTACGTTTCAAAATAGATAAATAAATTATTTTGGACTGCATCGGCTGCTTACCATCAGGCAGGATGTGGTCACTATAACGTGTCAATATAAAAAAAAAAAAAAGCAACGTAGCTTAAACGCTTACTGTGAACTGTGGCTAAGACCACCGGCCTTAGACCCAGAGGTCTCGGGTTCGATTCCCAGCGGTTAGATTGGTTTTAGATGGGACGAAAAGACGCCATTTTATCATCATTTTTAGGTGTTATGAAGTTCTACTATGGTCTATGACGAATGTGGAACAAACCGTTGGTGGTATGACTCGTTTGTTCGCCTAGCTACCTATCACTATCTTATCTAAATATGTCACCACAACATCAATGCTTACCCGTAATTAAAAAGAAAGCAGAATCGAGGCTTTGTAATGTAACTCCGAACCTGCTATAAGCTGAACAGCTGACTGCGGGAAGGCAAACCCTCTAAAACCTTGACATTCACCTTGACAACAAATTAATGGCGATCAAACTCAATCACCGTATTAATTATTCATACTGGCAGGACAGTTTATTACTAGGGGCGTGCTTGAAGGGTGTAATCAATTTAAGGGTTTTAACTGAAACTTTCGGACGGCACGTCGAGGCTCGCCCTACAAGTTTGCGCTCCGAAAATTGTCTTTCCATTGTCCCCGACCTCGTTAGTGTTTTAGACCAAACTACTAATTGAATACGAGTCATTACTGAATGTAGTAAATAAGTAAATAGTCTATACACATTTAACAAGTCACCGACCCGCATAAGGCAAGCGTGGTAATTAAGTTGATACCAATCAATAGCGATGACTTGATTGCAACGATCAGGCCTTTGCTCAGCAGCGGGGCAGTATATCTTTGTATATAAAAATCTTCTGTGCGTGTGTATTTTATTGAACTCCTTCTAAACGGCTGGACAGATTTGAATGAAATTATCTATGTGTGTTCAAGTAGATTCGAGAATTAGGTTTAGATTTACAATTGGACCCAGTAGGTGGTGCTGCTATAGGGGTCCATTATGGGATACGGGTGTTCTTAAGCGGACGAATGATTTGTTTGTTTTGTTGTCATGGAAACTGACATAGCAGTACGAAGTCCGCCGGTCAGCTAGTCTTTATATACAGGTCGACTTTTTTATCACCATCCAAACCTTCTGAGATGACTCCCGTGATACAAACGAACAACTCTTTCTATTGGACCAACTCCCTAACTCGAAAAAAAAAATCAGCTGTTCCATACATTTTTGTCGAATGAATATTGATGTTTTGTATGGAACAGCTGACTTTTTTTTTAGTTAGGGAGTTGGTCCTATAGAAAGAGTTGTTCGTTTGTATCACGGGAGTCATCTCAGAAGGTTTGGATGGTGATAAAAAAGTCGACCTGTATATAAATCTTCTGTGTATGTTATTGAACTCCTTTTAAACGGCTGGACCGATTTGGATGAAATTATCTATGTGTGTTCAAGAAGATTCGAGAATTAGGTTTAGATTTACAATTGGACCCAGTAGGTAGAGCTGCTATAGGGGTCCATTATGGGATACGGGTGTTCTTAAGCGGACGAATGATTTGTTTGTTTTGTTGTCATGGAAACTGTCACAGCGGTACGAAGTCCGCCGGTCAGCTATTAAGATATAGACACTTACCTACACTAATATAGACACGTAGTGCCTTAGAAATAAACAAAGAATAAGCTCCGAATAGTTATTCCGTGTTTTGTTTCTGTCATGTTAACGCCATTTCAAATTAGAGTAAAAGAGACAAAACACACAATAACTGTACGAAGTTTATTCTTTGTTTATTTGTTTAACCCTTAAATGATTACTGTACGGAATAATGAAAAGAAAATATCACAAATATACTCCTATATCTAAAACCAGATTTGTTTTAGATAAAACAACATTGTATGAAGGAGCCGTTTCGGCGAACACATGCGTTATTATGCCGCGGTCTGTTTGCCCTCCCGCCATTGAGGTCATCCTCTCTACGGCCCAACGAGAGTCGGATCACGTCGCCCGACATTATCATAACTAAATTGTCTCATTGTGACACTCGCAGCGAAGTCAGCAGCTTTTTTTTACCACGAAAGCTTATTTAGGACCGTTTAAAATGGATTTCACTATGAGATTCAATTGGATTGCTAAGTAACTCTTTTTTATTATTTGTATTTTATTTACTGACCAAAGTGGGATAACGCTAGTAGATAGAAATTGATTAAAATGATGAACGCTTTATAAATATAATTTTAAATATTAAATAAATATTAAAGGATGAACCTAAGGGTTCAAACGTCATTAACGAGCATCGTTGGCTTATGTGAATTTCTGATTGTTTTAATTTGGTAATTTTGTCAGCATTCAATTGAAACTGTTTGCGAGAAGAACTGCGAAGAAAAAAATTTCCAGTCCCGCAAATCACGCGGGATCCCGCGCCCGTAATCCCGCAATACGCGGGATTGAAAAATGACGCGGGATCTCGGAATACCGAGATCTTGGTATTGCGGGATTGGAAGCCCCATGTGAGACCCAGGCGTTAATCATTTTGTTCCATTTCTATTTTATTAGCGTTATGTCACTTGGTTATAGATTCCTGTCATGTCATATGTCCTGTCATACATAACGCACTGGCTTTCGTACATAGCTCGTGACCGTACTACACATCGAATACAACTATCTACACACACAATACATTAGATCCGTCACATCGATAGCTTATAAATTCGACCAGATTCGATCGTATTAAGATTTTAGTACCTACTTGAAATTTGTCGTCATGGTCACAGTATATCTATACTAATATTATAAAGAGGAAAACTTTGTATTTTTGTATGCATGTATGTAGGTATGTATGTTTGCAACGAATAAACTCAGAAACTACTGGACCGATTCAAAAAAATTCTTTCACTGAACGGATTTGGATGAAACTTTGCACATAGATAAACCATGACCCGGACTAGGATATAGGATACTTTTTATCCCGGTAACAGGTTCATGTGGGATAGTGTAGACTTCGCGAACGAAGTCGCGGGCGACAACTAGTATCTTAATAAATAAATCATGAGCACATGAGCTTCGATGTCGTAAGCTTCGGTTCTATGTGGCGTACTGGACCCTAATACGGGACACTGTTACTTGGTACGATATCAGTATTCTGTGTCTATTTATCAAGGATTTATTATAAACTGAGGCTTTCTGCGTTGAGGTCGTTGCCCAACTCAATCGCAAACTTAGTTTAACATAACCAAGCAATTACCACGACAAACTTCTCAGCTCCTTATACGAGTTAGTAACGTAACCGACATCTTCTAGTGCTGTGCAATCAATCAAGTGACACGCGCTTCAAGCTGAGCACACTCCAACCAGTAGTTAGTTTAACTACAAACAAGTGTTTCAAGTAGAACGAACTTATATGACAACGTTAAGTAGTCAGTTAGTTGTCCTTTTAGTTACCTATCAAAGCTTATTGTGCTGCGGTGGATTATGAGTAGGTACTCTCTTTTGAACCCAGCAGTGGATAACCACCACAAATGCTAGTAGCTTTGTTGTGTTCCAATTGTTCCAGATTTCAAGTTTTTCAGTGGTTAATAGTTACTGGGTGAAGTGCGCTTCCATCTTCGAGGTTGAGGATTACCTATTAAGGCAGATCTATTTTTTACTAGTTGTCGGCCGTGACTTCGTTCGCGAAGACTACAGTATCCCACAGGAGCCTGTTACCGGGATAAAAAGTATCCTATATCCTAATCTGGGTCATGGTCTGTCTATGTGCAAAGTTTCATTCAAATTAGTTCAGCCGTTTTTACGTGATGCGCTGTCAAATAAACAGACAAACAGACAAAAATTGTAAATACTGTTGGAACGTGTTTTGCTATCGATTCTAAGTATCCCCAGCCAACTTTTTTTCGAATATCTTCCATGTACAGACTTTCGACCCTCTTTAGCTTTATTATACATATGTATAGATAGATAGATTTAAAAAAAGCGATTGCCTCAGAAAGGGCTCGAAGCCGTAAGTTTTCGCAATTCGGGTGTTGGTTCTACTAGTTGATGAGCTCTAAGAATGTTTCTCCCTTCCTTGTGCTGCAATAAAAGAGATTATATATATATATATTTTTTTATTTCATCCAACTGTCGTATTGAAAAGTGGATAGGAGAGGCTTTGCCTAGCAGTGCTATGAAAAAGGCAAAATACATTTTTTTATAGAGAACTAGCTGACCCGGCGGACTTCGTACCGCTTTGACAGTTTCTATGACAACAAAACAAACAAATCGTCAAATATTTACACGTGAAAGCGTATCAAACAAACAAACAAAAAATAAACTCACTTTTTTAAATAAAAAGTATCATATATCCTTCTCAATACCTTTGAGAATATGTGTACAAAGTTTCATGATGATCGGTTGAGTAGTTTATGCGTGAAAGCGTAACAAACAAACTCACATTCACATTTATAATATTATTAGTAGGGATAAAGATATCTCTACCCTTGTATCATTAATTTCATTAGATAACCGTTACTGGACGGACGGTTCAATATTTTAAGCCATTAATGTCCTCAACGCGTGTCCAACGGAAAATTCGTTGCCAACAAAACCATATTTATGGGGCCAATGCCGGTTCGACTTTTTGTTTTCAGTAGAAACATACGGGTTAAACAATTTGATAAAAACAAAATATTTCAATCCAATCGTTCACTGCAACTCCAAAACGGGTTAAAGGAGAAAATATTTTTTGTCTGTTATCTTTAAACATAAAACATATATTCTTTAAAATTATATTTACCATTATTAATTAGTTATTAATGTAAAACAATGTAAAAAACTTCAATATTAAATTAACTGTTTTGTATGCATTGATAGTTAGACTTGCTGCCAAGAGATGGCGCTGTGCTGTTTAGTACAAATTCTGAATCAGGATGTTTCACGGAAGTATAAAATAGATTGTTCGATATGTTTATAAAACTAACTTTAATTTTTTTGACTTTCAATTAATAATCACCGACGGACCCCCATTATTTACATGGTCCTTCGAGCCGGATGCCTGTACCTCCCATGGTGTAGGACGCTCTTAGACGTGGTGGAGCGAAAATCTTCGCAAGGTAGCCGTGGAATCCGTGGATTGAGCTCAGTGGCGTGCACTTGGACAGGCCTAGCAGTGGACTAGTATAGGGCCTATACTAGTCCACTGCTAGGCCTGTCCAAGTGCACATAGGCTGCTGCTGCTGTGATGATGATCTCTCATCTTAGAGTTGGGAGTGGAATGAGTCGTAGAGCATTGGGGTTCTTCAATGAGTGTTACCTCTTGTGTTAAAAACGTTCATAGGCTACGGTAACCCTACAGGCGGGCCGTATATGCCTGATTGCCACGAGCAGGATTCGAACTCGCACCCTAAGACCAATGCCGATACTAATTAGCGTAATTAAATTTGATTTCATCATCATCATCATCATCAGAACAGTTTTATGTCCCCACTGCTGAGGCACAAGCCTTCCCTGTGGATGGATAGGAAGAACGGGCCACAAAGCACCCCGCGGGTCCAGTGCAGATTGGTGGTTGTTAACGACTGCTAATGCAGCCGGGACCAACGGCTTTACATGCCTTCCGAAGCATAGAGGAGCTCGAGACGATACATTTTTGGTCACCCATCCGATGACCGGCCTTTGCGAAAGTTGCTTAACCTCAGACCGGGCGCGTCGAGCTCCTCAAAATTGTATATAAAACTGTATAAATATTTTTGATTTGATTTTGTAATAAATTACCTACTTGGTAGTGCATCCATGAAAATGTAGATAAATCTTCATCAGTGCATCTGCCCTCTGAGTCAGAGGGCAATTGAGCAATGTTGAAAGCATTAATAAAACTTTTTAGGAGAAAATAATAAAATTCGTTGAGTTACATAAATCTTAATTTTTTGTTGTCTTACAGTACTCTCGTGTTCAGGCGTTTTTAATAAAGTCATCTTCAGAACGAGAGTTGAATGAATTCTAAACTTTGAATCTCATATACTTAATCGCTTTTTTACGAACTAATATATTTTTTTACTTATTCGTATCTATGTTCATTCATTCATTCATTCATTCATTCATCATCAGCCTATACTAGTCCACTGCTGGATATAGGCCATATTTGGAGAAATATGAAAAATACCTATATAAACCTAAGTTTTACAAACAAGATGGGTTAGTTAGTGCATTTTTCTGAAAATAAATATTATTATTATATTGTTATTATTATGATTACCTTTTTAACTTTCAATGATGTAGGTATTTTTAAGTAAAGTAGTTGTAGATCTTAATTAAAACTACTTGGTTTTGACAATGAGAACACCTGGCCACAGCGTTCCTAATTTAAACATCTCTGCTTTAAGTACCTTATGTGAATACATGAAACATTCCCAAGTTACTCGTTTTACTTGTTAAATCCACATTAAAACAAGAGGTTACTATAAACACACTTGACTCACTAACACCAAAAATATTTGTCGTATAACCAAATCGTTTGTATATTCAAAGCAGGGCTTTGAATACCGTTAAATAATTGGTATCGATACTTCTGTCAAACGAAGAAACCGGTAAAAAAAATGTAACGGTGAGCTTAACTATAAACCGTAACGGTAAAATTACCTAACCGCTTAAACCTACTAAACGAGCTGCTCGTATGAGGCAGCGCCGTTTAAAAATGAGACAAAACGCCTTCTCAAAGTAGGAAATCAAAAACTGAGTTCCGGTGCCTGCCTTCTTTTGCTTCGTCATAGTCGCTTAACTATCTTAATCGAGATATCTTATCGCCACCCGTGGAATACTTATCATTGAGGAGTTCCGGTGGCAATCTGTGGTCTTTTCCATCAGTTACACTTCGTCAAATGATACTTTCTGAATGCAAATGCTTGATTTATTGCTGAAAATACCAAAATCGCTATAGGTATGCCTACAATATTTGAGGAGTTTCCTCAATTCCTTAAGGATTTCATCATTAGAACTGGATTTTGATAAAAATGGGACCAGTCGGTGTTTAAAACATTAAAAAAAAACATACAACTGAATTGAGAACCTCCTCCTTTTTTGAAGTCGGTTAAAAATTAGCGATACTTTACTAGATAACGTTATCTGCATTACCGGTACCAAATTACATTTTAATGTCACTTACCGGTACTTATAGTGGGAATTTGGTAACGGAATCAGGGGATTCAAAGCCTATCCAATGCGTCCGTCACAAACATCATACAACGTGTCCACATCCGTTAGGTCGTCTATCGTAAATGCTCGTAACTGGAGGTCATACTCTGACTTGCTCTTACACACCTGCAATATTCAAACAGCCGCATGAACCGGAACTAGTGGGAACAACTGTTAATCCGTGACCGCAACGTGCTGGGATTTAGGTACAAACGCCTGCACGTCAACCTATCACAAACTATCAAATTTCCTCAATAGACTTTAAACTTTAACGCTATATGATATGGTTGAAAATGTATTGAAGAAATTTGACAGTTTTGGATAGGCGTCTGCACAATCAGCAACAACACAGAGTGCCAAGTGTGAGTTTTGTTTACTATTCGTATTCATTCGATTCGAAAACAAAAATTAGTTTGGGATTAGCAGGGCCTCCTGGCGGCATATGAGAAGAGTTAAATGTTTGCCATACAAGTTGTTGTATTCGTTAACATGATCGAATGGCGAATGAAACTCGCACTAGGCACCCTGTAGTATATTAAAATTAAAAAATAAAGTGAGAGAGTAAATAAAAAAATTTAAATAAATAAATTGTGGCGTTAGGGATAACGTCACAATTTATTTTCGCTCCAAATTGTAGGATAAGTACAATAGATTATTAATTATACTTAAATATTATTTTCATTATCAGTTTTATATAGTTTTAATGTTTAGTTAAGATTTGATAAATTCATAAATTGTAAAATATATTAATTTTAAATTTAATTAAATTTATTTTTGTAAAGATATAAACTTATTTTCTGTTCGTAGTACGTAGGTACCTAAAGGTACCTAAGGGTTTCAACCTAGCCTTTAAGTTTTAAATTGCATGTACATATGTTTTCTATATTTGTGGCTGATACCTGTTTTGTGCATCTGATGAATAAATCTATGTATATAAAAATCAATTGCTGTTCGTTTGAGTGGCTAAAACTCGAGAATGACTGGCTGGACCGATTTGGCTAATTTTGATTTTGAAATATTAGTAGAAGTTCAGGGAAGGTTTAAACGGTGAGAAACATAAATATTATGTAACGGAAAATACTAAAAACGATAATTTAATTTTCCAATACGTATATTTTTATTGTATTTGTAATTATTTGTTTGTTTTGTTGTCATGGAAACGGCTCAATCGATTTTTATGAAATTTTATATTATGTAAGTATATTCGATAGGTCTGACAATGGTCGTAATCTATTTTTCATACCCCTAAGTGATAAGGGTGGTCCACCCAAACATTTTTCATTTTACAATTTAATTTTCCAATACAAAATGTTCCACGATTTGTTTGTTTTGTTGTCATAGAAACGATTTGTTTGTATTGTTGACATAGATACTGTCAAAGCGATACGAAGTCCGCCGGGTCAGCTAGTACTCGTAAATAATTAAATAAACACGTCGTTGAACACTTAGATACTTTGCCGGCCCGATTTTCAAAATTCCCCGACACATTCATATAATATCAATATGCACACTCTTATAGGCCCAAAACACCGTACTCATAGAACAAGAGTACGAAGACCGGCAGGCTTATTAGGTACCGAAAAAACCAATCAGTTGCTAATAGTACAATAGCAACGTGAAGCTAGTTGCTACAATCGGTCGGTCTCATACACTTTTAGTTCGTCAATCGCTCGCTTGTGGCGCTATCGGAGCGTTTGTAGGGAAACCTGTGGTAGGTAGAATGCCATATTGAGGAAGGTCATAGGGAAGATCTTTCTCCGAGCTGGGTGGTATAGCTCGAGGACCAAGGTCCAACAGATGTTAGTTGGAGGTGATATATATAGTGAAGGAGATGGTGAAACTTCGCTACCGCGATGCAGGCTTCCCATACTATTTTATCGTCGTAGTATGGCGACGTCGTTGGTATGCGCTTGTGGCGCCATCTGTTGACACGGTTGAGAAGGTATTTGCTTCGTGTCGAAATAATGTGCGGCGTATGCCGGTAGGTGGCGCCGCCACACGTTCTCCGTTCCGTAATACGACATGTTATGTGTTTTGGTAGCGATAAATAGCAAATTGTTGCGAGCGCGACCGTCACCTAAAGATCGGTAAATAAGCCTGCCGGTTCACACGCGCTCTAGGTGCAGACATGCCTGAGCGCTTCTTCCCACTTCCGCGATCCAGTCAACGCGAGCCAAGGCCCTAGCCTTAGAAGCGCTCTCCTACAAGTACAGTGTGTAAGTATAGCTTTATTATCGCTCGAAATCTACCACCAGTACCTATATAATGCGAGGGGAGAACTTGGGCAATGGCTGAACACTGCAATTGTCTTATCGCATTTGTCAATCGTCCGTATTACACGAGAAATTGCCCCCGTTCGAGCGTTGGGTAGTTTATCGCGCACCTCTTAGGTCAGGGCGTGCGTGGCTACCCTAATCATAGGAGGCGCATGAAATACGGCTGCCTAACAACATAGTTTAGCAACTGGTTGTTAATGTGAAATTTTGACTGCCAAATTTTTTTTTAAATATTAAAAAGGAGGCAAACGAGCAGGCGGGTCACCTGATGGAAAGTAATCACCGCCGCCCATGGACACCCGCAAAACCAAAGTAATCGCAGATGCGTTGTCGGCCTTGAAGAAGGAGTTGGATCTTGAGGAGGGAGTAGGAATTGGGAGGGGGGGAGGGGTGAGAGATGGGCCTCCGGTACTTTCACTCACCGGACGAAACACAACAGCAATGAGTGCCATTGTTTCACGCCGATATTCTGTGAGTAAATTGTAAGTAAGTAGACTGCAAGATTATAAGTAAGTTATACTGTAAGTAACGTCTCGGTAGCCAATTGGCTATGCGATCGACCTGATGAACGGAGAGTCGGAACTGCTGGTTTCAATTCTCGGCTGGGCAAAACGTGTTTCGGATACAAATAAATTTTACTTTTTTATTTTTAAGTGCTAATTGCTGCACTGAAGCTGAATTTTAAGTGGTCTAGTAGGTACTCATTTTACCTTTTTTTTTATGATTACGTATGATATGATAATAATCATTTTCAAGTACAGATATACATACGTGCAGATTAATTATCTTACCACTTCAAATTACTTGTATCGCACAATAAGGATGTCACTTCGAACATCTGCTTTGAATACAAAATTTTGTACTTACTAAGAAATAAATATTATTCAATTAAAAGATATGATATAAGTTTGATTACTTGTTAGGTTAATAAACAGTTTCCTTTAATATCAGTACTAAGCTAAAATAACCTTTTAAAATAAGGAAACTAAAACCTTTCTACTAATCTCATACTAAATGTATGGGAATGTTTAATGTCAAAATTTTGGATATTTCTCGTTTGATTTTTAAAAAGTTATTGATGTTATTTTACTCAACGTACTTTCCAAGGACGTACCCAGGGGGGGGGAGGGTCTAAGGGGTCCGAACCCCCCCCCGGAAGTGTTATACCTACAAAATAAAATAAATCTCTAAATACTGCAATTCCGATATGTAGGATGGGCGGGTGGCGGGGCGTCTTGACGGCTATCGCACTTCCTGACCAAGACGGTTAAATTTAATTCTGTAACATTGTCTTATTTTACAATCTTTTATTGTTTTTTTTAGTTTCACCTGTCCCGATGCATCGGGACGTTTGTAATCAAATCTTGGAAATTAAATTTGATCCACTTCCCGGTTACCGATTGAGCTGAAATTTTTCATGAATGTGTAAATCGGATGACAATGCAAAATTATTATGACATGGAGCTGATCTGATGATGGAACCGAAAGGTGGCCATACTGGCCATAGGAACTCGGTAGTTAAGGTCTAACGACACAACCCCATCGAGAATGGGCTCGTATGATTCGTCTTGACGAGTACTTTGATGCTAGATGGTAACCAGGGTCTGATGATGGAGCTGGAAGATGGCCATAGGAACTCGGGAAAATAAGTTCATTCGTTCGTTCGTTCCTTCTGTTATGAATGTGGATTCGGTCTAGATGGATGACCCAATGCTAAGGTGAGCACGTGCCGATGGCTGAATGGTATGAAGGTGTATAAACATGCTATATCGCTAACGTTGCGCCTCAGGGTACCAGGGCGAACCCTGTTGTACTGAATACAAAATTACTAAAAATTAAAAATAAAATTAAAAGAAAAAAATCTTTTCAAAAACAAGCTTTTTATTAACTTGTTAGTAAAAAAAAGAACTAAAAAGTAAACAATAATTTAAAAATAAAAGCGTGTTCAGAAATTTATATACTTAACTGTACCATGATGACATTTACACGTTTAATGTTTTGGAATTAATTTATTATCATTTATCGAATGGATAATAAAATTCGCACTAGGCATCCCTGATTTCTTGACCAGTCATTAGTTCCGTAGTAAGGCTGTGTGGGTAGTCCATGCAACGCTGTTTTGGGATTCAGCCCGGGAACGAGCGGATTCTAGCTGAATATTTGCAATTAGATTAGTATTATTACCCACAACACTCAATGTATCAGAATTCAGTGACGTATATAGCAGTCGGAAGTAAATGGGATTGATTTAACAGTGGTTTACTGCGAGAATGTAGTAGGTATACTAGGCGATTATGTATATGTCACGTATGTTTCATAAACAACTAGTGGGAACTTGTAAATATTCGCGTTCCATAATAAACTAAGAATTTAACGGGGAATAACTCTCACAAATTTTAGAGATAACTATTTCTATTCGACGTTTCGATCGAGTTGCACCGGCCGTTGTTGTCTAAACAGGAGGAATTAAAGTAATAGTCGTAATTGTATTTCTTATCGGTTCGGAACGCAGCGCAGTCAAGAAGAGCCAAGCGAAAAGTCGAAAGTGATCTTTCATCATCTTCATTATCATCATCAGCCTTCATTAGTCCACTGCTAGGCATAGGCCTTTCCAAGTGCACGCCACTGACCACGATCCGCGGCTACCTTCATCTCTATTGTTGCCAGCCAAGTTGATCCTTAAAATGCAACTACTGCTTTTAAAATATATATAAGGTCACTTTTTATCAACTGCAAATATTTTGACAAAACATCTAATTATATCAGAGAAATAAGGCCCTAGAGTATTTAAAAAAAAGTTCAGGCTAATTTTTTTTTTTACTTTTCCTGACACAAAAATTGTAATATTCTTAAGAGCGACCTCTCTGTCGGCTTTTTTGAATGAAACTAGGGGCACGTGTAAGCGGTGAAGGCATTGCGGCCTCTCTGTTTCGGCTCCTTTGAATTGAAACTACCGAAAGTGCTTTATTTTTCTTTTTAATTGAAATGTCTTTTGGCGTTTTTCTTGAAAACTAGCGTATAACAATTTAAGGTTTTTTCATAAAAATAGTTAATATATGTTGATAAAATGTGATCTTATATATAAAAAAGTATATTCCTACCAAATTGATACAGACTGTGTACACTGGAGACGAGTCGATGTACTGTGTGTATAGCGACGTGTGTAGAAGTGCTACTCCATTCGAGGACTTCCGCATAGAATGGTGAAGTACTATACAAACGATACGAGTACACTGAATAATCAAAAATGAAGAACCTTCTTTCACTAAACTGAAAAAAAAAAGAAAAAACAGGCTAGTCACTTTAAAGCAATGCTTTAATTATTATCTTAGAGCGAAATATATCTCCGTGACTAACTGAGTTTTTGACATTCAGCCGATTTTCAAAATTCAAAGCTCACACGTGTCTCGATAAATTTCTCAACTGTTGGTACTATTTCCATCTCGATTCTCCCAAAATCCTTGGAGCTATGGCCAAAAATACGTCTCAGGCGATTTGCATCTGATAACCATTTTCAATGGTAAATAGGTATGGTAACCTATTGTCGTGTGAGAACCAATCAACACGAAATTAGATTTCCAGCAAGAGGTAATATTTACACGACTGCCAAAAAAAGGAGTGTTATGTTTTCAGGGTTCATGTATGTATGCACGTGATGTTTCTTTATACCACCATAACTTCTAAACGCCTGAACCGATTTAGATATATGAGGTATCGTTACAATCCTTGCATCGTTCCGACTAACATAAACTAGTAAAAATTTGGAAATTCAACCCCTATGTGGGTACAATAGGGGAGAAAATTTTGTATGATGAAAATTCGTCATTATTGGAGTTAGAGACTATAGTCTCTAACTCCAATAAGTTCTATAGAACTTGATGCTTAGCATGATATCTGTAGAGGTTAATTTTTGTTTCTTCTTGTATAAAAATGCTTAAAAATTAAATTACTTAGCATGACATATTTTATTAAAATGAAACTTATCACTAAATGGTACAAAATAAAAATAAATGATTAAAAAAATTAAAAAATACGACTGCCATGACAAAAAAGGCAAAAAAAGAACTAAAAGGCAAAAAACAAGATGTCATGTCTTTGTTTTTTATTGTAATATTACTGGGTGGTTGCTTAAAATCAAATTAACGAGAACACAAAACGGCAGCGTACGTTTCTCGATATATTTAGTAACAGTTAACAATGCCGAACCACAACAACGCGGAAATAAAAAACCAAAACCGCTTTCCGCATAAGCTGCAACTACCCACGAGTCTAAAGAATAGTGTGCTATTTTCATATTTCACCCGCGTACTTCGGTTTAACGTGTTTCAGCTTTTTTGTCGATCGGCTTCGATAAATTCTGCATAGCACGCACGCGGGTTAGTTCCACACGCTCCACGATTAATTCTCAATAGCTCCAAGGTTAATATAAAATAAAAAAAAAATCAAATTAAAAAAAATTGTAGCATTGATAATTTATTTAGGAGCTCCAGCGCGCGAATACAAGACACAATAGAATTTTAATTTTTATCGGCCACCTGGTGGTCGATCGACGCTCAAGGGGTTATATAATAATATGCAAAAGAAGATTTCGAGAACAATAGATTTGGAGTGGATGGGAATAATCCCGGTCGCCGTGGGCGGTTATCGCTTTAGCCTATGATGGAAACATAATAACGTTTTTTTTTGTTACCTACACAAAGTGCCGTGAGCAAGGTGTGCGGTGTGGGTGGGTGACAAACAAGTGCCTTCCGAATTTTCGGCGGCAAACGGCTTGTGTAAAATGTTTTCTATTGGAACGTTGGCTAAGAGCTATTTATGGTATGCCAAGGGCGGTTTCTGTTTAGGACCTGTGTGGTGGTGTTTGATAATTTTGAAATAAGAACGTTTTGTTTAACTTTTTTTTTTCGTTTTCGATAGCATGAAGAAACTGTAGCATTTGTTTTAAATGCTATTACTAACAAGTAAGTTATTGTTCTTGGCGGGAAAGTGAAGAGTCATGTCTGCGGTTTTGTTTTATTTTCTAAAATTTGTGATAAGTATGTCGAATATGAATGTGAAATAATGGTGGATTATTAACCGTTAAGTGTTCGTGAGTGTGCATGAGTGTTGACAAATAAAACAAAACAGTGCAACGTCACTTTTCCAATTCTCTCAAGAAGTTTACCCGAGGACTTAGTAAAGCCCCACATCTTTACTGAGATACTCGAGGGGTTGGGGGGTATATCATTTCTCACTTCTCATTTCTGTTATCATTCATCATCATTATACAAGAAGGAAATATTGTTTATTTATGTATTACTAACTTGTAAGAAAAATTATTTTGACACTGGCTAAATATGCAAATCGCACGAAGCCATCAACTAAAAGGAAAAAAAAAGTAAGTTATTGTCTATTCATTTTTATCCTTTGGCTAGTTATAAAAAAATATTCTTTTCGTAATTGTAACTTCTTTGTTATCGCTAATTTAACTTTTTAAAATTAGTGACTGAGTGCCTGGTGCGAGTTGTTTTTTTTTAACGAAAACAAAAATTGGCATCTGTCTGTAGCATTAATGCAGCGCCTACTAGTCACAAACGAATAGAGTTACAACTTTGCTATACAAATTCTCATTTTCGTTAACGTGATCGAATGGCAAACGAAAGTCGCACTAGGTACCCTGAGGCTCGCATGTGCCATTTCGGTCAACATACAACGACCACCGTAAGTTTTTAGCACTTGGGTACGTTGGCAAAGTATCTCGTTGTCCAACCCTACTTAATATTAACATCACTTTACGCAGTAACCCTTTGTCATTTAAAATTTTTGATGAAAACTCCTTCCGTAGCAATATTGCTGTGCCATATGGCACACAACACTAGTTTAATAATTAATGACAAACTTACCAACGCCATTGAGGTTCTCGCAGTATCGCTAAACGAGGGGAATACAACGCAATGTACACGAAACAACTATTGGTGTTCAAATGCTAAGTAAGTATATCTTAGCTTATTTAATATCTTATATTACTCGTTGTTGATCCTTGAGTTGTTTTCCTCCTTCAAAGCTCTTTGACCCATTGCATCCATGGGATCTTTTGTGCCACCCCAATATTACATTTCTGCATCCCTGAAGAATGCTGTCATAATATCTTGACCATCTCTTTGAGCGTTTACGCCGCACACTAACGCCGCACATGAAAAAAAAAACATATCTAGTTATTAGAGATAGAAAATCAAATTATGCTCAACAAACTATTTGAATGAAGTAATTTAGCATTTTTACGTCACCTACTGAACATCTGACATGTTATGGTTTAGTTAAATAAGACGTTAAAGCTAAAAACGGCCACTTTTAACTATAACGCCGTATTTAACTAAACTATAACATGTCAGATGTTCATTAGGTGACGTAAAAATGCTAAATTATTTCGTTTAAATAGTCTGTTGAGCATAATTTGATTTTCTATCTTTAATTACTAGATATGTTATTTTTTCATTGGCGGCGCTAGTGTGCGGCGTAGACGCTCTTAAGACTAAAATCCTGAGAAAAAACGTCTAAGTCCTCTGGCCACTCTGCATCCCTGAAGAATGCTGCCATTAGCTTGACGATGTCTTCTAAGATTGCAGTCTGAAGGCCTACTCTAGGCATTAACTTCCACACTTTTCCACATGACCATATGAGTTGTTGACAGTGTATTCTGTCCTAACAAAACTCCAATGGTTAGACTTTTATCTACTCGTACCCCCTTTTAAAAACAAATTACGTCAAACTGTTATTGACACAAATTATAATAGATTACAGGTAGATAATGGCGCACGCAACTGGTGACGAAATATCATAATATACTGAAAGACAACAAAAACGAGGAAATAATTTCGATTCCTATTTCGCGGAAGCTTCTTATTGAGCCTACGGATTGTAATGATTTATTTTGTGAATAATGACATAAGCCAATAAAAAAGTATCAAATAATGTTAGTTGGACCACGATAGCTTATTTTTAGATAGATAAAGTATTTTAATAGTAAACGTTTGTGCTATCTTCCTCCAACAGTCGGTACCAGAGTACTATAAAATCACAAGGAAATTCAAGAACCAACTTTTACACTACTCGATGTTAACGGAAGACAAGAACCTTTAAACTCAACCCACACATTCACCCCTACACCAGTAATGCACCAAGAAGCTCCGTTGCAAAATCGCAACTAAGGAGTTTCAGTGGCTTTTAGTGGTAACTAAGGTGGTCTAGTGGTCACTAATCACTAAAGACAGATAAAAATGATTATCTTATGGATAGTAATACCAATATTTGATTTTTAAATTTAAACTTATGTATTTAATATTATTTATAACTATAACCATATTTAAAAAAAAAATTAATATAGACATTATTCAGACTTTTAAATTTATTTTAATTGGAAATGATTTGCTTTTAAATTTAATGATTCTATGTATTATTTAATTTAATTTAATGATTTAATGTAGTTTTAATGTATTTCGTATGCCGTAAGGTGTATCATGGAGGCACTATCTAAAGCGTAACAACCTGTATCATACATTACCTGTGATAACGAAATAATAAATGATTTGATTTGATTTGATTTGAAAACTAGTTATATTGTTACTAGAAGAGTTAGCTGCACAGAGCAATTGGATTATTAGTGCTCTGAGAGCACGAACAGCGTATCTCGATCCAATATCTAAAGGCTACACTAAAATTTATAGGGAGTCTAGCCCACAATGCCTAGGCTGAGTTAATTACACACACGATGGAAGACACCAGCGCTCAGCTAATGAAGGAAAGTTGCTTGGAGAACTTGGCATACGTGCGCCCCGCGGGTTGCATGACTATGGAAATTATTTTCAGCACGCAACCATCGTCGTGTGTTGCTTTCTCAATTTGCCTTTTTGTTTTGGACGTTTTAGCCTGACAGTTATTTTTGTTTTCATTATGTTGTTTCTTGTTATTTTTTATGTTTTTTTAAACAATAATAATGGGAAAGTACTTGGCTTTTATCCACTTGAGGGTAAGATGATAACGTCGTGGTGGAAAGACGCATCCTACGAAATCCTCAACCGCTGAAGAACTGACTCTCTTAAATGTTGGAAGACGACAATACTACTAAGGTTGTTGTTATGAGGCAGACCTGGTTAAGATGATGATGATAGCCAGGAAGGAGGTCTTAAAACAAGCCCTACCCCCAATCAAACCGAGTAATGTATCCCTGTTGGGATTTGAATCTAGGACTTGTCAGTCTGAGATCGATGATCTAACCATTAGGTAGAATACAGCAGCAAGTAGTAACATTATCAGTTTTAATAAACAGAATTTAACAATTATTGAATATGTGATCAGATATTATATTTACTTTTATCAGTATTGGTCACAGATATTTGTATTATACGAGTATGTTATATTCTATGGTAATAATGCTAAAATTACCCAAAACGTAAGAAAAATCAAAATGATCTCTTCAGTCATGTCTACTTAATACATCTCGCAAAAACACTACCTTCATTAGAACTAAAAGGCCTGAGGCTTTTAAGCCAGATGGAACCTAACAATTTGTCTAGCTGTCTTTTGTTTTTGCAGAACGAACATAGAGCAAGTTATGAGGGAAAATTCTACTACGCTGGCACTAAAAAGCTGAAGGCTTACACCATTTTATTTTGAGGGATGAGAGTAAATAACTTCCTTCCGTGGACTGTATTTATTGACGTTACAGGCATACGCGGCGTATAAGACCGCTAAACCCGGGAGATTAATCACCTTCCGAGGACTAGTTATGTCCTACGAAGCAGGGTCAGCCTATTTAGTTGTACAATATGTATGAAAGGACTTCCATCAAAAAGTTATAAAGTTATATGGAAGGATACAAAAGTGAAAATGTCTGGCATATCTGCGATTATTAGGATACTGCTGTTGCTCGCGTGGGCTACACGAACCTGTTATCGGTATATAAAAAGTATCCTATGTCCTAGTCCATCTCAAAATTTCATCCAAATCCGTTCAGCCGTTCTCAAGCGATGCAGGTACTACCAACGGCCAGCATTTCATGTTTATTTATACTCATATAGAATATTATTTTTTGTAAAGCTTTTCAAGTAGGATAGAAGTTAGGTACTAATAGTGTGGTGAGTTAACACCCAATTACATTCAATTTTGATTAGTAAAATATTGCAGATACATCACTAACCTCGAGCACATTCTGCTTCCCGCATTAACGTTTATAGGCCGCATAAACAGAGCCCACCCGATTAAGGGGTAGGGGAGGCAGACTAATTTAAACCGCTACACATTGCCAGGATAAAATGACGTCATTATTACTCAAAGAGTATCAAAAACGTAGGCCTGTGTTGGCAATTATCATATTAGAAATAAATTTCCTTAAATTTACCATATTAAAAAACTCAAGACTTAAGCTATTTTATGTATAACTAGTTTTTGCTCGCAGCTTTGTTCACGTGAGTTACACTATTTGTGTTTGTTCTGTTTCTTCACATGTGTTGGTAAACGTGTGATTTTTACGTATGTTGCAGAAATACCAGTTTTCACATCTCAGCTATCGTAAGCTATCTTAGAACATAGCATTCCTCCTGCGACTTAAATAAGTAGAAATTAGAAATAAGTGGAAATAAGTGACCGTGTCTATGCTGTGGTCTAGTGGTTGGATAGACGGAATACAACAATATTATATTGTTGTTATGACGATCAATTATCATCATCAGATCATGTTATGTTTCCATTGCTAGGGCACGAGCCTACCCTATCGATATAAAGGGAGTATGGGCCATAAACCACCACGCGGGCCCAGTGCGGACTGCCAATACAGCCGGGACCAACCGATGACCAGCCTTTGCGAAAGTTGCTTGACCTCAGCGCTCGCAAACCGGGCGCGTTGACCTCTGCACCATCAAGCTCATCATCTACGACCAATTAAATAACATAAGTAAATATTCAAATATGAATTAAAACAAGGCCCCTTACTTATAAAAAAAACCCTTATCGGGTACCTAGATATTGATCAAGTATTTACATATATAAACACAACACTTTAGCTTACAAGCAGCGAAGACTAAATTGAAATGAAGCACACGGATTTACTAGCGTTTATTGTACGGCATGTTATTTTATACTGAAGTTTCAAACCCTTTGCATTTCCAAAAATACGAGTACCGGCACAAATATGTATAGAACAGCTAGGAAAACTTTGCTCTAGCACTACACTAGTCTTGAACTATTTCCAGGCATAATTAATTCATTTATAGCGACAAAAAGCAAGGGACAAACGACTCGAGCGACTTCCCCGGTCGGCTTATTACCGAAAAAAGCAACCAGTTGTTAATTATACAATTGCAACGCGACTGCTCTAGTTGCGGTTGATACATTGGTATTACGGACACAAAACGTTCAATGATCGCTCATCATCATCATCATCATCATCATCATCATCATCAGCTCATTTTATGTCCCCACTGCTGGGGCACGAGCCTTCCCTATGGATGGATAGGGAGAACGGGCAATAAACCACCACGCGGGCCCAGTGCGGATTGGTTTAACGTGCCTTCCGAAGCACGGAGGAGTTCAAGATGATACATTTTTGGTCACCCATCCGATGACCGGCCTTTGTTAAAGTTGCTTAACCTCAGCACTTGCAAACCGGGCGCGTTAACCACTGCGCCATCGAGCTCCTCATCCATCAATGTTCGCTCGCTTATTGCATTTGCGATTAAAATGTATGTAATAGTTTACATGTACAAATATTGTACAAACATTGTATGTAATAGTTTAAATACATTGTATGTACAAATATTGTACAAACATTGTACGTAATAGTTTATATACATTTTAATCGCAAATGCACTAAGCAAGCGATCATTGAGTGATTTGTGATTGTGTCCGTAATAAAAAAAATAAAAAATAAAAATAAATGTTTCCCACACTCACACCAATTATCTAGCCCCAACAAGAGCTTCCTTAAGAAACTCGATAAAATGGTTAACTAGACAACGGATAAACATACTTAATATACTTAAATACATACTTATTATACATAGAAAACACCCAGACCCGAAACAATTTAGAAAAACAGGTATTTCTAAATTGACCCGACCGGGGATCGAACCCGGGACCTCAGAGATGGCGACACCATGAAAACCGGTGTGCAAGCTACTCGACCAAGGAGGTCGTCTTTATAACAATTTATCAACCGCATTAAGAGCAGTCGCGTTGCAAATGTACAATTAACAACTGGTTGCTTTTTTCGGTAGTAAAGCCTGCCGAACAATCGCAACTTTTTTGGGGCGTCTGTCGCGAAACAACGAGTCGTCGTCCCCTAATAGGATTTAGCTGCAATCTGCAGAGACGCCACTTGGGAGAAGCAATTTTCCTATTAAAATGTTAATTTCCTTCAGTTCATTCACACTGTTCTGCATTAAAACTATTGTTACGAGTATTTGGAAAAATTGTTTAGACAATTATTTCTGTCATTTGAGGTTACTTTTTAATTAAATTAAGTAGGGAACAATTCTATTAAACAGCAGTGAATTATAAATGCGTTTACCCAGTACCCTTTTTTCTTAATACATTTGATAAGCACCATTTCTTTATATTTATTTTTGTTAATAAATAGTCATGTTAATATATTGATATCGTCATAAATATTTGTAGTTTAGAAAGTGCCTATACAAATATCTGTTAATCAAGTTTTTAACATAGTTAAAGTATATCCAGGCATAATTAATTAACAAAATTATGCTGTCTGCCCTGAACCGACTTTATGTCGGACCGACAATCGAACCAATTTTTTCGTCGAGGTTTTATCATCGATTTTGTGACCGAATTTTTGTAGAATGTGTCATCATCATCAGCATCATCAACTCATTTATGTGCCCACTGCTGGGGCACGAGCCTTCCCTATGGATGGATAGAGGGAACGGGCCATAAACCAACACGCGGGCCCAGTGCGGATTGGTGGTGTTAACGACTGCTAATGCAGCCGGGACCAACGCTTTAACGTGCCTTTCGAAGCACGGAGGAGCTCGAGATGATAAATTTTAGGTCACCCATCAGATGACCGGCCTTTGCGAAAGTTGCTTAACCTCAGCACTCGCAGCATCGAGCTCATCGAGGATGTGTGCGTTGCAACAAATAATTTCGTACGTTTCATTTTCACCGACTAAAAAATCGGTCAACGATTATCGGCTCTTACATTGACAAAAAGCAGGATACAAGCTACTCGCAACTTTTTTGGAGCATCTGTCGCGAAACAACGAGTCGTCGTCCCCTAATAGGATTAAGCTGCAATCTTCAGAGACGCCACTTGGGAGAAGCAATTTTCCTATTAGAGTGTTAATTTCTTTAAGTTCATTCACACTGTTCTGCATTAAAACTATTGTGATTAGGAAAAAGTGTTAAGACAAGTATATTTAGGTAAACTAAACAAACTAAAAGTTTACTTTATATAACGAAACAAACGTAACGCCAGTGTATTCATGAATGCATCTTTTACTCAGATCCTCTTTTACTTATTAACTTAATACTAAATCATATTACTTTTTTAACTACTTACCCTATTTTACTTTTTATTTTTAAGTGCTAACTGCTGCACTGAAGCTGAATTAAATATTTATAAAATATTTTATAAAATACAGTGAAAAATCGGTTGCAACAATCTTTGGCTAGATGGCACTGTGCCGCAATAAGCACTCAAAAATTAAGAAGCAGTGACAAAATTCAGCGCTTACGTCAGCCTTCCCGGTAGCATAGCGGTCAGTGCAGCCGCCCGGATTGCGGAAGACCCAGGTTCGATTACTGGCTGGGTCGGGTGGGCGTTTAATTTTTTCACTGTATTTTATACTTACCCTATTTCAATTAAGTACGTTTTTAACCAATTAAACTGAAACACTAAAAATATTTATGGTTTTGAAAGCGACTAAATAAAAAACCTTTTTAATCTATCAATCATTATTACACGTCAAGAATTTTTAAAACAGAACTTAATATTTTGTATGAACCTATGTAGGAAACCGGAATGCACTATCGAACTCTTTCCATTTAAATATTCTATCACATGTACGCAAGAACTTCCGAGAAAACCTTTATAGAAAAAACCCAATGTACTTAAATGTACACACATTATACCTTTGTTTAGAAAACGACGGTTATATAAACATCGATCCTATATAAACAGAGGGAACTAAAACTCTCCTTTTTCCAATGAGGCACGCCAGGCGCACGACGAAGCCCCCGTTGTCTAGCTTTCCATTCAATTAGGCAGCGGTGTGGGATCAATCGGCCTCGTCGTACGTAACCACAGGGTCGAGTGTACAGTTGGACACGCTTTCATCCCAATACCTTCACGTACATTTCATTTCACTTTGACACTAATTCGGATTGTCACTTACAATTTTTCCTTAAGCTATGGACAGACATTGCTTATAGCTAACATATCATTTTTATAGTAACTTGTTCGTGTTCATTCCGAGTTGCAGAAGAGTCGTAAGATAGCAGTCGTTAAACCCACCATACACACATGGCACTACTAGGCTTTCCAAGTATTTCTTTAAATGCAATACCGTCAATCCTTTCTTTTGTTTTGACATGAAGGAAAGGGAAGAAATACGATGAAGTTGAATGAAGTACTTTATAGACAGTGTATTCAAGCCTTATTGAATAACACAGAGCCGTGTTAGCACTCAAAACCGGTGTTTCATACTGGTCGTGTGAAAGGCGCTCACCAGACTGGACCGTTATTTCACTAGTAATGTGACCTATATGTCATATCGACAGGCTGTCGCGAGGCTTTTACTCGGGCCACTGAAATATTCGAACAATATCCCCGGTCGTCCGATAGAGACATATCAGATCTCGTGCGGGTCTCCTTGCTAAAACGACGCATACTTATTTTGTTTACGAGATATCGTGACGGCGTCTGACAGTGCTCCGGCGATATTTACTGAGTAAAAGAACTAGTAAATAAACTTGAAATGAAGTATATCTAAATATTCGCGATTCTATCACGAGTTTGGAGTACTGCGACCTTTATTCACTTACGAGATTTCGGCGCAGTGGCGCACTTCTTCATTAGAGATATATATTTTTTTCTTTTTTGATATTATTATTAATACCTACATGAGTTTTTTCCAACTGAACCAGCAGTTTTATTCAGTATATTTTACATTTTCTATACGTAGTTTCTATCGATATCGTTTCCATTTGTATCGTATAAGAGTTCGCGTTAAATCTCGTTTAAATATCTAAAATTACTCTAATGTAACACGAAAGTTACTAATGCAAGAGCAATATCTCAATCCGTAAGTTAATTACAAGTACATATCAAATAAATGCAACTTAATAACCTTATTATATCTCAATTGCTCGCGTCAAGGGGCTTGATATGCTAAAGCGATTATGTATCGCGCAAATTGTAGCTTCAATTTTCCTTGTTATTGGTTCCCGTGCGGCTGCAGCGCTGCTAATAACTGTAAATTGGTGCAGCGAGGTCCCTCTCACTATCACCGCCTCTGTGGTCTAGTGGTTAATAAGACCATCTTAGACAGGTCCCGGGTTTGATTCCAAGTGGGGTTTTGTTTGTGTACTCGGTTTGGTTGGTGGTAAGTAGGTCTTGTTTGGCAAGCGTGGCATTTTTTCCATAGCCCGAATTTCATATTAAGGCAACGGAAATATGATTGTGCCATTCGTGGTATTAATGTCACCCGATCATCGGAGGTCTCGTGTTCGGTTCCTAGCGGGGTGAATTTTACTTAGATAAACCTTACAGAATAAAAAATAATATTTTAATTACCAAATGAAAATCTCATCGAGCCTATCACTAGAGTATTGCTCCATTAGTTTGCTAATTATACTAACGCGTTTTCTTTAAAACAATATTTTTTCCTTGTCATAAAGTCGAAAACCAATAAAAAAACACGTTTCATAAAATATTTTGTTTTCTTTTAATCTTCTATATATGTATACTAACTGACCCGGCGGACTTCGTACCGCATTAATTTTTTTTTATATAGCCTATGTTACTAAGCGCTAATGTAGCATTCTAATGGTGAAAGAATTTTTTAAATCGGTCCAGTAGTTTTGAGTTTATTCGTTGCAAACATACATACATACAAAAATACAAAGGTTTCCTCTTTATAATATTAGTACGAGTATAGATATAAAAATCAATTGCTGTTCGTTTGAGTCGCTAAAACTCGAGAATGGCTGGACCGATTTGGCTAATTTTGATTTTGACATATTTGTGAAAGTTCAGGGAAGGTTTAAACGGTGAGAAACATAAATTATAAGTAACGGAAAATACTAAAAACGACAATTTAATTTTCCAATGCAAAAGGTTCCTACAAGCTGTAAAAAACATTTGCTGTCTTTTGTCTTTTTACAAATAAAAAATTGTCACTTGGTTGTCAAATATTTATAGGTGCGTTCAGAAACATGTCTGTTTCATAGCTGTAGTATGAGGTCCGATCTCTTTGGTCTGTTTTGTTGGAATACACAGAAATAAAAAAAGTGTCAGTTGGTTGTATGTAGATAAAAATTTTGTATTAGGTTTTGACCATATTTTTCACAAATGTAGGTGATACGAAGTTCACCGGGTCATCTATTCTTTTATAAAACTCTTGTTTTATTAGACACAATAAATTCGACTTTATTTCTTTAACATAAGGAGGAATCCAAAAAGTTTTCGCTCTACCCGTAAAAGAGTTAAAGCACAAAATAATGAAACTGCAGAAGGCAAACTTCACACAAACGCGCTCGAGCATCGCACACATAGACCACTTCTCATCATCATCATCATCAGCTCATTTTATGTCCCCACTGCTGGGGCACGAGCCTTCCCTATGGATAGATAGGGAGAACGGGCCATAAACCACCACGCGGGCCCAGTGCGGATTGGTGGTTGTTAACCAACGGCCGGCGGTGGGACCAACGGCTTTACGTGCCTTCCGAAGCACGGAGGACGACCACCTCTCACGGGCACGAAATCTCGCTACAGCTACACTCGGACTGTTCCGAGCTGTTCCGAGATTCGTGACTGTGCAAGGGGTCTATGAGTGTGTTGCTGTTTCGTCCGGTGAGTGAAAGTACCGGTGGCCTATCTCTCACCCCCTCCCCCTCCCAATACCTACTCCCTTCTCAAGATCCAACTTTTTCCTCAAGGCCGGCAACGCATCTGCGATTACTTTGGTTTTGCGGGTGTCCATAGGCGGCGGTGATTACTTTCCATCAGGTGACCCGCCTGCTCGTTTCCCTCCTTTTAATATAAAAAAAAAACTTGCAATAAGCTGAAACGAAAACATCGCTTACTTTCTGGGTCCTCCTTATTTTGTGGTTAAAGTTAAAAGTCAACCGCAGTAAAGCGGAGCAGAATTCTCAGTTATCGCGTCTGTGCAATGTCTCGTTTGTTTTATTCTAACGTGGATCGGTGCTCGTTCCGTTCTGGCTGGATATTTTTAAAATAAATAGTGACATGACTTTGTACGTTGGGATAATTTAAAAAAATACAAGTTAATTTATCTGTGTGCCATTGCGGTTACTCTTGTTTAGGTACTTAAATATTTAGGTATTACATTACTATAGTTGGAGTTAGTTCAGTTATGTTGGAAAACCACAAGAGAGCAAATAACTTGATGTCATTCTTGCCGATGACGTAACGCATTAAAAACTCTTTGTATAAGTAATTACTAATACTTTTTATATGTTATGAAAAAAAGTGAGTTAGACAAACGTCAAACGTCAAACAAACGTCTAACCAACGTCACGATGCTAAAATGAAATTTTTCTCAAAGTAATGTGTCGAAAACTGGCCACTTGAACACGCGAGTGAATTTTCTGAAACCAATATAATCGATAACGCCCAGATATTATTATGTAGAAAGCTTGCAGTAGGCTAAATCGTACCGACAAACATGCATAACAGCATACACTCTTTCTCGAGAGAAATTCGTTGGTAAGTTGTTCGCCTGCCACTCAAGACTTCTCGACAAGAAACGTCAGAAGTTACATTCCGTCGTTTGATAATAGCCCCGTCAAATTTTCGATAGAAGCAGTTTCGATGGCTTACGAATAGTGAATTCTCCTTTTTACTGAATAGGGTACTTACAGCCACCAATTGAAAATTAAATTGCACTCTGCGTGACTGGTTAGTTCTACTTGTAAGTTTATTTTTTATTCTCAAACTGAGGATCTTATTCTCAAACTGAGAATCTCTTTAAAATAGTAAAATAAAATCTATCCTGCGTACAACATAACTGATGTTAGTGAATCGCTGTCAAAAGAAGTTCGAACCCAAGAGGTAACTCGTAGGTATTGGTTATCTCTGATGATTTGCTTAGCTTTTTCTTATACGAACTACACAAGGTTAACCCCCCCCCGCTCACTCGAAATTATAACTCAACTTTTAAATTTTACATGTACACGAACATGAACACCCAAGGTAAGATTGTGACAGGTTTTTTGATGTGTAAGTTAAATTACCCATAGTAATATTGATTTGTCCAAATATCACCATAACTATATTTGTTAGCAAAGTCAGGGAAGACACTGTGGCCTGTAACACAGTTTTACTTTCACAGGCTGCAGGGAATTCACTTTTACTGTGTACATTGTTGTTGTGATGAATAAAGATATTATTATTATTTATTTATTTATATGCTTGTTGGAAGATTTACAGTCAAAAAGCAACTATAACTAGACAATTTGAGTCAACCAATGCCATTTACAAATCTCCACGTATGTATTTTTTTATTAAGTAAGTTGTAAGACCTCATAATTTTGTAATTAAATTTTTAATATATATATATTATTAGAAACCATACGTGCGAAGGATTTTTTTAAAAAAGAAACAAAATATTAACGTAACCAACTGCTAAACTTTAATTATTTGATTAATGCAACACAAATCGACAAAAAATATGAGTAACAAATAGCCACGCAAAACACATCCAGCACGAACGTCCGCCGTCGAAAAAGTGAGGAGCCGCTCCGCCTGTGCCACTCAGGCGCCGCGTCCCCACCCAAGCCGCTCACGTCATGTCACGCCACTGTGACGCAAGCCGCTTGGCCCCGCCTCCTGACTGGATGTTTCTTACACGGCCTCTCCTGACTGCGAGTCGTCCTCGACGAAGTCTTGGGGCGACTACGAAGAGCCCTCTGCATCTCGCAGTGCCATCAGACCGGCGTCGTCGTTGCGCTGTAGACTGTCCCGCTACTGTCAGACAGTCCCCTAGGGTCAGAATTCTCTATCTGGAATAACAACAAGGGGTAAAGTTGCCGAAGTCATTTTCAAACTCGTGCAAAACTCTTTCATACATCTCTCACATACTCATTGTAATTTTATCAAGAACAGACAAAACGCATGTCTTAGAGCTCTCAGTTTACCAATATTTGTCGACTTTGACCACGATGCGTGTCCTGCAACTGCTTCTGTGAACATTCAGACACAGAGGGCGTCCCCTCTTGAATTACAGGGATACACAACAATTGAGTTTGAATGACGGAGGCATCACTGAATCGCACGTCTCTCAACTTTATCGAGACGGACATATCTACATTTTGTAACGATTCTCAGCGCCGCGCCACAACTGTAAGCGTGTACTCAAACAGCAGAACTCGTCACTGGAAATCGTTACCAAATCAAGGATTATAATAAATGAAAGATAAGGTGTACGCAAAAATAGTTAATTTGAAACGATAATTGTAAAACACAAACAGTTACCATTACCATTAGTTACCAAAACCATATCAGCCGACACAGGCTGCCAGCACACGTCATAGGTAGCGCTCCAAAGACCAGCGCACGTGGCTGCTCGAGATATAGCATACGCCATAGGTAGCGGCACATGGCCCGCGCACGTAGCTATCTAATAAAAACTTAGCACACGCCACAGGTAGCGGCACAAGGCCCGCGCACGTGGCTATCTAATAAATACTTAGCACATGTCGTAGAGGGTGAGCGCTGCCACCGCGCACCCCTTCAGCGCCTCCATCTCGGCGCCGGTGCGCGCGGTGACCCGCACCTTGCAGGCGACGCGCAAGCGCACGCAGTCCGGCGGCAGCGGTTGGCACAGCGGGATGAGGTCGGCGACGGAGAATGACCACGAGTTTGGGGCTGGTTACCCTGTCCATGGGTCGATGAGGAAGAATGACCACGAGTTTGGGGCTGGTTACCCTGTCCATGGGTCAATGAGGAAGAATGACCACGAGTTTGGGGCTGGTTACCCTGTCCATGGGTCAATGAGGAAGAATGACCACGAGTTTGGGGCTGGTTACCCTGTCCATGGGTCAATGAGGAATAAAATCCGTTCTTTCTATTACAATCCGTATTTGCATGTCGAGCTTGGACTCACCACCCTTGAAGAAGGCTTCGCAGGTTTCCGGAGTCCACTCGCCGCGCCACAGAACCATGTGCTCGGCGGCTGCCTGAGTCTTTTTACCGTACGACCCGGCCAGCAACTCCAGCTCGTAGCGGTGGTGTGCCAGAGCTCGCAGGATCTTGTATGGACCCCACATACCGGGATCCAGTTTGCCTGTCGACAACGAGCCACTCGTGGAACTAAGTCTTTCTTTCGTTCTGTTAATTTTAGTGAATTGCAGTCCGTCACTATGTTAAAGTCTATACCAATCAAATAGTGACGGAAATGCCGCAGTGCATTGACTATGGCCAGGGTTTCAAGCTCATAGCTATGATATCTTGATTCCGCTCCGAGCGTCGCTCTACTAAATAAATAGCCAACCAACAATAGTTCTTGTAAGAGAATGGCGCCATAACCAACAGCCCTAGCGTCGGTGTGTAGCTCGGTGGGTAATTTTGGGTCAAATATAGCAAGTACGGGTTCCCCAGTCAAGCAGTCAATTATGTAATCGCGTGCTGCATCTTGTTCATATCCCCAGATAAACGGTTCACCCTTCTTCGTGAGCTTCGCGATACAAGCCGTCTGCGTAACTAGCAATATACCGTCTAAAGTACCTGTAGAACAAACAGAGGATTGTGAGGTCTGCTCACGTGCGAGGTCTGCTCGCAAAGATTGTGAGGTCTGCTCACGTGCGAGGTCTGCTCGCAAATAATTGTGAGGTCTGCTCACGTGCGAGGTCTGCTCGCGTGCAAAGTCGGCTCGCAAATAATTGTGAGGTCTGCTCACGTGCGAGGTCTGCTCGCAAATAATTGTGAGGTCTGCTCACGTGCGAAGTCTACTCGCAAAGAATTGTGAGGTCTGCTCACTAAATAAATAACGACCAAAATCTTACTCAAAATATGCAGCACAGGCATCTGGAGTCCACTCATGGCACCATATACTCGGCCACACCTGACCTTAGCTTATTATGAGTCTGCCTAAATATTCGACTTCGAATCTAAAACTTGCAAGTGATGCACATGAGGTAAATCATCTACTCTGATAAGTCGTTGTACTTCACCAGTTCGAATATAAGTAACCCCTTTTCTATTTAGTACATCAGTGCCCAACAATATAGGTGCACTAATACATTCGGATGGTACAACAAATAAATCAACTTCTACAGATATCTCTTCAAATTCAATTACAGTTGTCACATAACAAGTACACTCTATTTCTTGACTACCTATTCCATGCATCAAGCGATATGTAAGAATCTTATTGCTTTAATATATTTAAGAATAGAGCAAGAAATAAAGGAATTATCAGAACCACTATCAATTAAAATGTCTACAGGTAACTTTTCAATTACAGCAGTCATGACGTTTTTGCGTTCGGCTTGTTTTGACAAAAATTTACATTACTAGCATCTTTACCTTTTGACTCAACACGTTGCTTAACAAAACATTTTTCTACGGTATGTCCTACCTTACTACAATTTGTACAAGAAAATGACGTTCTATTCGATGTAGTAGGTGCCGTATTGACTTTTTGTTTTTTTTTTTTTTAAAACATTGTGACCTCACATGACCACTATCACCGCAGTTAAAACACTTCATAACCGATTTAGTAGATTCGTGTTTACGAAATTCAGGACGATTTGCTTTTGAGGAACGAACAAAATTGCGGGTACTATGAAAATCTGTCTTAGGTTTTGAATAAACCGATAAACCATTTCGTTTGGTTGCAATTTAGCATTAGAAGCAGCAGCTTTTACTTGAGGGTCTGTAATGTCTCGAATGACGATAGCCGTTTTTAAATCGTCAGACAACCCCTTCACAACATTCAAACGTAACAATGACTTCCTAGCATAGTCGGAAGCAAAACTTTTTGAATCCGTATTCATTATATCAAACAAAATGTTAGCAATGTCAACATTACGTGGACAGAGCGAACGAAATTCTAATTTGAAATTTGTCCATGATCGATCGTTCGAGACCCAATCGTTAAGCCAAGTACGCGCGTCGCCTTTAAGGCAACCACCTATGCGCGACAAACACTCGCGATCGTCCCAACAATTTAATTCGCGTCCTCGATCTACCTCTACACACGAAGCATCAAAATCGTGTATACTTGGATCAAAATTTGATATGTAATAGTGACTAGGCTTCCCTTGAATCAGCGATGACAAAACGCTGACAATTTTGATAGTTGTATCAGAAACAGACTCACCGGATACGGCAGCTTTACCTGGAGCGAGAGGCGGCGGAGTATGGCGTTTCAGTGCTGGATGTGGAGGCTCAATAGCTGATGTCGAGGTGGTAGACAACCTATCCTCTATTGCATGTAATCTTTCAAGGATCGCATCTAATGCCTGACCGCAAGAGTTACTACGGCGATGAAAAGAACTATCGCGGCGGCATCGCTTACGAGAATCATGAAAAGTTCTATCATGACTTTTACGTGACCTACTACTATGTCTACGTGGGGTACGACTTCTTTTACGTGATCGAGAATGACGTCCCGACATTATAAAATCAAAGTAGAAAGTACTTACAATTTTTATCAACTTAAAACAACACAACACAACACTATTCAGAGAAAAGAAAAATCGTTATTGGTTAAATTTTAAAACTTATAACAGTAAGCCGTTAGCGAACTAGGCGTCGTGAACTATCCCACTTCTGATATTAGAAACCATACGTGCGAAGGATTTTTTTAAAAAAGAAACAAAATATTAACGTAACCAACTGCTAAACTTTAATTATTTGATTAATGCAACACAAATCGACAAAAAATATGAGTAACAAATAGCCACGCAAAACACATCCAGCACGAACGTCCGCCGTCGAAAAAGTGAGGAGCCGCTCCGCCTGTGCCACTCAGGCGCCGCGTCCCCACCCAAGCCGCTCACGTCATGTCACGCCACTGTGACGCAAGCCGCTTGGCCCCGCCTCCTGACTGGATGTTTCTTACAATATATATATATATTATACTTAACAATTCTATAAACTAAAACAGTTAAGCTTTACTGTATAGTTAAACATAAATTGAATCATGATCCAATACTTATAATGACTAATTAATGACTATTAAATCGCTAGATATGTTTTCTAACTGAAGTTTCGCTGGGACAAAACCGGTCAATATGGTAGTGGTAAGTATTTCCTTCTGCACTAATGCCACAGTATAAAGAATGTTATACAATTCCTTATACTGTGCTGATACCATCCATCTTACTTCAGATTGATTGGTTTCTTTCAAGTCTGTCTGGCTATCTACTACTATCTCATCTAAGTCTTTCACCTTAGCATCAATGTTATTAGCATTGTTCTATTCCGACGGTTCAATTTTATTTAGATGTCGAAGAATATCTAAATTTCAAAAAATGTATTAATTGGCTAATTACTCTTGTTGCAGACTCTTTCGAAAACCTTTTTAATACCTTTTTTGTTCTTATTTTTTTTTTTTTAATACTGACATTTTTGTAGTTTTTTTTGTTTGCTTGGCTGTCGTCTTTGTCATGGTATCGTGTGGTGAAATTTGAGTGTGTTTAGTTGTAATATTGTGATATAAAATATAGTTAAATACCACTTTCTTTCCTGTTTTTTTGATAATTGTTAAGAACGAGAAGACGAAAAAGAAAGAAAATACATTTATTGATACACACTACAAAATTATTACACGATATTTACATTAACAATACAAAGCAAAAACAAAAGACATAGTGTGGTCAACTACGCTCCAGCCTCAGCACGTGCTACAGCGACATAAGCCACTGCAACGCTGGTATTCTGAGGAGCCTAATCGGTGACGTGTCCACAAAACAATCAAACATAGCCAAAACAAAATAATAGAACACTAAACACAAAAAAAACAATAATATAAAAAGACACTAAACACGAAACACTGTTCAATACGATCTTGGCTGTTTGTTTGTGTTCCTGTGCTTAAATTAACATTAAAAGAAACATAACATTTTTAGTTAGTCTCCATTAGTTCCTCCCATTAATCTTTGTCGTTTTCAACTCTGCTCTGCCTGATGTTAAGCAGAAGCGAGAAGAGCCCAGACTCCAGATGCGACGAACGCTAGTAAAGCAGGATTGTGTCTCACTAGCCTCCTCATCTTGCCGACCCACAAGTTGCTTCTTCACGCTTCGTTTAAAGTACCCCATGTTAGGAAGAAGGAAATACGTTTGCTGGGAGGGAATTCCATTTTTTGATGGTGCAACAAAAAAAAAATTTCGACAAGTTGCGACTGTAAAAATCGGTAAGTTTATTGGTGCAAAAAAATATTTTATTAGAAATAAATCAATCGAAACTGATTATCAATCTAAAAGTAAGTACTTAGGTATATTTACCACAAATAATAGTGCACCCAAAATGGATATTATGCCATTTCATAAAGCAATAATGAAGCAAGAAAGAAATGGGGTAGTTGAATTATGAAATACAATGTATGTAGTTATATACAGCCAATCTGAACGGCGTCCTTCCCCACACACTGACCCATTTGGAGTGCTCACCCTGTATAATGCATACGCACGCTAGTCTCATCTGAGAATTGAGAAATACAGGGGGTGAGCACTTACCACGTGCCGACTGTAAAATATCTCTGAATTGCACTGCGGTTTACTAACGAGCACGGTGAAATAGTGCCTAGCGCGGATTGGGATTTTTTATTTAAACATCTTATAAATATGGGTACGAGTATACTTGGTATATTATAATTTTACGCAAATTTTGTTGAAAAAAATTAACTTTCATTACTTATCATTTTGTATGTTTAGTCTTTAATATTCTTTTTGTTTTGTGAAGTGCACACATTTTCTATTTTTCTTTGAGTCTCTCCTTCTCCTTCTACGGGCCTGCTGGAAGAAATTTCACTTTGTAATAAGCAGCGCCCTTGTACTTGTCTATTCTTACTATGTTCTCCCTTCTGTTAGGTTGGTGTACATAAATTGTAAATAAAAAACTGAAGACTCTTTTGGCTTGCAAAGTAAGAGTAGAGTATTGATTTAGCACGTGTTGGATAGTCACGATAGCATTTGGAAGTACACCTGACCCGGCGTGTCAGACCCTCTGACTCTGGTTTCAAATCCCGCTCGCAGAAAAAAAATTACAACTTTTTGAAATAGCATCCCTACTCCATGTTAACATTTTTTTTAATTGCTGCTATTTTCTAAAATGTCTTATGACTTAACTCGCGTTTGTAATATGATACTAAAGTAGTGTTCACGTACACATTTTAAATGTTGTCTTACTAAAAAAAAGAAATTACTTAAAATTAAAAATAATTTCAGGTCTGTTTACAAAAAGGTGTGGTATATCAAGGATTACATATATATTTTAGGTACCTTAGAGCAGTGTTACGCAAAGCGTGTGCTGACACACTGGTGTACCGTGGCCATTAGTTGGTGTGTCTCTGGGAAATAAGGTTATCTCATAAAGTTACATAGACTAACACTAACACACAGTTGCAAATCACTTGAAATTATTTAAAAACTAGCAGCCGCCCGCAGTTTCACCCGCGTGGTTCCCGTTCCCGTGGGAATATCGGGATAAAAAGAATCCTATGTGTTAATCTAGGTTATAAACTATCAGTATGCCGAATTTAATTCAAATCCATCCATCCGTTGTCGTGTGAAGAAGCAACAAATATACACACAAACACACAACTTTCACATTTATAATATTAGTGTGATGGATTTTTCATTCATAGTGTGTCAAAAATTTTCCGTTTTCCTTGATGTACCTTGAACACCAAAAGTTTGCGGAACACTGCCTTAGAGTAGAGGCACGTGTGTGTCAGTGATCAGCGACATTTTTTCCTCTAATCATAAAAATATGGCTCATCATGGCTGATTTTAGCCTTTACCTACAATTGAACACAGACTGCCTGTTTCCTAGCTGTCATCCCGTACATTTCAATGAAATTCTATGTTATTTTTTGGCGACGAAAAATGTAATAATAATAATGCGGTTATAAAGAGCAAATTAATGTTAATTTTATCTAACACATTCGTTACCTTAACTTTATTGTTATTTACCGACCGGCTTGTTTCGCAACTTAAACGGGAAAGTACAAAGTTCAACAATAGTTAGATTAATGCTTCCATTGCAATTCGAAACAAAGGCATTATTACGGTCCAAACAGTGAGTTCCACACGCCCCTTACAAATAAACAAAGAATAAGGTCCGAATATTTATTCAGTGTTTTGTTCCTGTCATGTAAACGTCATTTCAAATTAGAGTAAAAGAGACAAAACACGGAAGAACTATTCGGAGCTTATTCTTTGTTTATTTGTAAGGCACTTTTAGTTTTAGTACAGACGCCTGCACGGCAGACTATACAAAACTGTCAAATTTATTCAATAAATTTTCAACCATATGCCACAATCATAAAGTGCAAAGTCTATTGAGGAAATATGACAGTTTGTGGTAGGCGTGTGTACGTTAAGTCAGTGTGATTTAAACAGAAGGGAAGGCGAGACATGAATTCGAATAGATGCGGACTCAATACAAATATTGGGCGCGGAAATGAACAATTTCCCAATATTTCACTGAGGGATCCCTCTGAATATTTCACTGTGCGCTCTCACGAAAGATTTCTTTGTTTTGTTTTATATGTAATAGTGGGCTCACTTTCACCACACTGATGTTAAGCGATAATGCGCTTGAGACGTTTATGATTCCTCAGAAAAACATTTATATTAATACAGATTGTAAGTTTTGGTGGGCTTTGCCTATTGAGCCTGTATGTGTTCTGAGAAAGACTACCGATGTATCAGACTAAGACAACCCGGTTTTTATTATACTTTGTACTCGGTTTAATTAGTGGTAGGGCTTGTTTTAAGTCCGCCTGGTTATCTACCGCAAACCTATTTAAATCTGTCGTCATAACGGCAGTTTTGTCGTTATCATTAGGTACATTTGTGCTTTTATGATATTTACTACGCCATCGGTTAGAAAGTCTGCGGTGAGAACATATGAAAATTCAAATTCAAATCTTATTATACCATTAAAAAAAATCCTATGTTGTGTCCCACTGCTGGGCAAGGCCTCCCCTCTGCGGTTCCACTCTTCTCTATCATCGGCCACCTCATACCACTCCGCCAAAAAAGTGATCAAGTCATCCCCCCATCTCCGCTTTGGCCTGCCACGTCTCCGGTGTCCATCACATGGAATCCAGTCAGTGGCAGATCATAATAAGTTGAATTATTCAAAGTGGCCTTTCAGACCTGCTGCAATGACAATAAACAATAAGGATTCCTGAGAAAATTTATTCGGCACAGATTGTTTTCTACAAGGAAACATGATTTATTTATTTGTCCTCCTGAATTTGTTGTTACATAAATAAAGCCTTAACAACATGGGCGTTCCGTCTGTTTGTAAAAATATCACGTAGGTTCTAATGGATGGATTTGGCAAGGTCTCTCTGTGTCGGAATCCTTAGGGTCCTTATTAGCATATCTTCACGCTCGTCATGGAGCTGAGCCGTTACACAACTGGCGTGGGCCTAAATATCCAGCCGAGAGGAAAAAAACATATACTGGAACAACCTCTTTTTAAGAATATTCATTGTCATATTTGTTTTGCGGAGGCGCTCGATTAAAGCGTCTCTTTCCACGTACCAGGAACGTTCTGTCAATAATTTGGTATTGGTATTGCTTATAGGCATAATATTGTTCCCTTTTTCCTGTTAGGTCACGAAGAATCGTTATCCACGCACCTCTTTGCTCAAAGCAAATTTACTTTTTGTACACACTAAATATCATTCTAGATTTGAAAATAGAAAGTTATGTGCAAAAACACACACATTACATAGGTATGTATTCCTAAATTCACGAAAACGATACATTATTATTTTTGTTTATGTGCGTAAACTATAGTAAATAAGTAAATAATATAGTTTTAAGCAAAGAAGTAGTTTATCGCTTATTTATTTCTAAGTGAATAAAACATGACAAAAACAGTAATAAGTAATTTAAATAGGTTTATTAGACATATGACGTTTTGCAAAAGTTGTGAGTGTATGTGATTTGGAACTAAATATGAGGGTGATTAATACTGTGTCGTTTCTACAATTAACTTTACGTGTTATAAAATACTTACTGAGTCGTAAACGGACTGGAACAGCTGAGTGGAATTTAGCCAAATCTCCTCAGTGTGCTATTGTATTGCGGAAAGGCCCATATGTTACCCATTTAAATCGACCAGGCGTTTGTAAGTGGTTGTAAATGAAACTTTAAAAGTATCACATTAGGGTACATCTATATAATACTTTTAGAGGTGTTATAACACCCGGTAGGAGTAAGTGGGATCTAAAATAAATAAATATCCTCAGTTGTGGGACGTTCAAAGACATATCACGACTGTTACGGAGTAAACTCCTTTTTAAGTTATATACTTTTTATATTTTTCAACTTTTTTAAATTGTCAGCCTTCTATTCTTTTTTGTTTTTCACTTCTTTGACTTCTTGTCTTGGCATCGTCGTTACAGTAAGTCGGTATGTTTTATTGGATAATTTTCTCATTCTATTATGCCTGGTTCCTAGATCGTCGATACTTCAGTTACCATCCGTTTTCTTGTTACGAGGCGTTCTTAGCGTTTCACAACAGTTCCATCATGCTTACCAGCGACGAGTGTTCGTAGAGAGGCCGATCCTCCTTCTTCCCTCATGCGTTTCGTTCCGGAATTTTGAATGATTCGTTCTTTCAAAAACTATTTTTAACACATAGTCACGAATCTTAACTGTATTTTTAAAACATTAATAATGTAATAAACTCACAATTTAGTCACTAGTTCTGTGATCCTAGAACGATATTGTTTAATGCCCGGTTCCTATAAACAAGAAACGATTCGTTTTGCCTACGACCCATTGTATTAGCTACGAGGCGTAAGTTAAATGCATTTCTATAAAAAACGACTCGTCAGGAATCTAACCCATAGTATGTTACTAACGGATGGGAGGGTTACCAGTAACGCTTCGTAACCATAGAATATGGAAGTGACACTAGCCTGCGTTCCTATAAAAAATAAGAAGCGTCAGTTAACTGTCAAATCTACCGTTCGTTGCTGGTTATCCTACCGGCACTTTTTGATCGGTTATTGTGTTGTTTACGTTGTATTTTGCCGGGATAAACCATCCGTACAACACATACTGACGGAAATATATCCTTATTTGAGAGCTACAGAAGCAAGGTTAGTTTGAATACAAATAATAACTTTCATAAATTATGAATTAGCGTTCTTTCGATATTAAAGATAATAGCCTTTTTTTAAACCAATTATTGCTGGCTTTTAGATTTTATGCTTTGGGTACAATGCACGGCGGGTAGTCTACGTATAAAATATTTCAACCGAGTGCCTAGTACATTTGTAGCATGTGACAGTTTTCTCTCCCCCCGCACCCTCCAAACTACAACTCTTGTTGCCTAACAACACCAACTGTCAAATAAAAATGTTGGTTTTATTTCAGGTACGATACTTATTTCATCTGCATTTATGCATAGTGGAACATTATAATAAGTACCTGCATTTGCATATAATACGGATGTTGCAGCAATTTCCTTATATACAATTTAGCTAAGTCCGAAATGTTATCGATTTCTGCTTAAAGTACTACGAAAAAAAACAAATTAAAAGAATCGTTGATAATTAACTGTGTTTCATTTATCATTACACCAAAATTATTTATGAATTTAAATTTGAATAAGGGGATTGGGGTTAACCTTTTTAAATATCTAAAATGCTGTGATCCGATGCCATAAACTTTTAAAAACAAACTATCTATAAGTGAGCTACTGTCAGTGGCTGATTTCACAAAAAAATTACGCAACGCGTTTTGTTAACGATGTTGCAGTTACCAATAAACAATAAATTATTTATGCCTGGATCCTATATCTAACGGATCGTCGCTCTACTTCAGTTACCATCCGTTTTCTTCTTACTGACAACGAGGCGTTCTTAGCGTTTCACAACAGTCCGTTCATGCTTACCAGCAACGAGTGTTCGTAGATAGGCCGATCCTCCTTCTTCCCTCATGCGTTTCGTTTCCGATTTTTTAATGATTTCGTTCTTTCAAAAACTATTTTTAATTTATTGGTAACTGCAACATCGTTCTATCTAAAGGTTTAGCATTTATTTAGCATGCATGCATTTAGCTTACGCCTCGTAGCTAATACAACGGGTCGTAGGCAAAACGAATCGTTTCTTGTTTATAGGAACCGGGCATTAATTATTACTTACTTTACTTTGCATTTTTATTCCCTAACACAGTCAACCCTTTCCCTTTTTGTTCCTTCATTTACAATGACCAGTGAGTTTACAATTTACCTTTTCACATAGAACTTAAGTCTGTAACATTGTCGCATGCGCGTCAGTTTTCTTATTCAAGCAATCCCCTAAAGTACGTATACGTAGTAACTTTGAACTCGTATAATTTAAAAAAGATATCCAAAAATTTATTTTCGTCTCCCTCCCACAGGATTCGGGAGCGACAGAGAAAGATGACATCGGGGATTTCACAGCGGGCTTAGCCGTGAGCCCGTGATACAGGTGTCGGATAAAGCATCTGTGTCCAGTTGCAGTTGGGGAGGGTCGGGGGGAAAGGGGGGAGGGGTTAGAGAAAGGTCGCACAGCGAGATGGGGGTTATCAATTACCTGAGCACGTTGTTACCGCAGCCTCTGTGCCTTAGATCTGTAAATGCATTTTCCGTGTTGTATAAACATTAACCACTTCTGACTGGTGAGTGCGACTTTTGGTCGCTATTCGATCATGTTAACAAAAACGGTTATATAGCAACATTGGAAATTGGCTTCGTTTATCACTACTAATACAGGAAATTAATTATCGTACACCGTAGTAAAAGAGAGGTAAACATAAGAAGTATTATATTAAATTACGCCTTATTGTCTTTAACCTCGTAAATTCTGTGTTTCTAAGACCACTATTCATATCTGCCGGATGTACTATACCAAGTACATACAAACTAAGATTAGTGCTTCAGACCGAGGTAAAAACTTTAAGGGTTTATGTAGTTTTTGAAGTGCTTCCTAGTTTTTAATGAGAAATAATAAATTGATCCACAAAAAAATAGTAGGCTAGCACCTAAAATGCTAAGTTAGCATCTAAATAGTAGTTTAGGTGCTAACTTTGTATTTTTAGGTGCTAGCTTAGTATTTTTGTGGGTTAGGTTAGGTTAGTTTGGTGATCGATTAAATAAAACCCGTTTTTAATTTTTTTGACTTCATTTTTAGATAAGATAAGATAATAAATTTATTTGCTAGAACACAGTAAATTAGGATGTTACAAATAAAACTCGTTGTTGATTAATTATTCCCGCAATAGGCATCTAGATTCTCGTTTTCGTTAACGTGATTGAATGTTGAATGAAACTCGCACGCAGCACTCAATAGTCTAGTAGTAAAGTCACCGCTTTTTTATTTATTACCCATTAAACATTTTTTGGAATATAAAATGATATAACCTTGATTGTTTTACGCTTAGATTATGTACATGTCTATAATCTAAGGTCTTAAGTGTACCACCAATCAAATCAAGTACAATCATATTTACCACGCGCTTAAAATCGGAACTGGGTCCAAGACCGGTGCTCTAACCACCAAACAACAAGGGCGGTTGAAGGCAGTTATTATTTCAAGAGTTATTTCAATAATTGAAGGGTTGACATCGTTCAATGGCAAGTGAATGACGGTTGGCCGAATAAATTATTTTACACGCGACCTTGTGCTTTGTTCTCTGTGTAATTTCAATGACGGAGCAGTATCAGGCCATTGTTAGGCGCTCCACTTTCAATTCAACAACGTTTCTAATTACTACTTTATAAGGTTTAAATTAAAGTGAGCGTAGTACCTGTACCGTAGCGCAAAATGAATAGGTACAGAAGGGCAGTTCCCCAAAAACAAGTATTAAAGGCGACCGCATACATAGCATTCGTATATGGCGATCTCGGCTATACTCGGGAAAACGTCAGTCTTTCTTGTGTGAGTCAGCTGGGGCGCACGCGCACCTTGTTACAATGAGTCGACGACAGATAGACGATTGTTTAATTATGACAGAAATTAAATAGAAAAGAGTTTACGTGTTGTTGCTTATGTTTCAAATTCTTAAACCTAACAAATCATTATGGACTTAACCACATATTGTAGACTTAACGTTGTCAAACTTAGCGTTACGACAGACCGTAGGTAATTATAATCGCTATCGGCCGAAGCTTTTTCCAGCTTTTTTTTTATAAAAGAAGAAGGCAAACGAGCAGGCGGGTCACCTGATGGAGAGTAATCACCGCCGCCCATGGACACCCGCAAAACCAGAGGAATCGCAGACGCGTTGCCGGCCTTTAAGGAAGGAATAGGCTCGTTTCTTGAAGATCCCAAGGTCGTAACGGTCCGGAAATACCGCCGCCGAGAGCTGGTTCCACAACACTGTAGTTCGAGGCATGTTTTAAATTCTTAAACCTAACAAATCATAGCATACTGATTGTAGACGTCAACCTTAGCGTTACGACAGACCGTAAGTAATTATATTCGCTATCGGCCGAAGCCTTCTGTACCTATTTATTATGTGATATTGCGTAGGCGTTTGGAGATTTCTCCCACCTTAGGCTACACGTGAAAGTTTACGGTGTCATTGCAAAATTTCCGTTGTTCAGAATGAAAGGGGCGCCGCTTTGTTAAACTGTTAATTAATTCTTGTTACTACAGTCAGTGACGAGAATATTACCCAATTTTTGTGCCTGTCAGAGTGAATGGCTCTATTATCGAGTGCGATGCCAACGGAAAGTCATGTTACGTAAAAAACGGGTAAATAAGAAGTAGCACGTGGTGTGAAGAATATAGAGTTCACATTTATATGTCTCCCCATTTTATATTGTCTAGTGGTTAAACTGAGTCCAGACTCTCCTGCAAGAGCTCCTGCTTTTGATTACTAATTTTGATTATACAATGCGAAAGTATATACCGATTGTACCCAAGGACTCGTTAAATAAATATATCAGATCGATTATGTTCCATCTTTCAACAATAATATTCGAACCTTTTATTCAATCTTATTTTAACATCCAGAATTTTGTTTCAGCTAACAGTTACGTAAATCAACTTGTACAACCCCAAACGATATTGAAATTCATTATTCAGGAAAGGATTGAAATATATTTTGTTTAAAAACATTGATGGGAACGGGAATAAAATCTGTTATAATTTGAATCATTGTTCGAAATGGCAGTACTTAGGCCATTTCATAGAAAAATGGAAATAGTCACTTTTATTATTGTTCGCTCAGCAATCGCTCGTTGATTGGGGTCATTCGAGGAACTCCTTTATTGATCACTAGCGACCGCCTGCGACTTCGTCCGCCTAAACCCACGTAGATATCCAGTAAGGGTTTGAGAAAATCCAACCTTATTGCCTACTGAACAAAGAAATTTGCACAAAAAATCAGCTTACTAAGGTTTGGGCTGGGCGATGATGGATCAGCGGGTGAGGTAGTCAAGACTTTAATTTGTACGCATTGATGGTTTGTTTTAAGTTGGTAGAGTCAGAATGATGATTTAAGATGAAGTAAGCAAAAATCTAGAGATTTGTTTCGACAAGTCACGAGCATAATCAAACTTTACCAATGGACAAGTAGTCTGTATGTTATCTTCGCTTTAAATAGTGACCTATTTTTGAGGCTAGAATTACAAGCCGATACGAAAAGGTAGAATACGTTGTACATATACAAAACAACCGAAAAATATGGTATTTCTAAAGATAATACACGTTTCTAATTTCATCGAATTATGTAAATATATTGTCAAATAATGTAAAAGGAATAGCGTAAGTAATTAAAGTAATAAGAACGAAAAAGATAGGTAGTATTTGTTTAACCTCCTCTGTGATCTAGTGGTTAAGACCTGGTGGTCTTTAAACTGGTGTTTAGACCCAGAGGTTCTGGGTTCGACTCCCAGCGTTGCCTTGAATAAATCTTGAATAAAAGAAAAAATGAGCACTCGCAATTGATATCATAGCGTGAAAATTAGGCAAGAGTTCAAAAATCGCCCCCCTGTTCTTCAGCTCATCTAACTGCGGCCAGTCACGTTTCATGTTATCTTCGCTCCACCTTTATCTTTTATCTTTATCTTCGCTTTTTAACCGCCTCTGTGGTCTAGTGGTTAAGGCCACCAGTTTAGACCCAGAGGTTCCGGGTTCGATTCCCAGCGGGGGTACATGTTTGTGTACTCGGTTTGGTTGGTGGTAAGGCTTCTTTTTCAGCCTGGCTAGCTACCACCACCATCTTATCTAAATATGTTGCCATAACATCAATGTTTGTAGCATTGTTGTGTTCCGGCAGCTAGAGATAAGATAGCCAGTGCCTCATAAGTTGAGGATTCTGGGTGAAGTGCGCTTCCACCTTCGGCCTTATCATCACTTAACATCAGGTGAGATGAACGCCAAGTGCTTACCCGTAAAACATTAAAAAAATACATTTTTATAATGAAAACTAAGTCTAAATATGGGATTTTGTAACCGGAACTTTCAACTGACTCGGCTGTCTGTCTCCTACTTCGTGAGCGACGGTGGCCAAAGTGATACAATTGCCTTCTTTTGTTCGGAGTGTCTTCGGGGCGCAAGTAAAGTATATGCCATCAAAAACATACTTGTAAAAAAAACCAAGTCCCGCAACTCGGTTCTTCTACCGTAAAAAGTTGTGAGATCCATGTAATACCAAGTCGGTTAATTAATTCAGTCCCTACTTAAGGGACTTTCTGTCTTAAGTTATTACATAATTAGCTAACCTAACAACATCTTATAGTGACCATATCAATATTAGAAATCTTTTATGTTTATTATATTTTTATTTATTTAATATCATTGGCCGCCTATAAATAATGATACAATTTAGATGCAAATGTCATGTCAATGACAAACATTTTATTTAATTTATTGTTGTTAATTTGCCCATGATATTAAATCTATGCTTGACAGTACCTAATCGTATAAACAACACACTTTGCAGATACATTACATGTTAGTACCGTTTTGATATTCGAATGGGAGTAACATATGAAACGTACGGTATCAGAGCGCAGAAGAAGAAAGATAATACATTATGTATGTACACAATATCAACTCCTCGCGGAAAACCACTGTACGTGTCATGGGTGTCAATTTGCAATGGCTAACGAGGAAGAACGGGATGTGTGTACAGTCAGCATCAGCCTCAAACTGACACTTTGAACCTTCTACTCATTATTATAAGTGCCATATTCGGCCGTCGCAATGTGTCATTGACTGTAAATGCGCGAATATTCTGCATTACTCCGGAGTAAACAGGCTTTTGAGCGAAAGCGTAACTAATGGCGTAAGGTTCCGGGTCACATAAATGTCTGAAATTGAATATGGATGCGAAGGCTTGATTTGAAGTCGGAAAAGATCGTGTATGTGATGTTATATGGGATGTGGGATACTTCGGCTTTACTAGGTTTTAATAGAGACTATACGTCTGTACGGAGTCGCTAAGGATATAGTTATCCTGAGGATTAAGTTCATTTTGTTTAACTTTAAAACAACAAACACACTTTAAAAGATACAAACATGCGATAACTTTTAACAAACAGTAGGGTTCGACCAATTAACTTTTGTTGAATTCTGATCTGCAGGATTGTCGAGGTATTAATGTCTCGTTCTTACTTTTTAGCGTATGCAATGCAACCCCGAAATCATTTTTTATATTTGTATTATCAGGGTCTATCTGTTTGTCTAAAATGAAAAAATAATACTTTCGTAACTTTCATACCTACTAGTTTATTTGTAAGTGGCACTCGTTTTATCTTAATACAATGGAATAAGAGTTAAAACTAGTCTTGAGTATATATTGGGTCCTTACCTATGAAATTGACGTTTTTTTCTCACTTATTAATAGGTGTATTACTTCTAAAAGTCAATACCGGTTGTTAATATTATTATACACCTTTAAGTAGGACTATGTTACTTAGGCTTCAGTAATATCAATGATTATTCATTTTGTGTCTATATCGCCCAATTTTTTTTAAGTTATAAAAAAGAAGTCTTTTTTGCTCGCAGTATTGACCTTTCTTTTCATTGTAGCTTTGAAGGGACTTGATTTTTTTCTTTTTAATATCTGCTATATTTAGTTAGTGAAACAAACACACTACTCTACATTTTTTATAGTGTTAACATAAATTGATGCTAAGAAAATTAAAAAAAAACGTTAGTATGAAAAAAATATTTTTTTATACAAAATCTTCATACAAAACGTCAATGTCATAGGTAAGGACCTAATATAAGTATATTAAGACTGTAACTGACAAAAACCGCATCAAAAACTAAATTGGCCATTTATCCAATATCGGTGAAACAGGCTCTCAAAATCGAATACCATTGACATATAAATCTCAAAGGATTAAATTATTCTGAGTAGTATATTATATGACGACTTTATATAATATTAGAGGATGTCATTGGTGCGAGTTGGCGTGCGTCCGAGGCACGTAGCACCTCGGCCTGACAGAGGGTGCTACATCGTAGCTGTAGTGATGTGCCGAGAGTAAGTACAAGTGAAGTAAGAAATCTCGACTCTCGAAATTATGTTGGTAATAGATAATAACGGATTTAAAAAAATCAGGTGTGATACTAAAAGGTTTAGTAGACGCAGGGTACCAAAAAGTACACTATGAAGTATATATTTATGTTTGTAGGTAAACAACGGTGCGGGAATACCGCATCTGTAGGTTCTACAAAACTGTCGTAGCAGAAAGTTTCGCAAAAAACGATCAGGGTGCCTAGTGCGAGTTTCATTCGCCATTCGATCACGTTAACGAAAACTAGAATTTGTATGGCAAATTTTTAGTTCTCCTCGTTTTTCACCAGGGGCGCTGATTCAATGCCGTACAAATTTTCGATTTCGTTAACGTAATCGAATGAATACGGATAGTAAACAAAACTTACACTAGGCACCCAGAACAGATCCATATTCTCGTACGAACGTTACAGTGAACAATATAATGGGTTGTTTTTAGCTTGGCACTACGACACAATTCCACTTATAATATTTGACTCTACACCAAGAGTCGTGACATTTATATTAATTGTATTATCAGGGTTTTTTTTGCGTTATTACGACTTGTAATAACGCAAAAAAAAAACCTTAAATTTTCATGTAAAAATCCATGAAATCAGGAAATTATGATATTATTACGCGGGCGAGCTATTGGTCATTTCCCACGCTCTCTCGGGGCGGCGGCCTCATGTACTCGGTGGTGTAGCAAGGTATGCAGGGGTGGTGCGGGCGGTAACAAGCGCCGGCGCCGACGACGCCAGTCAGTCTGCCTGCCCTTTTTTACTAATAAAGTAATAGTTAAATATTTATTTATATTTTTCTTGTAATTACTTTCATGTGTACTATCACCCTTGAGTCAGGCGTTGCTGTTCAAAACTACACCCTGTATTTCGGCAGCCCAAACGGAGTCTGTATTGCGCAAGGTCGTGATTTCGACTCCCACCTGGCAGTCGAATTGCCACGTCAATTATATCAATATTAAACCTTCAACAGACATTAAATTATTACGATTATACTACGATCGTGTCCCATCACTATTCTATTGATAACAGCGGACTTTTGACTAACTGCTCTCTCTTGGAGGGGCCGGCGTCTTGTGCCGATGGTACTCGAGATTTGGCTTTGTAGCGATGGTTTAATGGCTGCCGAGCTATGGCACGTTCAAGTAATATTATTCAAAATGTATTTGAATATGAATACTTCAATTGCTGCAATGGAGTCTTGGAACTACGCGGCAACCGCAGCGCATGTATCACCGGTTCGTTTTCGAACCTGAATCCTGCCCGATTCTCTAAATGTCACTACACATTAACAGAATACATTACACATGCACGAGGAGCTCGATGGGGCGCAGTGGTTAACGCGCCCGGTCTGCGAGTGCTGAGGTTAAGCAACTTTCGCAAAGGCCGGTCATCGGATGGGTGACCAAAAATTAATCATCTCGAGCTCCTCCGTGCTTCAGAAGGCACGTAAAGCCGTTGGTCTCGGCTGCATTAGCAGTCTTTAACAATCACTAATCCGCATTAGGCCCGCGTGGTGGTTTATGGCCTGTTCTCCCTATCCATCCATAGGGAATGCTCGTGCCCCAGCAGTGGGGACATTAAAATGAGTTGATGATGATGATGTTGATGATGATACATGCACGCTCCCTTAGATCCAAGACACCGTACTCGTAGAACAAGCGTACGACGACCCGGTTCACAAGCGCTCTCAGGTACCTGGGCGCTTCTCCCTACTCCTACGACCTGGTCTACCCGAACCTAGGTCCTAGCCGTTAGAGGTGCCTTCGGATTGTTCCGCTAGTGATCTGATCCGATCTTGAACGAGTCTGTCAATACTTTCTAAACTGGAATTTACATAGCAAACCAACTGCTACCAAGCAGTAATATATCAGGGTGATGGTCACCATTCAGTTGGAAACTGTGTAGAATCCTACCAGCAGACCAGAACTACATCCATTAATTATAACTAACAAGGCTTGGTCATTTACTCATGACATTGTTGTTGTGTCCATACTACTAATGACATTAATTTGCCTAATTAGTAACTCACATTGCATTACGTTAATTTAGCTAATCAAACCATAACTGTGTTACACGTTACAATTTGGAATTATATTAAATTAAAGCTAATGCAGCTGTAGCATGCTTTTAATATTACTAGTGGTCGCCCACTGGTCGAAATTCGACCGTAATTTTATTACGTAAGGCTGCACGGATTGTATCCTAAGCAATGAAAAATTAAAAAAGATAGAATGTGAGTTTGGATTGGCATTGACAGATGTCGGCCGCATTAAAGACAAACAATACGTGTGTGTTAAATACATGGTAGTGTGTGTAATGTTGTTTTTGTTGATTTAATGTATTTTTATGCATAATAAAAAAAAAACGATAACCTTCTCTATATAAGTAAGTTTGCGCAATTTTCGTAAAAACGGGTACAAAGTTTTTGCTTCACGTATTAATATATAGAAGATGTAAAGTTGGTAATTATATAGAAAAACAAAAGAATTGTAGCAAGAGAATTCAAATATAACTATAATTTATTTTTATAATCCTATTATTGTTTTTCTCGTTGAGTCGAATTGCCGTGTAAATATTTGTATATGTCGGCGGTAAGGTAGGTTTGTAGGTAGGAAGGTCGAGCAAACTCTGATTCGTCGATAACACTGTTCATCTTGGATCTTCAAAATAAAAGCGCAGTCGTATTCCTTACAGTCACTTTAATGTTATTTTAACATCACAATTAAATTATTTAGAAACAGTTGCCTGATGCAAATGGATTTTAGAAACGAAATGAGTTCTGCGCGTGCGTACTCTCCGACCACTCCCGTTCAAATGTGCCCCGTCCGTTGTCGCGCCAACTGACGTTGACGTTTCGCGTACCATAGAGCATAGGCTGCGCAGACCACACTAAGTATAGACTATACTTGTTGTTTCTAAGCGATGCTAGCGCCACGTCTCCGACACGGCCATCCTGATTGAAACACGTCCTCGTGTTTTTCTCTGTAACAAAAGATAACCAAGCACAGTATTTTCCGTTCGGTGTACATTGACCCTGCAGATTTCCAGTTCTGGTCCGGATACAAGCCCTTCAAAAGTTTTTTTTTTCTTTTTTTTTTGTCCGGCTACACAAGCCCTTCAGAAGTTTTTTTTTCTGGTTCGACTATTTTTTTTGTCCGGCTACACAAGCCCTTCAGAAGTTTTTTTTTCTGGTTCGACTATTTTTTTTTGTCCGGCTACACAAGCCCTTCAGAAGTTTTTATTTTTCTGGTTCGACTATTTTTTTTGTCCGGCTACACAAGCCCTTCAGAAGTTTTTTTTTTCTGGTTCGACTTTTTTTTTTGTCCGGCTACACAAGCCCTTCAGAAGTTTTTTTTTTCTGGTTCGACTACACAAGCCCTTAATTTTTTTTTTTTTAACAAAAGATAGCCAAGCACAGTATTTCCCGTTTGGTCTATCCTGACCAAACAACAATTGACTCTTACATTTAGCTCCACAGTAGGCACTATAATAGGCTCTACAGTAGACTCTACATAAGTCTCTACATAAGTCTCTACATAAGTCTCTACATAAGCCTCTACATAAGCCTCTACATAAGTCTCTACATAAGTCGCTACATAAGTCTCTACATAAGCCTCTACATAAGCCTCTACATAAGCCTCTACATAAGCCTCTACATAAGCCTCTACATAAGACTCTACATAAGACTCTACATAAGACTCTACATAAGACTCTACATAAGACTCTAACTTATTTAAAACTGAAAACTAAACCTTTTCGATTTAGAAAGATAACAAATCAAATGTAACATAACAAAAGAAAAGGTAACTAGACAATCCAGTAGTAGCAGCAGCAGCAGTAAGCCTAACAGTAGGCCCTACATAAAGCTCTACATAAGTCTCTAAATTTATTATCTAACTTGGTTTTGTTTTGTTCACTATTTTTAACCAAGACAAAATCACCTGTAATAAACTTGCCCAGCTGTAATAACCAACAGTACAGTACTAATAACATTAGATTGTCCAGTAACTCTCATTGTCACTTCAGTAAGTAAACGTTTTCCTCTGGCTATTTGACTTTTTTTTTATCATAGAAATTTCTAAGCATTATAAAATAATCATAATGAATCATGAAAACATCACCAGAAACATTCAGCGTCCAGCAGGGTTGTCGATGCAGCACAGGTCTGTTTACCCGATGACGCTGGTTCACGTTGCTCGCCATGCCGCCGGTGTCGGTGTCACTGCTGCCGGTTGCACCGCAGTTGCTAGTAGCGCCCTTCCCCGCGCCCCGCAGTGATGGTATGAGCGCGTGGGCACATGTTTGCAAAAGGATCCGTGCCTCTATATCTGAAACATAACACCAGGCGCGTTTGGTCGATGTTTGACAAAATAATTAGCACTAAAAATAATGGAACGATTACATGCCCTTTTATTATCCTTGGAGGGGCAATAGGTGCTGCGATGTCCCAGTTTCCTTCACAAGTAGCTGTTTTGTTTTTGTCCTTTAAAAAGCTTTTAAGCAAGGCTTCACTAAGCAAGGCTTCATCAAGCAAGGCTTCACCGAGCAATCACTAATGCAGTGCACTTTGTACATTTTTCTCGGCTATACACTCACATGGAGAATGTAGCAATCCATACGTCGACTGTAGCTACGCACGCGTATAAACTCCGGTAATGAATCTCCTCATGTGCTTTCTGAACTTCAAGTAACGCCATCCAATTCTGATTTTGCTGTTCCAACATCCGTTGTCATTTACGATAAAACTTGGCATCGTTTTCTTTTAGTTGTTCGCGTCGATTACATCCTTAGAGCAAAGGTTCCATCCCACTTCTGATGTCGGCGGTAAGGTAGGTTTGTAGGTAGGACGGTCGAGCAAACTCTGATTCGTCGATAACACTGTTCATCTTGGATCTTCAAAATAAAAGCGCAGTCGTATTCCTTACAGTCACTTTAATGTTATTTTAACATCACAATTAAATTATTTAGAAACAGTTGCCTGATGCAAATGGATTTTAGAAACGAAATGAGTTCTGCGCGTGCGTACTCTCCGACCACTCCCGTTCAAATGTGCCCCGTCCGTTGTCGCGCCAACTGACGTTGACGTTTCGCGTACCATAGAGCATAGGCTGCGCAGACCACACTAAGTATAGACTATACTTGTTGTTTCTAAGCGATGCTAGCGCCACGTCTCCGACAGGTATATAATTTCTGCTACGGTAAAAAACGAAATGAAATGTAATAAAACTTTTTTGCGTACAATGTGCTACAAAGGGTATACATAATGTTTAGGAATTAGCAAAAGCAAAAGCAAATCGTCATTGAAATCAAGCTATTCTAATGGAAGGCCTAGACAAGTGGCATAACGCTAGTAGAATAGAAATAGAAACCTTTACAAATAAACAAAGAATAAGTTTCGAATAGTTATTCCGTGTTTTGTTTCTTTTAATCTAATTTGAAATGACGTTTACATGACAGTCAGGAACAAAATATGGAATAACTATTCGGAGGTTAGGAACAAAACATGGAATAACTATTCGGAGCTTATTCTTTGTTTATTTGTAAGGCACTTTAAGTATAGCGGTACTTTACTTAATCATATTATGATGGAAAAAGGGCCCGTAAATATTAGGTATTGCCTACAATACCAAAGTTTTCGAGAAATTCTTACATTTATTTTCCTTCGCCGCGATAGCGTGACGATAAAGATTAAACTGTTTACTTGACCATAACGTCCAACTGAAAGTATTAAAAAACACAATTATAACTTTACGAAAAGAAAATTGCTTTAAACTTTTCTCGGAAAATTGTAATTTATTTGTACCACAACGGTTAATATTCATTTCTTTCTGGTGTTTTTTGTACCACTTACTATTTACCGGTGGTGTTTTTCTGGAGCTTATTATGATTATTAGAAGTCAAGGTTGTTATGTTGGTTAGTAAATCTGATGGTGAAACGTTGAATGAAACACTTTGAATTGGTATTTGTGCACACTTGTCGTGCACACGGGTTTGGTTTGTCAGTAGCGTTTCGCCCATTAACAGTATTTATTTAGTTAACATTTTTTTACGGTATCGCCGTCAAGCGTCAGAGTGCCTAGTGTAAGTTTTATCCCATTTGATTACGTTTACGAAAACGAAAATTTGTATGGAAATATTAAACTCTTTTCGTATGTCGCCAGGATGCGCTGCTTCATTGCCATACTAATTTTCGTTTTCGTTAACGTGATCGAATGTCAAATGAAACTCGCATTAGGCACTCTGTAGTCGAACGAATAATGCTCAGGTTGATTACGAGAAACTGTGGTACATTCCCGATAGCGCCGCTAGACTATACAGACGTGGGCCTACAGGGTCGTTGCCCTACAGGGTCCATAAATGTACCTACTTATATTTTTAAAATCAATGTAACTTATGGAGTGCAATAAAGATATGAATATGAATATGGGCTATATATTATAATACTAGCTGTGCCCAGCGGTTTCACCCGCGTTAATAAATTCTCCTGTTTTTGCAACATTTTTCATTGCTGCTCCACTCTTATTAGTCATAGCGTGATGTAATATAGTTTAATAACAATTTAATGTTTTTTAGTTCATGTTAATACCTCTTAAACATATGTATAGAATAGTTATATATGTTAATAAATAAGTAGTACAACAACTTATTTATTAAATAGCTTAAAGTTAGTATAGTGGTCTGTAGGACCACGCGTCCAGGCGAGTGTAAAAAATAAATTGCGTCTACAGTTAAAAGCTAATTATACTAAATAATCTTAAATGTAGTGAGATAAGTTATGTTTCTTTTCTGTTAATAAAGTATTTTAATCATACAGAAGCCGGAGTAGCGGGCATAGCTAGTTTTTAAAGTACACATAGTACCTAACAGATTCTATTCCTGATACGCGTCAAATTAGAAAACAGATCACAACAAAGTATCTTCCTTTAAAAAAGGGAATATAAAGCTATTTTTTCCCCTACAAAGCACTAAAATTTTCACACACACACACGTAGGTATTTCTAATAGTTGACTTCGTGAACGCTAACACGTCATGTGTAAAAGAGCACACCCTAATTAAACGGAGAGTTTGGGCCATTAACGTCCCAATGCGGGTGTTAACGGCCGCCATCTTGCCTGTAGGAGGTACACACGTCTGCATATCAGACTATCACAAACTGTCAAATTTCCTCAAAAGACTTTGAACTTTATATATATGGTATATGGTTGAATATTTGTTGAAGCAATTAGGCAGTTTTGCATAGGTTGATGTGCGGGCGTCTGTACCAACGCAACGGCGTTATATGCCCTTGATATTTTAGGGACCCTAACATTTCTGACTGAATAGTAACAAGGTTTTAATATTGTTGAAGGTATGTTTTACAACTGTATATAACAACTAGCTGTGCCCCGCGGTTTCACCCGCGTTAATTGGCCATAGCGTGATGTAATATAGCCTATAGCCTTCCTCAATAAATGGACTATTTAACACAAAAATAATTGTTCAATACGAACCAGTAGTTCCTGAGATTAGCGCGTTCAACCAAACAAACAAACTCTTCAGCTTTATAATATTATAAGCTGTGCCCCGCGGTTTCACTCGCGTTATTTATTCATAGCGTGATGTAATATAGCCTATAGCCTTCCTCAATAAATGGGTTATTCAACACAAAAATAACTTTTCAATTCGAACCAACACAACAAACAACAAATTCTTCAGCTTTATAATATTAGTATAGATAAATATATAAGTATAGATTAACACTGGGACTATGATAGGTTATTTAAAAAAAGGCCCTCATATCACCTGTTGTGTTGGTAAGTGCCATTAAGACCATTAAGATTGGAACGTATAATCATCATCATCATCATCATCATCATCATCATCATCATCATCAGCCCCTCTCGACCCACTGCTGGGTATAAGCCTCTCTTTGTTTATGACATTCGCCTCGGTCCTGTGCTAGTTTAGGCTACGTCCAACCCATGGTCCAGGTTATATCGTCCACCCATCTTGCATCTTGTCTTTTTGCAACGCACTTCACTTTAAATCCTCAGCAATTGGGGAACTGGCTATCATATCTCCAACTGTCTGAACACAGCAATGCTTCTAATATTGTTGTTGTGGCGACAGACTTACATAATATTGTGGTAGCTAGACGGTCTCTAAACAAACTCTACAACCAATTAAACCGAAAATAATAACACTCCAACGCTGGCAATCGAACCGGGGACCCCTAGCTCTGAGAACGGTGGTCTAACCGCTAGACCGCACAAGCGGTTTTAATGAGAAAATTTTGTCCTCCAACATAAATAGTTAAAACTTTTAGATCGTTTAGCAGCTAATTTCGTTAGTGTTTGCTCCCGACTGAGCTACATCACTGTCGTAACACCTAAGCCAGGGTCGGCGCTAGGGTAGATTGACAGAGTAGTTATTCCAGAAAAGTTTTAATATCAACTAAGATTTTTTATGTAATAGTAGTACTATTCTTTATAACATTAACCATTTTTTTAAAATTTTACGTTAACAAAATAGTGACGTCATAGTTTCTATTCACATACAATTCTTATTGAAAATAAATAGTTTTGATAGTTCCTAAAAAGTTTCCCTATTGACTAACCAGTCAACTACCCCATTTGTAGACGATTTTGAACGCATATATTGATGCCTAGGATAATTGGCGCTAATTTACGCTGCCCGCCCTGGATCGACTTTCGGACCGATTTTTTTCGCCGAGTTTTATCAACTATTTCGTGACTGACTTTTTGTAGTACTTGTGCGTTGCATCATAGAATTTCATTTTCACCGACTAAAAAATCGGACGTGGGCGAGGGCTCTTAGGCGATTCATACACGATGACAGATGTCGGGGCGACATGCGGCTTAGCGGTTTTCCAATGCAGCTGGCGTAGTAACGCACGTCAGCGCGACTTGCAGTCTGTCAGAACACCGTGACACAGCATCGTACCTGTCAACTAGTGCTGTACGACTAACGTCCTTCTCTTATTCCAGCCGCGCGTCACTGTGACTCCCGTGTGCTCACCATGTGATGGGCTCAGACCAAATAACTTTTTATTTAGTCTGAGGTGATGGGCTGAAAAATAAATATACCTATTTACCGCACTACTTGTTCCTGAAGCCAGCTCTGTTGTAACCGTTCACGTACGGTGTAAAATGTTTAACGGCGGTAATTCCACACCGTTTGCGTCCGTAACGAGCGCGGAGTGCCTTTGATTAGCAATAGTCTTTAGACGTTCGGCGCCGCCATTTTATATCATGGTAATGGCCGTTACGGGGATGTCTTTTTATGTTAATGCGAAAGAGGAGGCGTCTTAATTCGTCGTACAAATGGCATAAGAGCGGTGAGAATATTCTGTTGGGTACATTTTAGGAGATAAACTTGGTTTGATTGGATTTGCAAAAATTTTATTATACTGAAACACAAATGATACGGTCAGCTGGTACGATGAGTATCGGCCTGCCTGTAAATTAAGAATTAGGTATACCTGCTCTTGCAAAAAGTAAACTATCGATATTAACAATTTACTCGGATAAAACATGGTTACTTTACAAATTGTTTAGTGAAGTCGTAAAAGTATACTGAGCATTAGAATAAATATTATTAACGGGATTATTACCATGTTTTTTGTTGTGTTTGAGTATCCGATATTGCGGCACAGTTGCATGCGCCATGATAACGGATGTACTGAAGTTATTGCGGGTGGGTGATTATGAGCAGACAAAACGTTAGTCGTTTTATACTAAGTCACTATTTTCTCGAATTTGTTCTCGACACACTACACTGACCGTATCAGATCGCGAAACGGCACTTCTGTTCTTTTTGCGGTCTTTACATAAGCTAATCACTGGATTCCAGATACGAGACAGTTTAAACTCATCTTCGCGATTGAAATTTTTGTATTTTGTAATTTCAATCGCTTCTCTAACCAATCTGTCGATTGTCAATTCTGTCGAAATTACCTGGGGGTTGTAAAACTCAATCCAGTGATTAGGACCTCATTGGATCAAATCGGTAATGGCCGATTTTTGCGATCAAAAACGATTTTGCCTATTTTCTTCCCTACCAGACAAACAGAGTACGACTAGCCTGAGATGGGCATCTAGAACCCAAAAAAAATGCAAAATGTCGTCCTTTTCATAATTGGACAACATATTTGTAACTGAGCTGCCAAGGCATTGGTTATCTTGTATATTTTCAATTTGCAAGTCGTCTTTGTCTGGTTACGAATCTAATTGCATTAAGGGAAAGCTGTAAACAATACGGTTTACTAACACCTTGAAGATAGACGTAAATTAATAATGGATATTATTATGTGTTTTTTGTAGGACATAGGGAAGGGTGATGTGGATTGTGCTGAATTAGTGGAAGGTATACTTAGCTTACAACGCACGAACCCAGCGCGGCCGTCGACGGCCCCTGTCATTGTTTCTTACTCCCAAGATGAGCACTAACTACGCGCGTAATGCACCCATCTCCCGTTTGCCACAGATTTATAATGATATATTTAAGATATTGACATATTTATTCACAGCAAAAATACAATTAAGAGAAAAGCTCAATATCCATATGGATATACATAATGATAAACTAGATATATATGAAAATAAAAATAATAATAAAGTATAAGTACATACCTAATATTTACTGTAGTAAAGAAAATATAATATACGTGGAAGTAAATATGTTATATGAATATATACATAATATACAAGTGTGTGTGTATATGTATGGATTTAGTGTATATACATGTATGTAATGATTAATTAATGATTTTTATATATTTTTTTTATATTATATAGGTAAGAAAGTATTGTATTGTTACGCAGTTGGTTTTCTTAATAAAACAAAAAAAAGTTATTAAATGTAATATTATAAATAAATTATTTAGCGCTACACAATCAACATTATTTTTAATTTAAATTTAATAAATCCTTATACGTCTATAGGAGTTTTGCACATACGAATATATCTTTTCGACGAGTATTATATAAACACAGACTACCTAATATTATATTTTTATCGAAATAACGTTGCACTGTAACTCTATATATGAATGAGGTGGACACGAAAACGGAGCTAGTTCATATTTTTCACTTTAATTGGGAATGTCTCGCTGTTTACAACGCGCTGTGTTGTAACGATCCCCGTTGCGCTATCGTTAACGACATCTGAATCGTTAAAGTGTTGCGAACAGACCACGGTTCCGTTCCGTGACGACCGCAGTAACGATGCACTGTTGATGGAATAATGTAATTGCTGTGATTTCATCTTGATGTGCGCTTGACTGATAAAGTTTGTGTTTGGTTCCGTCGTCGCTTCTATCTGATCTGAGTTGGTATCGAATAGACACGACTGTTGAGTTTAAGATACTAGGGAGTTAATTTGTATGTCGTTAAATTATTTTATAGGGTGAGCTATAGAATAATTTACCAGTGGTTGAGGTGTAAGTCCGTAACTTTTTTATTTTACTTTTTTATTGATGCGTGCAATGATAATAGCATTGTTACCTGTTATACGTACACAATAAATAAATGAATTAATATAAAACTAGCTGACCCGGCGGACTTCGTACCGCATTTCTTTTTTTTAAATATAGCCTATGTTACTCAGCGCTAATGTAGCATTCTAATGGTGAAATAATTTTTTAAATTGGTCCAGTAGTTTTTGAGTTTATTCGTTGCAAACATACATACATACAAAAACACAAAGGTTTCCTCTTTATAATATTAGTATAGACTTGTGGTTGCACAGTGGTGGAATTCCGTAAGTGGTCGAAAGACCGTAATTTTTGTTAAAAGATGTTTATTATTTCTGCTGAATGGCTTGTATGTACCTATAGCTATGACAATTAAAAAAATATGTGCATGACATTGACAGATTGAAATCATCCTCATTTCTTAATATCCTTTGAAGTTTTGATGTGTAACATCTTTCCGCTCGCTTTCTATATAAGCAATTTGTGGGAGTGATTTTGTGAAATGGGACGGAAGTATGTTTAACAGTGTAACAGGAAGTCAGGGAAGCGCGCAAGCACGCGCCATTTTGTAAATTTTAAATCGATATTATTGAACATGACATTTTGGATATGTCAAATGTCTTCTAATGAGTATTTACTGCGTTTATTTATAAGTATAAAATGATGTAATACCTGACCCATTTTTTCAGAATATATTTACTAAGGTGAGATGTCAAATGTTACACATCATATGCGACTACTGTAACGCTCGCTCGTTTTTTTTTGTTCACATTTATACATACCTTTTATATTTCTGCACTACGCCTACTTATGAACTTTAACTATGGTGAGTCTTACCAGTCCTCTGTGAGCGCAATTTGCTTAAAAAGGGACCAAAGGTTTTGCTTCACGTATCTATAAATAGAATAATTCTTCACTTCTTTGATTTTGTGGTTTAGTATAATGATGACATGTTCTTGTTTTAATCTAATAGTTGTTAAATTTTTACGTAAATCGCAAAACTAGAATCGTCATAAAACTTGTCAGTGCAAATATTATCAGCCCCTATTTGATTTAACAACACAACAAAAATAAAACGCTTTTAGCATCTCTCGATTACCAATTAGGTACCTGCTGGAAAAGTTCAAATGTAAATTGTTTATTCTAAGTTTTCGGTCGGTATTAAGGGTTCGATGGCGCAGTGGTTAACGCGCCCGGTCTGCGAGTGCTGAGGTAGAAAGGTAGGTGAGCAACTTTCGCAAAGGCCGGTCATCGGACGGGTGACCAAAAATTAATCATCTCGAAATCCTCCGTGCTTCGGAAGGCACGTAAAGCCGTTGGTCCCGGCTGCATTAGCAGTTGTTAATAACCACCAATCCGCACTGGGCCCGCGTGGTGGTTTATGGCCCGTTCTCCCTATCCATCCATAGGGAAGGCTCTTGCCCCAGCAGTGGGGACATAAAAATGAGCTGATGATGATGATGATGATGATTAAGTGTTCCCGAATTCAGCGCATACACGTTGAAAGTGAAATGGAATAATAATTAATTCAATACTTTTTTCTAAGGTATGGAGAGAGATATGTTCGGTTTTACTGAGAGGGATTTAATCTATATATATAAAAATCAATTGCTGTCCGTTTGAATCGCTAAAACAAAATAATAGCTAGACCGATTTGGCTAATTTTGATTTTAAAATATATGTGGAAGTTCAGGGAAGGTTTAAACGGTGAGAAACATAAATAATAAGTAACGGAAAATACTAAAAATGACAATTTAATTTTCCAATACAAAATGATTTGTTTGTTTTGTTCTCATGGAAACTGTCAAAGCGGTACCTAATCCGCGGGGTCAGCTAGTCCGGAATAAATAAAGTACCTCATTACGCTAGAGAACAAAACTTACCGACAGCACAAATAATTAGTAACCTGAATTCTATATGGGCTGGACATAGATTTTTTTTTTTCCTTTAATAGCTGGCTTTGTGCGGTTAGCACATTTAGCCAGTGTCAAGTAATTTTTCTTACAAGTAATAAATAAATAAACAATATTTCCATCTTGTATGATGATGATGAATGATAATAGAAATGAGAAGTGAGAAATGATATACCCCCCAACCCCTCGAGTATCTTAGTAAAGATGTGGAGCTTTACTAAATCCTCGGGCGGACTTCTTGAGAGAATTTGAAAAGTGACGTTGCACTGTTTTGTTTCATTTGCCAACAATCATGCACACTCACGAACACTTAACGGTTAGTAATCCACCATTACTTCACTGTGAAGTGTTATGTCGAATATTAATGTGAAATCTTCACATTAATATTCGACATAACACAAATTTTAGAAAATGAAACAAAACCGCAGTCATGACTCTTCACTCTCCCGCCAAGAAGTCCTGGACATAGATTAGCCTCAAGACCGATAACCGCGACTCGGCACAAGTAGTATAAGACTAGGGTTACCAACCCTACTACAAAATATAGTATCCTACTATTTTGGGTGTTTAACTACTATTATTTAAAAAATATATTATAGTAGGCGAAACTACTATATTTTATCAGCAAAGTCGCTAAAATCAGTCTCTATTATCTTTAGATAACGGAACACACAAAATATTAATTTAAGAAATAAAATAAATATTTTTAATATACTATATTTTTTAATCAATTTTCTATCTACTATATTTTTATGGGTACTGAATATATATATAATATAATACTATATTTGGTCTAAGAAAAGTTGGCAACCCTATGTAAGACTGCTAGGTTTCTTTTAGAATATCTTACGTGTAAGCAGTTGGTGTTCATCTCATCTGATGTTAAGTGATGATAAGGCCGAAGGTGGATGCGCTCTTCACCCGGAATCCTCAACTACTGAGGCACTGGCTATCTTATCTCTAGCTGCCGGAACACAACAATGCTACAAACATTGATGTTATGGCGACATATTTAGATAAGATGGTGGTGGTAGCTAGCCAGGCGGGCAAACAAGCCCTACCACCAACCAAACCGAGTACACAAACATGTACCCCCCGCTGGGAATTGAACCCGGAATCCCTGGGTCTAAACTGGTGGTCTTTACCACTAGACCACGAAGCGAAGATAAAGATAAAAGATAAAGGTGGAGCGAAGATAACATGAAACGTGACTGGCCGCAGTTAGATGAGCTGAAGATCAGGGGGGCGACACGCTATGATATCAATTACGAGTCCTCATTTTTTTCTTTTTTCAAGGTCACTGGCAACTTATTTTGACACCGAAAATTCTCGAACGGTATGTTTATTAATAATAAAATTTACAATTTGCGAAAAAAAAAACAATAGAATAGTTGTCATCAATACCATAAAATAAGGAGACCTCAGGAGTTTCACCCGAGTTCTTTGTTTAATAACACGTGTTGTGAGACTCCATTTAAAACTTATTTTACCGTACAATTCTTTTATAATCTTTATATAGGTATACTAGCTGACCCGGCAAACGTCGTTTTGCCATAAAAAATAAAAAAAAAATTAGGGGTGGACTACCCCTAACATTTAGGGGGATGAAAAATAGATGTTGGCCGATTCTCATAGATACCGGATGACCCGGCAAACGTTGTTTTGCCATAAAAAATAAAAAAAAAATTTAGGGGTGGACTACCCCTAACATTTAGGGGGATGAAAAATAGATGTTGGCCGATTCTCATAGATACCGGATGACCCGGCAAACGTTGTTTTGCCATAATAAATTAAAAAAAAATTTAGGGGTGGACTACCCCTAACATTTAGGGGGATGAAAAATAGATGTTGGCCGATTCTCATAGATACCGGATGACCCGGCAAACGTCGTTTTGCCATAAAAAATAAAAAAAAATTTAGGGGTGGACTACCCCTAACATTTAGGGGGATGAAAAATAGATGTTGGCCGATTCTCATAGATACCGGATAAGCACAAAAAATTTCATCAAAATCGGTCAAGCCGTTTCGGAGGAGTATGGCAATGAAAACTGTGACGCGAGAATTTTATATATTAGATAAATCTTCAGTGCGTGTGTATGTTATTGAACTCCTTCTAAACTGCTGAAATTTTCTGTGTGTGTTCAAGTGGATTCGAGAATGGTTTAGATTTACAATTGGACCCGGTAGGTGGCGCTGCTATAGGGGTCCATCATAGGATACCTACGGGTGTTCTTAAGGCCTCTTCCTCACCGGCTCGGTACGGTATCGTTTCGGTACCCAGAGCCGGTCAGGAACACCGAATCTGTTCACAATATGTACAGATTCTGTACAGATTCGGTGCAGAGGCGGTACCGAAACGAAAACGTACCGAGCCGGTGAGGAAATGTTTTGTAGCACAGAAAATCTGTACAGATTTAGTGCAGAGACGGTACCGAAACGATACCGTACCGAGCCGGCGAGGAAGAGGCCTAAAGCTGACGAATTATATGTTTGTTTTGTTGTCATGGAAACTGTCAACGTTTTGTTTGTTTTGTTATCATGGAAACTGTCAAAGCGGTACGAAGTCCCCCCGCCGGTCAGCTAGCAATAATATAATACCACTTGAAATTGGAGTCATTAAAAGATATAATACATAGGATACTCCAAAAGGTAAGCATACAGTACATACCGCAGACAATCTCTCACGGTCACGGAATAACGCAACAGCTGAGCTCGGACTGGTTCGAGATTTATTTATTTATTTATTTATATTTGAACAATGTTTCAACAGCTTTAATGGTACAGAAAATACAGAAATTAAATTTTACCTAAACATAAGCCAATTAATGAATCACACTATGCTACTTAATAATATTAACAATATTAACGCAGCTAGTTTTTTTTCTCTACCAATCAATAAAATAACAAAATTAAAACAAAATTAGCCGCATGATGACGTGCCGTGTACGTGTATGTGTGTTTGTGTGTACGTGCTGGTCGTGGTTGGTTTACATGGAAGCTCGAAATAAGAAAATAAAATAAAATGAAAGATGACCTCTGAACTTGTAATGTTATGTAGTTTTTTTTAATGTAAATAAAAGGAGGCAAACGAGCAGGCGGGTCACCTGATGGAAAGTAATTACCGCCGCCCATGGACACCATGGCAAAACCAAAGTAATCGCAGATGCGTTGCCGGCCTTAAGGGAGGAGTTGGATTGAATTGGGAGGGGGGAGGGGTGAGAGATGGGCCTCCGGTACTTTCACCGGACGAAACACAACAGCAACGAGTGCATTGTTTCACGCCGATATTCTGTGAGAGATGTGTTTAATTTAAGACTAATTTAATTTTATTAAATTAATTAAATTAAATTTAATTTGAGGAGCTCGATGGCGCAGTGGTTAACGCGCCCGGTCTGCGAGTGCTGAGGTTAAGCAACTTTCGCAAAGGCCGGTCATCGGATGGGTGACCAAAAGTTTATCATCTCGAGCTCCTCCGCGCTTCGGAAGGCACGTAAAGCTGTTGGTCCCGGCTGCATTAGCAGTCGTTAACAATCACCAATCCGCACTGGGCCCGCGTGGTGGTTTATGGCCCGTTCTCCCTATCCATCCATGGAGAAGTCTCCTGCCCCAGCAGTGGGGACATAAAATGAGCTGATTATGATGATGATGGTGATGATGATGAGAGGTGGTCTATGTGTGCGTTGCTCGGGCGCGTTTGTATGATGCTTACCTTCTGCAGTCTTCTTATTTTATGTCAATGTGTGTAGCGTCCGCATCAATCGTCAAGGACGTTAGACACGTCCTTGACGATTGATGCGGACGTCGGGAAAAGTATCGTTGTAGGGTGGGATGCTGTTTTAGGGTAGGAGAGATTGATAGCCCAGTGGTTAACTACCTCGGTCTCCGATTGTCTATTAGTAATTAGAAGCTGCCACTAAAAGCGTGCTAGGATTGTGAGCACTCGATCATGTTGACGAAAGCGAGAAATCGTACAAGTTCTCCTGATCGAAAAATAAATAAAAATCGCACTTAGCACTTACGGTGCCTAGTGCGAGCTTTATTAGCGTATAGCTTCAACTCTGATTAGGGTGAGGGGAAGTACCAATGGCATCCTGATGGTTGTGAAGGACAGGCCTGACTGTCTTATAGTCAGGTATTGGGTCCAAATGCATATGCGTGGATCCAAAAAATATTTAAATTAAGATTTTTGTTTTATGTGTTCTTACTATTAACATAGTTTTTATTTTTATTTTAAGTTTACTAACAACATGGATCAATGGTCTGAAAATAAAGATTGTTATTATTATTATTTATTTGCCATTCGATTACGTTAGCTATAATGAAAGTTTGTAGAAAATTCAAAACCCATTTAATTTTCTAATTCAAAGTCAAAGTCAACATATGCCTTCACAGGCACTTATTGACGTCAAAACTATAAAATTAAAGAAAAACAATAAATATATAGTTAACCCTTAATAGGGCTCTGTCGATATATTAGACACCATCATTTTAACTTTATTACCTTAACATAAGGTCGAAAACCGATGAAAAATTTCAGCATGCTCTGCCACTTAACCACTGAATCTACCACCAGTTCGGATTTTGGAAGACCCTTCGACCGAGATGAGCTGGCAAGAAACACAGGAGGCTGATTTCTTTTTCTCCATTTTTTCAATCAAATTACAATCATGTAATATTATATAAAAATTTTGTAAAGATATATACCTATGTATAGCGTTAAAAAAGTAGGTCTTAATTGTTTTACGTTTAGAGAGAAAATTCTAGTTTACTGAACCAGAATATTGTTAAATTAACAAAAATGTCTTGTAAAATATTTTTTTTCCTACTTATACATTTTTTTACTTTACTTGAAAATCTGACCATACGAGAAGATGAACAGTTTATTACGTAATCTAGTTGCGTGACCGGCGTGTCGACGTCCCTGCTAGTTCAATGTTTCTGTTTCAGTTCAAACATGACTATGTCAAGGACGCAATAGTAGTATCTATAATAGTATTTCGTACCAGCACTGGAGTTGGTGGCGTGCGGCCGAGGTTATTAAAGCTCACCGATGTTAAGTTGGCGTTCCACATAGCGTCAAGCATTCGTTGAAGAACTTCGTTGAATATTCGACGGGATTTCTTTACTTTTTTTTAGTACGCCATCAAAATTATAATTTGAAATATTTTAAAATCCAAATTGAAAAAGGAGTATGCATGGTAACAACGATAAATGACAAAATAGCATAATCAAAGCTTTCTTTGGCTTTTTTTTCTTTTTTTTTTCTATGTCTTTACACATAGTTATATGTTAACAATATAATATAATAGCAGGATACAGGCATTTAACAGTTGTTTCAACTGCCTGTTAAATAATTTATAATAATAATAAATAATCACAAGCACTGTTCTACTTCTGTCTAAAACACACGTAGTAGAATGTTAAGGGTTTAAATTTTTTTTACATATACCGAGTTTATATTGTGTTGAAATGTAGAGAATCTTTAAAAAAGCTTTGTAGTTCTTTTCAGAAAAAGCATTAAAAAAATTATTCTAATAAATAATTTTCTAAATTTTACGCGAATTCCAGATTCTGGGTGAACACAATTGATTAATCGATAGCCGATTATTTTGCAACACTAGTCACAAGCAGTAATGCGTCACTTTTGTCAAGCGGGGGGACGCGCATTCTGGCTCGGTGAAAAATTGTCATAAGCGCCATCTTTTGTGAACTACTCACACTAAAGATGTGGCGGTTTTTTTGATCGATAGAACAGAAAAAATCCTTTCTTAAAAATAATGTAAAGAAATCATTAGCAGTTTTTTATCTGACTGTGCAAAGCAGCTATTTTTATTGGTGTCCGAATCGTCAGTGAAAAAAATAATAAAATTAAAAAGTGTCAATTCGGACACTGTGTCCGAAACGTCAGCGAGTCAATTATCACTTTTCATCGTAACGTTTCAAACCAATTTAACTAGCTTCTTTTGGGTGAAGTGCGTCTTCACCCATCATGCAGGTGACACAAAGGCCAAGTGCTTACACATTAGCAAAAAAAAACTAATCCTTCAGTGAAAAAGGGAGAGTGTAGTGCCAGCTTTATAGGACTGTTTCATAAGGCTTTGTTTCCTTTGTGTGGTAGGGAAAACGGTACATTACCTTTATACTTTCATAAGCTGACACCCTGTGTTAGTGTCACGAAATAATTAACCTTACAAGCCTTATTTAAATTGCCATTTTCTGCATTCAGAAGGCTATAAGCTATAATGATATTTATTATATATTTTTATCTTTTTAATTTTTGTTTGCTTTTGAGCTCTCATAAAAGTCAAAACACAATCGGATAGCTTTTCTATACGAGCAGAATGCTTGAAAATATCCTCATCATAAAAAAACTCTTTCCATTACAAAACTACATAAAAGTAGATCTTAAAGAACTTACCTTATTGTGCATAATATCACGTCACAAAATATCACATCATCATCATCATCAGCTTATTTTATGTCCCCACTGCTGGGGCACGAGCCTTCCCTATGGATGGATAGGGAGAACGGGCCATAAACCATGACGCGGGCCCAGTGCGAATTGGTGGTTGTTAACGACTGCTAATGCAGCTGGGACCAACGGCTTTACGTGCCTTCCAAAGCACGGAGGAGCTCGAGATGATAAATTTTTGGTCACCCATCCGATGACCGGCCTTTGCGAAAGTAGCTTAACCTCAGCACTCGCAGATCGGGCGCGTTAACCACTGCGCCATCGAGCTCCATATCTATATCACATAATTGTATCTAAATTGGTAAGATAAGAGAAAACACAAATAACGCGACTGCTTTCTCATTGTAAAAGTAATTAGCATAGCCTACATACTGTCCCACTTCTAGGAAAATGACTGCATTCTTCATTGAAATCAAATTATAATTACGAAAATAGTTTCGTACTTACCGAATGTTTATAAGTGGCTAACTGGCTGGTAGCGGTTGGATGAGAATAGCCGAAGATCGGGCTCATGCATTGGGAGTGGCCTTTGTCCAGCAGTGGACTGATGTGGGCTAATTATGATGATAATAATGAAGAAATGTTTAACATAATTACAAGATAACATTTTACAAAAAATCGAATATCCAAGGTATAAGAAAATGTCAGAGTTACTTATATGAACACCCGTATCCTATAGAATCCTACAGCAGCGCCACCTACCGAGTCCTATTATATGCATGTATTATACATATAAACCTTCCTTTTGAATCACTCTAACTATTGCTAAAAACTGCATCAAAATCCGTTGCGTAGTTTTAAAGATCTAAGCATACATACATACATAGGAACAGACAGACAGCGGGAAGCGACTTTGTTTTATACTATGTATTGAAGAAACATAGCACTTGAATAATACTAAGGTTGATAAACACAATACATTATTGAAATAATACAATTTTATCCAGAAGTTTCGAACTCTTTGCTGAGTCCGCGTCTCTCTGTGATCACGGACCCTGCAATGGGATCGAAATGTCAGGCTAAAATAAATAATATAAAATTAATGTGTAAAATAAACGCGAGTAAAAGTTATCATAAAAGTTGTACGCGTACCTAAACTTAAAAAAATCTACAATTGTTCATCATCGCCATGTTGCTAGATTGTAAAACTTTAAGTGTGTTTCATAGCGAAAAATTGTGATGGCTTCATTAAAAGTGTGTCATATCCTAGTCTTAAACAGGAATAAAATTTTAACGATAAAACTTATAACGACCTATAAACACATGCCATTTTCTTTACGAATAACGACCTACGCTTTATGTGTATAAAGTCATGAAATTGGGTTAATGAGTGTCGTTCCCATCACATGACCCCTCACGTCTCAAATATGAATCGTATACACTAAAGAAATAAGGCAGACACATCCGACTGTATTGCAGGTCATTATATGACTTCTGATGTTTAAAATAAAAAAACTCTTTAGGTGGTAACAAATAATTAACAATTTAACACATTTAGCCTTCCAAGACCCAGGTTCGATTCCTGGCTGGGTCGGGTAGGCATTTAATTTTTTCACTGTATTTTATAAATATTTACATTATATTATACTTATAATACTTTAAAGACAGCTCCGCTTACGAGTACAACAAATTACTAATAAAATATTATCATTTATTAGCATTATTTTCAGTGTAAATTTAGCTTTTACTTCCACAAAATTATTTCGTATATCTTCTGGTATGTCTACATGAATATGTTGTACGGTTTACTTCGCACATAAAGCTTGATCAATTACGTAATCAATTACATAACGTAATAATGTTTTGTTCATATGTTATGACTAACACCAATACTTTGAATTGTCTAATTAACTCGACTACAGTAAACTACTCAAAGAACGGAAAATCTTTTACTGTGTGTTTTCCTCTCGACACTTCGCAACATCTTCAAGACTAACATCGACGTCATCTGATCAATTTATGGTGAACTGTGCCAATGAGGAGCTCGATGGCGAAGTGGTTAACGCGCCCGGTCTGCGAGTGCTGAGGTTAAGCAACTTTCGCAAAGGCCGGTCATCGGATGGGTGACCAAAAATGTATCATCTCGAGCTCCTCCGTGCTTCGGAAGGCACGTAAAGCTGTTGGTTCCAGCTGCATTAGCAGTCGTTAATAACCACCAATCCGCACTGGGCCCGCGTGGTGGTTTATGGCCCGTTCTCCCTATCCATCCATAGGGAAGGCTCGTGCCCCAGCAGTGGAGACATTAAATGAGCTGATGATGATGATGATGATGATGTGCCAATGTGGTCAACTAAGCACTGCACCGTACATATGTCTTCTTAAAGTTTTAAGAATTCTTCTAATATATACATATTGGAGCATCTCTTCCATAAATAAAATAAATACATAAGATTAGGTAGATTCGGTATTCTTAATAATATATTTTCAATTATTGTGATTGTGTGTTTTATCGCTGTATCGTTATACAATTTTCGGCACTACATTAATAACCTCTGGGTTTGTTTGTAAAGCGAAGAATTTAATTAGTTGGTGGATGGTTATTGTGGGTTGAAGGTCGTGAACCTGGGCGAGTGGAAGGTCAATTGCCTTCTTTCGGCTGTTTCCTAATTTAGTACCACCGTTAAACTATCGCATTAAAAGGATTTAATGGTTTTACAGATTCGTTTATACAATAGAACCTAGTTTTTTTTGGTTTGGTGCGGATTACATCTTTAGCCAATGACGAAGCTAAGGAATATCCCCGTGTGGTGCCGGGGGTAAAGTATTGCCCTACCCCATCTCTTCCCGTGGGTGTCGTAGAAGGCGACTATGAGATCATTCCAGAGGATGGGCAGCAGCATCTCTCTGTGATTATTCTCACCTTACTGCGATCGCCAACCCAAGCGTGGCGATTATGGCAAAATCCCCTCAAAATTATTTATTCTTGAGGGAGGCCTTTGTCCAGCAGTGGACGTCTTTTTGGCTGAGATGATAATGAAGTTAAGGAGACATTAAAGAACAAAAATCTACACAAAAAGTGACACAGAAAGCATTTCTCCGATAAATAAATGCAGTTAAGAAGCTCAGCAGGTTTTCAAATGAATAAAAATTTTAAATGCCTATTTTACTAATGTAATATTTTTAGAACGCAGCTTGTCGCGTATACATCGCATTTTTCGGCTGCGGTGTTTGTTATCGTAGCTGAAATTACACTGTAATTATTAAATTACTGTGTTGGTATGTTGTTTAACATATATACAGCTTAGCTAAATCGGCCAGCCGTATTGACCAATGTATTTAATATTACAGTTGCGACGATCGAGGCATGTTTTACCGCTTATACCATGGCGAGTGCTCATCCCACCTTCTCCCTTCTTCCATAGGAGTACACGTGCTGCTCTCCGGAGTCACCGCTTCACTGTCTCTAATGTTCCATCGCGCATTAAGAAATTTGGTGACTCGTTTTTTTGTCGCACCTCCAAAACATGGAATTGTTTGCCAGCGCACGTTTTCCCTCCTTCCTATAATATGGGGTCCTTCAAACGAGGCGTGAAGAGGCACCTTGGGGGCCGGCAAAGTGAGGATAACTGACGCTGCGCTGTTCTCACGCTGCACCAGTTATCGTCGCATCTGGATTCCATATTTACTTAACATCAGGTGAATTGGAGTCATTTGCCGTGCTACGTATAAAAAAAAAATGTTTCGGCCACAAAGCAATCTGTTTCATACCTACCACCAGATTTAGATATTTATTCGATTGAGTAGCCCTAATATATACAAGTTGTGTGATGTGTATACATTAAACACTGTTATTGTACCAACTATACTCTTGTAAATAGATTCATCATCATTAGCCTATATAAACGTCTCACTTTCCCACGCGAACCATAGTGCATGAAAAAATCAGGGTCATGTCACCATACTGAAAATATCGTGTTGGTGGGTTTTAGCTAATGTCATCTCACGATAGTAATCAAGGGGTTAATGTGCTTTTCAGTGCACAAGAGTAGACGATATATAAAATAAATTTTGATATATTCATTATTGTTAAAAAAGAGACATTTTAATACGGACAATCTAATGTTAATCGTAACGTCATAATAGGGTATCTGACAGGTTTTAGAAAAATATGTCTAATGGTTCATTATAGCATTATATGTATATTTGCAATTTGATTAATTCGTTGTGAATTTCTTTATTTTTTATAAAAATTGCCATTAAAATTCAAATGAATAAAATAGCCGCCAAAACGATGGAGGCAGGTCACGTGATGTCGTGACGTCAGTTGCATGTAAACAAACCGTTAGCTGTCAAATCACACCGTACAAAACTTCGAGTGACATCTTTGATTTGCTTGCAAATGACGTCACGACATCACGTGACCAATCCTGTGCGTTTTCGATCACGTGGTCAATCATAAAAATTTAATTATTTTATAAATTATTTTTTATAATAATTATACTTATTTTAAAATTGTGTGCTGGATAAATTGCTTTAAAAAATGTTTACTGTTAATTTAACAACAGTTTGATCTATATTTTCATTGTAGTCAAATACCATATTATGACAATTTCATATTATTAACAGATGCCAGAATTTTATTTTTAGAATTCGGTCAGGGACGGGTACAGTTCATTAAAACAATATGAAATAATAAGTAAAGCAAATACTTGAAAGTCTATACAACGTGTTACAGAAAAGTGTGGTCGAAATGCAAAGATCTAAAGTGTATCCGATATAGGTCTTGTATGCAGAGTGACTAGGACATAACTATTTACTTTAACTTGCTATGCAATTTTTAATTAAAACTTCTATTGTGACGACACATCAAAAAAAAAAAAAAAAAAAATTTATGATATGTCAAATCATTCTCACTTTGTGCGTGCTTCCGACTATGTGTTACATAAATTGAATTTTTATCTTGTTCTGGCCTTTTCAGTTGATTTTCTATTTAGCTACTTATTATTATTTACGCAGGCGAGTTTTTGTTTTTTTTTTTAATTTTTATTGTATTTATGTCTTTTTAGTTAGACTTTCATGATTTCCTTTTTGAAATCCTTGTGTTGAGCCCTCTAATTTGATACCCATAATGAAGTATTCGAAAAAAAAATATTGGTTTTCACCAACTCTAATGACGTCGCACAGCCGCCATGTTTTTTTTAACGTCACCTATTTGAAAATACTTGGGCAGCTAAGACGAATCTAACGATACCTCAATTACGTAAATCCGTTCAACGGTTCTGGAGATATGAGGTAATAAAGAATATTACATACAAGATAGGCGCGAAAAACATAACCCTTCCTTTTCAGTCGGGTAAAAATAAACAAGTCACAACCCTAGTGGTTTAGTAACCTCTGTGTAAGTCATTAATGATCACTGCTGCTTGCTTATGCGCGCCTGACGTGCATGACTTCGCTAATCATCATCATCATAATGATTAAATAAAAAAAATAAAAAAAATATAAATATATTAAATATAATATTTAATTTAAAATTGCATGAAAAATTAAAGTTAATAATTATGTCTCAGTAATACAAGATCTAGATCGGATACATTTTGGATCTTTTCATTTTGACCACACCTTTCTGTTACACGTTGTAGAATATAGGATTTATTAACCTGAAACCTGAGGAGCTCGATGGCGCAGTGGTTAACGCGCCCGGTCTGCGAGTGCTGAGGTTAAGCAACTTTCGCAAGGGCCGGTCATCGGATGGGTGACCAAAAATTTATCATCTCGAGCTCCTCCGTGCTTTTGAAGGCACGTAAAGCCGTTGGTCCCGGCGGCATTAGCAGTTGTTAACAACCACAAATCCGCACTGGGCCCGCGTGGTGGTTTATGTCCCGTTCTCCCTATCCATCCATAGGGAAGGCTCGTGCCCCAGCAGTGGGGACATAAAAATGAGCTGATGATGATGATGATGATTAACCTGAAAGACCTGCGTTTGTGTTTGTGTGTGTTTTTTAGTTTTCGATGCATAGCCCGGGTTTGTAAACACAAACCCGCATTTGGCAAGCACTGTGATTAAACCAATACCCATCGATTGTAGCGATGACTCGATTTCAATGATGCTTCAGAATTTGTTGAATATATTAAATGTCATCTTCATCATCAGCTCATTTTATATCTATCGCACGTTAAACACGTCCTTGACGATTGATGCGGACGCTACACAAATTGACATAAAATAAGAAGACTGCAGAAGGTAAGCATCATACAAACGCGCTCGAGCACCGCATTCATAGACCACCTCTCATCATCATCATCATCAGCTCGTTTTATGTCCCTACTGCTGGGGCACGAGCCTTCCCTATGGATGGATAGGGAGAACGGGCCATAAACGCAGGCCATACACGCAGGCCCAGTGCGGGTTGGTGGTTGTTAACGACTGCTAATGCAGCCGGGACCAACGACTTTACGTGCCTTCCGAAGCACGGAGGAGCTCGAGATGATACAATTTTGGTCACCTATCTGATGACCGGCCTTTGCGAAAGTTGCTTAACCTCAGCACTTGCAGACCGGGCGCGTTAACCACTGCGCCATCGAGCTCCTCGTTCGCTCCTCGCTCCCGTTAAATCTAAGATATACTTAATTTGAATTTATCGTGTAATGAGGGAATGGTTTGTAATTGTAAGTGTCCATTTGCATAATTATTTTCTTCGCGAAGTGAACTTAAGTACGAGCGGGCCGAATAAATACACATATTTGAAGTTTGTCGATTGTTAAGTTAACTTTAACAAAGACCTTTATTGGCGCAGTCATTCGTGAAATCAAATCGAATTCTTATTATCATAAGGAGGGGGGTCTCCTACGCCATATCAAATGCCAATTGATCGAAAATGAATTGAAGAATAATTCGAAAGACACTTCGAACTTATAAACGTTTGATGAAATAACAATTCGATTATTAAACTTTTTGATTGGTCTTTGTCGATCATTTGATTTTCGATCAATTGGTATTTGATAACACATAGGCTACCATAAGATGGGGCCGTAGATTTATTCAGCTGCAGACGTTTTTATTTTATTCAAAAAATAGACGGCTTCAATGACGATTCCAGTTGAAAAGTAGAACGATTTGAGTATTCCCCAGGCGATGGAAGTTTTCGTTTTAGTGGAGGCTTTAAAGCCAGTAAAAGACAGTTAACTGTCTCGAGAAAAGTCAAAGAAACTTGAGGATTTATGTGATTAATTCAGTTTCATATTTATTTATATATTCATCGTCATCATCGTCATCATCTCTGCCAAAAGACGTCCACTGCTGGATAAAGGCCTCCCCCAAAGATCTCCATAACAACCGGTTTTGTGCTGCTCGCATCCAGCTGCTACCTGCGACCTCCACCAGATCGTAGGTCCATGTAGTTAAAGGCCAGCTCACAATTGCGTTTTCGGATAAGGGATTGCCACTCAAGAACTGTTCCGCCCCAGCAGCAATCAGTCCATTATATTTCTATATTTAGTTCATTTATTAATTGCACAAGTATAATAGCCAATACTGACACACTGGCACTGGCAAAAGCCTCCATCATTGAAATCAAGTCATCGCTCAATTAACCGTTATTTGGCTTTATTATCTCCCTTGCCAAACGCAGGTTGGTGATCACCAATCACCAACATACCCGAGTTACGCATCGAAAAATAAGTAACACACTCTGCCCTGGGAATTGAACCCAGGACCTCCGAAGGCCACCTAGGCGTCGCACATGTATATTATTATTATTCTGTTATTTAGCAAACTTTATATGCGGGAGTAGAACACGGTTCTTGTTGTTGTGATTCCAAGCTACCCCTTCTCATAGAGATAATGTTTCTATCTCTAGCAGAGAAGGGATGGTACTAGGGTTTTTAGTGGGTTGGCCTTTACTCCCTCTGTCGAGCCGGTGATGGTTGTAGTGGTGAGGAGAGAAGAGTCCCAGTCCCACTTAGCGTAGGGTCACTCCTGGCCCAGCACAACATTTGCCACTGTGAAATTAGGCAATATGTATCTGACAGGCGTATTATCGCCCTTTAATGTGTAAAACAATACAACTCTTTTAACTCAATAAATTAACTAGGTGGACCGACGGTCTTCGCAAGGCAAGAGCTGGACGAGAGTAGCCGCGGATCGTGCTGATCTCATTGGGTATTTTATTACATGTAGTAATACGTTTGTATAGATGCACTCATTATTTTTATATGCATTTCTTATATATTTCTGGCACTGTAATTGATATAAAAAGTTTCAAAACTTTGTTCTTTCATGTCTTGATACTACGTCGTGTCCTGCAACATTGAAAACGTTCTCTAGCAAAAATACAAAATCGTTTTCCTTGTCAATTCGATCCGGGGATCATGACTATTAAAATGCTATTTTTTTTATCTGCCCGATCGGAATGTAAAGAAGGAAAACGTTCCTCAGGATAATAAAGCAATTAAAAATGGCCGGGCTATGTCTTTAAATAGAAAATGTGTTTTTGAAGCCGTTCAATAAATCTCCTTTTCATATGTTTTTCGCAGATGTTGTAACTTACCAACCCACATGGGGGTAGCGTGGTGGGTAAATGTGAACCCAGCTATGGGAAGTTTAGAAAGTCAAAGTCATTTTTTAATTGATATTAACTTAAAAATAAGTGCTTTTGAATGTTTTTTTTAATTCCTAAAATAAATTTATAAAAGCGGAAAAAATATAATAGTCATGTTTTTTTTAATACCTAGCTCAGCAAATGACTCCACTCTACCTGATGTTAAGTGGAAATGGAATCCAGACGCAAAGACAACATCCAGACACACCTCGTTTGAAGGACCTTATGTCATAGGAAGGAAAGAAAACGTGTGCTGGTAGACTATTCGATCTTTTGGAAGTGCTACAAAGAAATGAGTCACCATATTTCTTTGTGCGCGATGAAATGTTCGAGACAGTACAGCGGTGACTCCAGAGAACAGCACGCGTACTCCAATGGAGGAAGGGAGAAGATGGGATAAGGTCAAAGAGTTCTTCAGAGTACTCGCCGTAATATAAGCGGTAGAAGACGTAGAGTGACGCTATGTCTCTACGCAATTGCAAGGGCTCGAGAGCATTAGTGACCTCTGCATTGCCGATAATGCGTATAGAGTGCCGCTGCAATCTGTCCAAGGCATCGAGAAATTGCTTTGCGGAGCCGCCCCAAATGTGCGAGCAATACTTCACGCAAGACCGTACATGCGTCTTGTAAAAGGCACAACTGATCTGGCGTGAAGAATCATCGCCGCACCTTGTTCAGGACACCGAGTTTACGTGAGGCTGTTTTTATCACTGCTTCGATATAGTTCCTTTGGTTCAGATCGCAGCGAATCTCCATAACGAGCATGTTAATACTGCTCTGCAGGACGAGTGATGTGCCTTGAAGAGAGGGAAGGGGTAGGCAAGGCGACTTTTTTTTACCGAGAACGCGCATACCTGTGTTTTCTTGGCATTGAACTCAACAAGATTATTGGAGCCCCATTTATATGAGGTTCAATACTCGATTAAGCTCAATGACAAGGAACTCGTTTCTCTTCAGTCTCGACTCGCCCAGTCGCAAGGTGACCGTTATACCTACCGTGCACTGTACATTGCAATGCATATTTGCAAGTGGAAGCATATCATTGATATGCAGAAGGAACAGCGTTGTGGATAGAACGGACCCTTGAGGGACACCAGCGTTCACTGACATGAACCACGAAGCGCATACGTCTGAGAGTACTCGGATTCTACGCTCAAGTAGGAAGCCAGCGACCTAGTTACAAAACTGAGCAGGCAGACCATATGCTAGGAGCTTGGAGAGAAGAGTTTTGTGCCAGACCCGATCAAAAGTCTTGGCCACGTCAAGGCTAACAGCTACTGACTCGTCACGCTTATCAATAGCCTTACCCCAGAGATGTGTGACGAACACTAGAACCTGTATTGGCGATCGTGAATTAAGAGTTGTTCTTCTAGGTAGCGGGTAAGCTGTTTGTTTAGAATCCGCTCCATGACTTTAAATGAATATATATTGGGATTTTTTAATGCATATAAAAACTACAAACTCATTGAGCTTTTATTATTCGGTACGTGCGCGGGTTTAAGTCTCGCTCAGGGGATTTCGATACGATGATGATGATGACGATGAATTATGAATTGAGTTGATCATGGTTATTAGAATTAGCAGCACCTCTTGATCACACTTTTATTTTGTGCATTGCTCACTGTTTGTAACAAAGGTCTTAAAACGAACTAAATTAAATTAAATTAAAATCAATCAAAACAATGAATTTTATTTAATTATTAGAAGCTTGATGGTGCAGTGGTTAACGTCCCCGGTCTGCGATTGACGAGGTTAAGCTACTTTCGCAAAGGCCGGTCTTCGAATGGTGTCCAAAGTTTATCATCTAAAAGCCCTCAGTGCTTCAGAAGGCATGCAAGGCCATTAGCAGTCGTTAACAACCACCAACCCGCACCGGGTCCGCGTGATGGTTTATGGCCCGTTATCTCTATCCACCCATAGAAAATGCTCGAGCCCCAGCAAAGAGAAATCTTTTCATAATTCAGTACTAGCTACTACCGCTTCTTAGCACGCGTCGAATTGGATCCGTCACAAAGGTCATTATCACTTCCTCCGGGATCATTTTACTTACCAGCATAGAGTAACTTACCATACACTCTTGGGGGGCCCAATTGTGTTTCTACCAAAAATCACGTCGATACGATGTTTCGTCTAACGAAAAGAAATGACAAACAAACATACTTCATACTTCGGCATTTAGAATATCAATTACAAGTCAACTTGTCAAGTGAACAATCTGCTTTTTTTCTGCCACAAACCTTTTTGGGAATTTTCACCGATCCTCCTTGAAAAGTGCTACTGTAAAAGTGTACACACATAATTTAGTTTCCCGACAATTTTCTGGAAGGGGTGGGGTATTAAATTAAGGGCCCGCCGGCTGAGGGGACCGTATTCGTCACATTGTGACACGCCGCACGGGAGCCCTGTGGCTTTGTTTCAGCCCTGACGAGATTGAACCCGGTATTTATCACATACACACACGTGCGACACCCCTGCACGTTGTATGTACATATAGTACTTATGTATATAGATACAGAGGTGTAGCCTTCTTTGTTGAAACCGAAGTTGCCCTTTTAAATAAATTAAAAAGTTTGTGAAGTGTCCTTGAAGTGTTTGTTTTTAACATAACAAACGTCTCGGGTAGCTGACTGGCAAAGTTTGGCCCGGTAAACGTAGGTCCTGGGTTGAATTCTTAGGTAGGGGAAAGTGTAAGCTTGAACCAGGTTTGTGATGATCAACCCGCATTTGGGAAGCGTGATCATTAACATAATACCAATCAATTTGTAGTGATGACTAGTCAAGGCGACTTCAATCATAGAGGTCTTTGTACAGCATTAGGACAATATACCTAAAAAAGGCATTTTACTTATACTTACTTTTCACCTCCTGTAATCCGCCACTTCAGCCAGAATCGTTAAATAGTAAGAGACTTGCATCTTATCTCGTACCGTCGAAACACAACAATGTTTCTAGCATTGCTATTACGGTGACAAACTTAGATAAAACTAGCTGACCGGCGGACTTCGTACCGCTTTGACAGTTTCCATGACAACAAAACGAACAAATCATTCGTCCGCTTCGATGGACCCCTATAGCAGCGCCACCTACCGGGTCCAATTGAAAATCTAAACCATTCTCGAATGCACTTGAACACACACAGAAAATTTTATCCAAATCGGTCCAGCCGTTTAGAAGGAGTTCAATTTCAAAGAGTGCGTGTTGTATGTTACACGCACAAAAAATTTATATTTATATAAAGATGACTAGACTAATCCGAGCACAATATCCCGCGCTGCGAAGAATCGAACATTCTGATTAAGACTGGTGGTTTTACCACTAGACCACAGAGTCATCGTTATACACTTATGAAATGAAATGAAATGAAATGAAATGAAAAAATGAAATAAAATCCCTTTATTCAATTTAGGCATATAAATTGCACTTATGAACGTCAAGTAGTTACATAAAAAATAATATAAATACCACACAATAATACTTAAAATATATAATTCAATAAACAATACATATATGTATGTAATGCGATTCTACTGCTGGTTCGGAACGTTGATTCTGCTATTATATTGCAGCGTGGTTACATACCCAACACTCCTGCTTATTTAATTAACAAATATCCGCATTGAATTACACAAACGGCTAAGCCCGAACAAGTAGGAACAATGGATTCGGCGCCGCACATTTGTCCTGCTTATTACGAGTACATATTGGGTTAAACATGAAATGTATGCTCTAGTGTTGTAAAAACTCGAGTCCGGGAGTCTAAATTTATAAACTCGATTCTCCATTGCTGACCCTCACGAGCTCCGAGCTAAGTCGACCGCGAGTCATTGGAGTCTAAAAGGAACTCGACGCGTAAACATAACGAGTTTTTAACAATACTCGAATTTAATTATTCGACTCGAAGGTTTTTACCCCACAAAGACTCGAACGCGACAAGCAAGCTTAAATTTTACATAATTTTTTACATTTATCTTATATTACATTTTTTTATTATTGGTCCCCCCGCCGCGGCCTTGCCCGCGTAATGTACCAATAGTAAGATTCCACCAACAACTACCTGACTTTGAAAATCTTTTACTGTGTGTTTTCCTCTCGACACTTCGCAACATCTTCAAGACTCTAACATCAACGTCAGATGACGTTGGCACATTGGCACAGTTCACCATAAATTGATCAGATGATCAATTTATGGTGAACTGTGCCAATGTGGTCAACTAAGCGCTGCACCGTACATATGTCTTCTTAAAGTTTTAAGAATTTTTCTAATATATACATATTGGAGCATCTCTTCCATAAATAAAATAAATACATAAGATTAGGTAGATTCGGTATTCTTAATAATATTTTCAATTATTGTGATTGTGTGTTTTATCGCTGTATCGTTATACAATTTTCGGCACTACATTAATAACCTCTGGGTTTATTTGTAAAGCGAAGAATTTAATTAGTTGGTGGATGGTTTTTGTGGGTTGAAGGTCGTGAACCTGGGCGAGTGGAAGGTCAATTGCCTTCTTTCGGCTGTTTCCTAATTTAGTACCACCGTTAAACTATCGCATTAAAAGGATTTAATAGTTTTACAGATTCGTTTTTACAATAGAACCTAGTTTTTTTATGGTTTGGTGCGGATTACATCTTTAGCCAATGACGAAGCTAATGAATATCCCCGTGTGGTGCCGGGGGTAATAAAGTATTGCGCTACCCCATCTCTTCCCGTGGGTGTCGTAGAAGGCGACTATGAGATCATTCCAGAGGATGGGCAGCAGCATCTCTCTGTGATTATTCTCACCTTACTGCGATCGCCAACCCAAGCGTGGTGATTATGGCAAATTCCCCTCAAAATTATTTATCCTTGAGGGAGGCCTTTGTCCAGCAGTGGACGTCTTTTTGGCTGAGGTGATGATGAAGTTAAGGAGACATTAAAGAACAAAAATCTACACAAAAAGCGACACAGAAAGCATTTCTCCGATAAATAAATGCAGTTAAGAAGCTCAGCAGGTTTTCAAATAAATAAAAATTTTAAATGCCTATTTTACTAATGTAATATTTTTAGAACGCAGCCTGTCGCGAATACATCGCATTTTTCGGCTGCGGTGTTTGTTATCGTAGCTAAAATTACACTGTAATTATTAAATTACTGTGTTGGTATGTTGTTTAACATATATACAGCTTAGCTAAATCGGCCAGCCGTATTGACCAATTAATTTAATATTACAGTTGCGACGATCAAGGCATGTTTTGGCCACAAAGCAATCTGTTTATTACCTACCACCAGATTTAGATATTTACTCGATTGAGTAGCCCTAATATATACAAGTTGTGTGATAAACACATTAAACACTATTATTGTACCAACTATACTCTTGTAAATAGATTAATCATCATTAGCCTATATAAACGTCTCGCTTTCCCACGCGAACCATAGTGCATGAAAAAATCAGGGTCATGTCACCATACTGAAAATATCGTGTTGGTGGGTTTTAGCTAATGTCATCTCACGATAGTAATCAAGGGGTTAATGTGCTTTTCAGTGCACAAGAGTAGACGATATATAAAATAAATTTTGATATACTCATTATTGTTAAAAAAGAGACATTTTAATACGGACAATCTAATGTTAATCGTAACGTCATAATAGGGTATCTGACAGGTTTTAGAAAAATATGTCTAATGGTTCATTATAGCATTATATGTATATTTGCAATTTGATTAATTCGTTGTGAATTTCTTTATTTTTTATAAAAATTGCCATTAAAATTCAAATGAATAAAATAGCCGCCAAAACGATGGAGGCAGGTCACGTGATGTCGTGACGTCAGTTGCATGTAAACAAACCGTTAGCTGTCAAATCACACCGTACAAAACTTCGAGTGACATCTTTGATTTGCTTGCAAATGACGTCACGACATCACGTGACCAATCCTGTGCGTTTTCGATCACGTGGTCAATCATAAAAATTTAATTATTTTATAAGTTATTTTTTATAAAAATTATACTTATTTTAAAATTGTGTGCTGGATAAATTGCTTTAAAAAATGTTTACTGTTAATTTAACAACAGTTTGATCTATATTTTCATTGTAGTCAAATACCATATTATGACAATTTCATATTATTAACAGATGCCAGAATTTTATTTTTAGAATTCGGTCAGGGACGGGTACAGTTCATTAAAACAATATGAAATAATAAGTAAAGCAAATACTTGAAAGTCTATACAACGTGTTACAGAAAAGTGTGGTCGAAATGCAAAGATCTAAAGTGTATCCGATATAGGTCTTGTATGCAGAGTGACTAGGACATAACTATTAACTTTAACTTGCTATGCAATTTTTAATTAAAACTTCTATTGTGACGACAAATCAAAAAAAAAATAAAAATACAAAAAAAAATTAATGATATGTCAAATCATTCTCACTTTGTGCGTGCTTCCGACTATGTGTTACATAAATTGAATTTTTATCTTGTTCCGGCCTTTTCAGTTGATTTTCTATTTAGCTACTTATTATTATTTACGCAGGCGAGTTTTTGTTTTTTTTTTTTAATTTTTATTGTATTTATGTCTTTTTAGTTAGACTTTCATGATATACCTTTTTGAAATCCTTGTGTTGAGCCCTCTAATTTGATAGCCATAATGAAGTATTAAAAAAATATGTTTTTCACCAACTCCAATGACGTCGCATAGCCGCCATATTTTTGTTTTTAACGTCACCTATCTAAGAATACTTGGGCAGCTAAGACGAATCTAACGATACCTCAATTACGTAAATCCGTTCAGCGGTTCTGGAGATATGAGGTAATAAAGAATATTACATACAAGATAGGCGCGACAAACATAACCCTTCCTTTGCAGTCGGGTAAAAATAAACAAGTCACAACCCTAGTGGTTTAGTAACCTCTGTGTACTTACATTAATGATCACTGCTGCTTGCTTATGCGCGCCTGACGTGCATGACTTCGCTAATATAAATATTTAATTTAAAATTGCATGACAAATTAAAGTTAATAATTATGTCTCGGAGCTCGATGGCGCAGTGGTTAACGCGCCCGGTCTGCGAGTGCTGAGGTAGGGCAACTTTCGCAAGGGCCGGTCATCGGATGGGTGACCAAAAATGTATCATCTCGAGCTCCTCCGTGCTTCGGAAGGCTCGTAAAGCCGTTGGTCCCGGCTGCATTAGCAGTCGTTAACAACCACCAATCCGAACTGGGCCCGCGTGGTGGTTCATGGCCCGTTCTCCCTATCCATCCATAGGGAAGGCTCGTGCCCCAGCAGTGGGGACATAAAAAATGAGCTGATGATGATGATGATGATTAACCTGAAAGACCTGCGTTTGTGTTTGTGTGTGTTTTTTAGTTTTCGATGAATAGCCCGGGTTTGTAAACACAAACCCGCATTTGGTAAGCACTGTGATTAAACCAATACCCATCGATTGTAGCGATGACTCGATTTCAATGATGCTTCAGAATTAGTTGAATATATTAAATGTCATCATCATCATCAGCTCATTTTATATCTATCGCACGTTAAACACGTCCTTGACGTTTGATGCGGACGCTACACAAATTGACATAAAATAAGAAGACTGCAGAAGGTAAGCATCATATAAACGCGCTCGAGCAACGCACACATAGACCACCTCTCATCATCATCATCATCAGCTCGTTTTATGTCCCTACTGCTGGGGCACGAGCCTTCCCTATGGATGGATAGGGAGAACGGGCCATAAACCACCACGCAGGCCCAGTGCGGGTTGGTGGTTGTTAACGACTGCTAATGCAGCCGGGACCAACGACATTACGTGCCTTCCGAAGCACGGAGGAGCTCGAGATGATACAATTTTGGTCACCTATCTGATGACCGGCCTTTGCGAAAGTTGCTTAACCTCAGCACTCGCAGACCGGGCGCGTTAACCACTGCGCCATCGAGCTCTTCGTTCGCTCCTCGCTCCCTTTAAATGTAAGATATATTTAATTTGAATTTATCGTGTAATGGGGGAATGGTTTGTAATTGTAAGTGTCCATTTGCATAATTATTTTCTTCGCGAAGTGAACTTAAGTACGAGCGGGCCGAATAAATACACATATTTGAAGTTTGTCGATTGTTAAGTTAACTTTAACAAAGACCTTTATTGGCGCAGTCATTCGTGAAATCAAATCGAACTCTTATTATCATAAGGAGGAAGGTTTCCTGCGCCATGTCAAATGCCAATTGATCGAAACTGAATTGAAGAATAATTCGAAAGAGATTTCGATCTTATAAACGTTTGATGAAATAACAATTCCATTATTAAACTTTTTGATTGGCCTTTGTCGATCATTTGATTTTCGATCAATTGGTATTTGATAACGCATAGGTTACCATAAGATGGGGCCGTAGATTTATTCAGCTGCAGACGTTTTTATTTTATTCAAAAAATAGACGGTTTCAATGACGATTCCAGTTGAAAAGTAGAACGATTTGAGTATTCCCCAGGCGATGGAAGTTTTCGTTTTAGTGGAGGCTTTAAAGCCAGTAAAAGACAGTTAACTGTCTCGAGAAAAGTCAAAGAAACTTGAGGATTTATGTGATTAATTCAGTTTCATATTTATTTATATATTCATCGTCATCATCGTCATCATCTCTGCCAAAAGACGTCCACTGCTGGATAAAGGCCTCCCCCAAAGATCTCCATAACAACCGGTTTTGTGCTGCTCGCATCCAGCTGCTACCTGTGACCTCCACCAGATCGTAGGTCCATGTAGTTGGAGGCCAGCTCACAATTGCGTTTTCGGATACGGGATTGCCACTCAAGAACTGTTCCGCCCCAGCAGCAATCAGTCCATTATATTTCTATATTTAGTTCATTTATTAATTGCACAAGTATAATAGCCAATACTGACACACTGGCACTGGCAAAAGCCTCCATCATTGAAATCAAGTCATCGCTCAATTAACCGTTATTTGGCTTTATTATCTCCCTTGCCAAACGCAGGTTGGTGATCACCAATCACCAATCACCAACATACCCGAGTTACGCATCGAAAAATAAGTAACACACTCTGCCCTGGGAATTGAACCCAGGACCTCCGAAGGCCACCTAGGCGTCGCACATGTATATTATTATTATTCTGTTATTTAGCAAACTTTATATGCGGGAGTAGAACACGGTTCTTGTTGTTGTGATTCCAAGCTACCCCTTCTCATAGAGATAATGTTTCTATCTCTAGCAGAGAAGGGATGGTACTTTTTAGTGGGTTGGCCTTTACTCCCTCTGTCGAGCCGGTGATGGTTGTAGTGGTGAGGAGAGAAGAGTCCCAGTCCCACTTAGCGTAGGGTCACTCCTGGCCCAGCACAACATTTGCCACGGTGAAATTAGGCAATATGTATCTGACAGGCGTATTATCGCCCTTTAATGTGTAAAACAATACAACTCTTTTATCTCATTAAATTAACTAGGTGGACCGATGGTCTTCGCAAGGCAAGAGCTGGACGAGAGTAGCCGCGGATCGTGCTGATCTCATTGGGTATTTTATTACATGTAGTAATACGTTTGTATAGATGCACTCATTATTTTTATATGCATTTCTTATATATTTCTGGCACTGTAATTGATATAAAAAGTTTCAAAACTTTGTTCTTTCATGTCTTGATACTACGTCGTGTCCTGCAACATTGAAAACGTTCTCTAGCAAAAATACAAAATCGTTTTCCTTGTCAATTCGATCCGGGGATCATGACTATTAAAATGCTATTTTTTTTATCTGCCCGATCGGAATGTAAAGAAGGAAAACGTTCCTCAGGATAATAAAGCAATTAAAAATGGCCGGGCTATGTCTTTAAATAGAAAATGTGTTTTTGAAGCCGTTCAATAAATCTCCTTTTCATATGTTTTTCGCAGATGTTGTAACTTACCAACCCACATGGGGGTAGCGTGGTGGGTAAATGTGAACCCAGCTATGGGAAGTTTAGAAAGTCAAAGTCATTTTTTAATTGATATTAACTTAAAAATAAGTGCTTTTGAATGTTTTTTTTAATTCCTAAAATAAATTTATAAAAGCGGAAAAAATATAATAGTCATGTTTTTTTTAATACCTAGCTCAGCAAATGACTCCACTCTACCTGATGTTAAGTGGAAATGGAATCCAGACGCAAAGACAACATCCAGACACACCTCGTTTGAAGGACCTTATGTCATAGGAAGGAAAGAAAACGTGTGCTGGTAGACTATTCGATCTTTTGGAAGTGCTACAAAGAAATGAGTCACCATATTTCTTTGTGCGCGATGAAATGTTCGAGACAGTACAGCGGTGACTCCAGAGAACAGCACGCGTACTCCAATGGAGGAAGGGAGAAGATGGGATAAGGTCAAAGAGTTCTTCAGAGTACTCGCCGTAATATAAGCGGTAGAAGACGTAGAGTGACGCTATGTCTCTACGCAATTGCAAGGGCTCGAGAGCATTAGTGACCTCTGCATTGCCGATAATGCGTATAGAGTGCCGCTGCAATCTGTCCAAGGCATCGAGAAATTGCTTTGCGGAGCCGCCCCAAATGTGCGAGCAATACTTCACGCAAGACCGTACATGCGTCTTGTAAAAGGCACAACTGATCTGGCGTGAAGAATCATCGCCGCACCTTGTTCAGGACACCGAGTTTACGTGAGGCTGTTTTTATCACTGCTTCGATATAGTTCCTTTGGTTCAGATCGCAGCGAATCTCCATAACGAGCATGTTAATACTGCTCTGCAGGACGAGTGATGTGCCTTGAAGAGAGGGAAGGGGTAGGCAAGGCGACTTTTTTTTACCGAGAACGCGCATACCTGTGTTTTCTTGGCATTGAACTCAACAAGATTATTGGAGCCCCATTTATATGAGGTTCAATACTCGATTAAGCTCAATGACAAGGAACTCGTTTCTCTTCAGTCTCGACTCGCCCAGTCGCAAGGTGACCGTTATACCTACCGTGCACTGTACATTGCAATGCATATTTGCAAGTGGAAGCATATCATTGATATGCAGAAGGAACAGCGTTGTGGATAGAACGGACCCTTGAGGGACACCAGCGTTCACTGACATGAACCACGAAGCGCATACGTCTGAGAGTACTCGGATTCTACGCTCAAGTAGGAAGCCAGCGACCTAGTTACAAAACTGAGCAGGCAGACCATATGCTAGGAGCTTGGAGAGAAGAGTTTTGTGCCAGACCCGATCAAAAGTCTTGGCCACGTCAAGGCTAACAGCTACTGACTCGTCACGCTTATCAATAGCCTTACCCCAGAGATGTGTGACGAACACTAGAACCTGTATTGGCGATCGTGAATTAAGAGTTGTTCTTCTAGGTAGCGGGTAAGCTGTTTGTTTAGAATCCGCTCCATGACTTTAAATGAATATATATTGGGATTTTTTAATGCATATAAAAACTACAAACTCATTGAGCTTTTATTATTCGGTACGTGCGCGGGTTTAAGTCTCGCTCAGGGGATTTCGATACGATGATGATGATGACGATGAATTATGAATTGAGTTGATCATGGTTATTAGAATTAGCAGCACCTCTTGATCACACTTTTATTTTGTGCATTGCTCACTGTTTGTAACAAAGGTCTTAAAACGAACTAAATTAAATTAAATTAAAATCAATCAAAACAATGAATTTTATTTAATTATTAGAAGCTTGATGGTGCAGTGGTTAACGTCCCCGGTCTGCGATTGACGAGGTTAAGCTACTTTCGCAAAGGCCGGTCTTCGAATGGTGTCCAAAGTTTATCATCTAAAAGCCCTCAGTGCTTCAGAAGGCATGCAAGGCCATTAGCAGTCGTTAACAACCACCAACCCGCACCGGGTCCGCGTGATGGTTTATGGCCCGTTATCTCTATCCACCCATAGAAAATGCTCGAGCCCCAGCAAAGAGAAATCTTTTCATAATTCAGTACTAGCTACTACCGCTTCTTAGCACGCGTCGAATTGGATCCGTCACAAAGGTCATTATCACTTCCTCCGGGATCATTTTACTTACCAGCATAGAGTAACTTACCATACACTCTTGGGGGGCCCAATTGTGTTTCTACCAAAAATCACGTCGATACGATGTTTCGTCTAACGAAAAGAAATGACAAACAAACATACTTCATACTTCGGCATTTAGAATATCAATTACAAGTCAACTTGTCAAGTGAACAATCTGCTTTTTTTCTGCCACAAACCTTTTTGGGAATTTTCACCGATCCTCCTTGAAAAGTGCTACTGTAAAAGTGTACACACATAATTTAGTTTCCCGACAATTTTCTGGAAGGGGTGGGGTATTAAATTAAGGGCCCGCCGGCTGAGGGGACCGTATTCGTCACATTGTGACACGCCGCACGGGAGCCCTGTGGCTTTGTTTCAGCCCTGACGAGATTGAACCCGGTATTTATCACATACACACACGTGCGACACCCCTGCACGTTGTATGTACATATAGTACTTATGTATATAGATACAGAGGTGTAGCCTTCTTTGTTGAAACCGAAGTTGCCCTTTTAAATAAATTAAAAAGTTTGTGAAGTGTCCTTGAAGTGTTTGTTTTTAACATAACAAACGTCTCGGGTAGCTGACTGGCAAAGTTTGGCCCGGTAAACGTAGGTCCTGGGTTGAATTCTTAGGTAGGGGAAAGTGTAAGCTTGAACCAGGTTTGTGATGATCAACCCGCATTTGGGAAGCGTGATCATTAACATAATACCAATCAATTTGTAGTGATGACTAGTCAAGGCGACTTCAATCATAGAGGTCTTTGTACAGCATTAGGACAATATACCTAAAAAAGGCATTTTACTTATACTTACTTTTCACCTCCTGTAATCCGCCACTTCAGCCAGAATCGTTAAATAGTAAGAGACTTGCATCTTATCTCGTACCGTCGAAACACAACAATGTTTCTAGCATTGCTATTACGGTGACAAACTTAGATAAAACTAGCTGACCGGCGGACTTCGTACCGCTTTGACAGTTTCCATGACAACAAAACGAACAAATCATTCGTCCGCTTCGATGGACCCCTATAGCAGCGCCACCTACCGGGTCCAATTGAAAATCTAAACCATTCTCGAATGCACTTGAACACACACAGAAAATTTTATCCAAATCGGTCCAGCCGTTTAGAAGGAGTTCAATTTCAAAGAGTGCGTGTTGTATGTTACACGCACAAAAAATTTATATTTATATAAAGATGACTAGACTAATCCGAGCACAATATCCCGCGCTGCGAAGAATCGAACATTCTGATTAAGACTGGTGGTTTTACCACTAGACCACAGAGTCATCGTTATACACTTATGAAATGAAATGAAATGAAATGAAATGAAAAAATGAAATAAAATCCCTTTATTCAATTTAGGCATATAAATTGCACTTATGAACGTCAAGTAGTTACATAAAAAATAATATAAATACCACACAATAATACTTAAAATATATAATTCAATAAACAATACATATATGTATGTAATGCGATTCTACTGCTGGTTCGGAACGTTGATTCTGCTATTATATTGCAGCGTGGTTACATACCCAACACTCCTGCTTATTTAATTAACAAATATCCGCATTGAATTACACAAACGGCTAAGCCCGAACAAGTAGGAACAATGGATTCGGCGCCGCACATTTGTCCTGCTTATTACGAGTACATATTGGGTTAAACATGAAATGTATGCTCTAGTGTTGTAAAAACTCGAGTCCGGGAGTCTAAATTTATAAACTCGATTCTCCATTGCTGACCCTCACGAGCTCCGAGCTAAGTCGACCGCGAGTCATTGGAGTCTAAAAGGAACTCGACGCGTAAACATAACGAGTTTTTAACAATACTCGAATTTAAATTATTCGACTCGAAGGTTTTTACCCCACAAAGACTCGAACGCGACAAGCAAGCTTAAATTTTACATAATTTTTTACATTTATCTTATATTACATTTTTTTATTATTGGTCCCCCCGCCGCGGCCTTGCCCGCGTAATGTACCAATAGTAAGATTCCACCAACAACTACCTGACTTTGAAAATCTTTTACTGTGTGTTTTCCTCTCGACACTTCGCAACATCTTCAAGACTCTAACATCAACGTCAGATGACGTTGGCACATTGGCACAGTTCACCATAAATTGATCAGATGATCAATTTATGGTGAACTGTGCCAATGTGGTCAACTAAGCGCTGCACCGTACATATGTCTTCTTAAAGTTTTAAGAATTTTTCTAATATATACATATTGGAGCATCTCTTCCATAAATAAAATAAATACATAAGATTAGGTAGATTCGGTATTCTTAATAATATTTTCAATTATTGTGATTGTGTGTTTTATCGCTGTATCGTTATACAATTTTCGGCACTACATTAATAACCTCTGGGTTTATTTGTAAAGCGAAGAATTTAATTAGTTGGTGGATGGTTTTTGTGGGTTGAAGGTCGTGAACCTGGGCGAGTGGAAGGTCAATTGCCTTCTTTCGGCTGTTTCCTAATTTAGTACCACCGTTAAACTATCGCATTAAAAGGATTTAATAGTTTTACAGATTCGTTTTTACAATAGAACCTAGTTTTTTTATGGTTTGGTGCGGATTACATCTTTAGCCAATGACGAAGCTAATGAATATCCCCGTGTGGTGCCGGGGGTAATAAAGTATTGCGCTACCCCATCTCTTCCCGTGGGTGTCGTAGAAGGCGACTATGAGATCATTCCAGAGGATGGGCAGCAGCATCTCTCTGTGATTATTCTCACCTTACTGCGATCGCCAACCCAAGCGTGGTGATTATGGCAAATTCCCCTCAAAATTATTTATCCTTGAGGGAGGCCTTTGTCCAGCAGTGGACGTCTTTTTGGCTGAGGTGATGATGAAGTTAAGGAGACATTAAAGAACAAAAATCTACACAAAAAGCGACACAGAAAGCATTTCTCCGATAAATAAATGCAGTTAAGAAGCTCAGCAGGTTTTCAAATAAATAAAAATTTTAAATGCCTATTTTACTAATGTAATATTTTTAGAACGCAGCCTGTCGCGAATACATCGCATTTTTCGGCTGCGGTGTTTGTTATCGTAGCTAAAATTACACTGTAATTATTAAATTACTGTGTTGGTATGTTGTTTAACATATATACAGCTTAGCTAAATCGGCCAGCCGTATTGACCAATTAATTTAATATTACAGTTGCGACGATCAAGGCATGTTTTGGCCACAAAGCAATCTGTTTATTACCTACCACCAGATTTAGATATTTACTCGATTGAGTAGCCCTAATATATACAAGTTGTGTGATAAACACATTAAACACTATTATTGTACCAACTATACTCTTGTAAATAGATTAATCATCATTAGCCTATATAAACGTCTCGCTTTCCCACGCGAACCATAGTGCATGAAAAAATCAGGGTCATGTCACCATACTGAAAATATCGTGTTGGTGGGTTTTAGCTAATGTCATCTCACGATAGTAATCAAGGGGTTAATGTGCTTTTCAGTGCACAAGAGTAGACGATATATAAAATAAATTTTGATATACTCATTATTGTTAAAAAAGAGACATTTTAATACGGACAATCTAATGTTAATCGTAACGTCATAATAGGGTATCTGACAGGTTTTAGAAAAATATGTCTAATGGTTCATTATAGCATTATATGTATATTTGCAATTTGATTAATTCGTTGTGAATTTCTTTATTTTTTATAAAAATTGCCATTAAAATTCAAATGAATAAAATAGCCGCCAAAACGATGGAGGCAGGTCACGTGATGTCGTGACGTCAGTTGCATGTAAACAAACCGTTAGCTGTCAAATCACACCGTACAAAACTTCGAGTGACATCTTTGATTTGCTTGCAAATGACGTCACGACATCACGTGACCAATCCTGTGCGTTTTCGATCACGTGGTCAATCATAAAAATTTAATTATTTTATAAGTTATTTTTTATAAAAATTATACTTATTTTAAAATTGTGTGCTGGATAAATTGCTTTAAAAAATGTTTACTGTTAATTTAACAACAGTTTGATCTATATTTTCATTGTAGTCAAATACCATATTATGACAATTTCATATTATTAACAGATGCCAGAATTTTATTTTTAGAATTCGGTCAGGGACGGGTACAGTTCATTAAAACAATATGAAATAATAAGTAAAGCAAATACTTGAAAGTCTATACAACGTGTTACAGAAAAGTGTGGTCGAAATGCAAAGATCTAAAGTGTATCCGATATAGGTCTTGTATGCAGAGTGACTAGGACATAACTATTAACTTTAACTTGCTATGCAATTTTTAATTAAAACTTCTATTGTGACGACAAATCAAAAAAAAAATAAAAATACAAAAAAAAATTAATGATATGTCAAATCATTCTCACTTTGTGCGTGCTTCCGACTATGTGTTACATAAATTGAATTTTTATCTTGTTCCGGCCTTTTCAGTTGATTTTCTATTTAGCTACTTATTATTATTTACGCAGGCGAGTTTTTGTTTTTTTTTTTTAATTTTTATTGTATTTATGTCTTTTTAGTTAGACTTTCATGATATACCTTTTTGAAATCCTTGTGTTGAGCCCTCTAATTTGATAGCCATAATGAAGTATTAAAAAAATATGTTTTTCACCAACTCCAATGACGTCGCATAGCCGCCATATTTTTGTTTTTAACGTCACCTATCTAAGAATACTTGGGCAGCTAAGACGAATCTAACGATACCTCAATTACGTAAATCCGTTCAGCGGTTCTGGAGATATGAGGTAATAAAGAATATTACATACAAGATAGGCGCGACAAACATAACCCTTCCTTTGCAGTCGGGTAAAAATAAACAAGTCACAACCCTAGTGGTTTAGTAACCTCTGTGTACTTACATTAATGATCACTGCTGCTTGCTTATGCGCGCCTGACGTGCATGACTTCGCTAATATAAATATTTAATTTAAAATTGCATGACAAATTAAAGTTAATAATTATGTCTCGGAGCTCGATGGCGCAGTGGTTAACGCGCCCGGTCTGCGAGTGCTGAGGTAGGGCAACTTTCGCAAGGGCCGGTCATCGGATGGGTGACCAAAAATGTATCATCTCGAGCTCCTCCGTGCTTCGGAAGGCTCGTAAAGCCGTTGGTCCCGGCTGCATTAGCAGTCGTTAACAACCACCAATCCGAACTGGGCCCGCGTGGTGGTTCATGGCCCGTTCTCCCTATCCATCCATAGGGAAGGCTCGTGCCCCAGCAGTGGGGACATAAAAAATGAGCTGATGATGATGATGATGATTAACCTGAAAGACCTGCGTTTGTGTTTGTGTGTGTTTTTTAGTTTTCGATGAATAGCCCGGGTTTGTAAACACAAACCCGCATTTGGTAAGCACTGTGATTAAACCAATACCCATCGATTGTAGCGATGACTCGATTTCAATGATGCTTCAGAATTAGTTGAATATATTAAATGTCATCATCATCATCAGCTCATTTTATATCTATCGCACGTTAAACACGTCCTTGACGTTTGATGCGGACGCTACACAAATTGACATAAAATAAGAAGACTGCAGAAGGTAAGCATCATATAAACGCGCTCGAGCAACGCACACATAGACCACCTCTCATCATCATCATCATCAGCTCGTTTTATGTCCCTACTGCTGGGGCACGAGCCTTCCCTATGGATGGATAGGGAGAACGGGCCATAAACCACCACGCAGGCCCAGTGCGGGTTGGTGGTTGTTAACGACTGCTAATGCAGCCGGGACCAACGACATTACGTGCCTTCCGAAGCACGGAGGAGCTCGAGATGATACAATTTTGGTCACCTATCTGATGACCGGCCTTTGCGAAAGTTGCTTAACCTCAGCACTCGCAGACCGGGCGCGTTAACCACTGCGCCATCGAGCTCTTCGTTCGCTCCTCGCTCCCTTTAAATGTAAGATATATTTAATTTGAATTTATCGTGTAATGGGGGAATGGTTTGTAATTGTAAGTGTCCATTTGCATAATTATTTTCTTCGCGAAGTGAACTTAAGTACGAGCGGGCCGAATAAATACACATATTTGAAGTTTGTCGATTGTTAAGTTAACTTTAACAAAGACCTTTATTGGCGCAGTCATTCGTGAAATCAAATCGAACTCTTATTATCATAAGGAGGAAGGTTTCCTGCGCCATGTCAAATGCCAATTGATCGAAACTGAATTGAAGAATAATTCGAAAGAGATTTCGATCTTATAAACGTTTGATGAAATAACAATTCCATTATTAAACTTTTTGATTGGCCTTTGTCGATCATTTGATTTTCGATCAATTGGTATTTGATAACGCATAGGTTACCATAAGATGGGGCCGTAGATTTATTCAGCTGCAGACGTTTTTATTTTATTCAAAAAATAGACGGTTTCAATGACGATTCCAGTTGAAAAGTAGAACGATTTGAGTATTCCCCAGGCGATGGAAGTTTTCGTTTTAGTGGAGGCTTTAAAGCCAGTAAAAGACAGTTAACTGTCTCGAGAAAAGTCAAAGAAACTTGAGGATTTATGTGATTAATTCAGTTTCATATTTATTTATATATTCATCGTCATCATCGTCATCATCTCTGCCAAAAGACGTCCACTGCTGGATAAAGGCCTCCCCCAAAGATCTCCATAACAACCGGTTTTGTGCTGCTCGCATCCAGCTGCTACCTGTGACCTCCACCAGATCGTAGGTCCATGTAGTTGGAGGCCAGCTCACAATTGCGTTTTCGGATACGGGATTGCCACTCAAGAACTGTTCCGCCCCAGCAGCAATCAGTCCATTATATTTCTATATTTAGTTCATTTATTAATTGCACAAGTATAATAGCCAATACTGACACACTGGCACTGGCAAAAGCCTCCATCATTGAAATCAAGTCATCGCTCAATTAACCGTTATTTGGCTTTATTATCTCCCTTGCCAAACGCAGGTTGGTGATCACCAATCACCAATCACCAACATACCCGAGTTACGCATCGAAAAATAAGTAACACACTCTGCCCTGGGAATTGAACCCAGGACCTCCGAAGGCCACCTAGGCGTCGCACATGTATATTATTATTATTCTGTTATTTAGCAAACTTTATATGCGGGAGTAGAACACGGTTCTTGTTGTTGTGATTCCAAGCTACCCCTTCTCATAGAGATAATGTTTCTATCTCTAGCAGAGAAGGGATGGTACTTTTTAGTGGGTTGGCCTTTACTCCCTCTGTCGAGCCGGTGATGGTTGTAGTGGTGAGGAGAGAAGAGTCCCAGTCCCACTTAGCGTAGGGTCACTCCTGGCCCAGCACAACATTTGCCACGGTGAAATTAGGCAATATGTATCTGACAGGCGTATTATCGCCCTTTAATGTGTAAAACAATACAACTCTTTTATCTCATTAAATTAACTAGGTGGACCGATGGTCTTCGCAAGGCAAGAGCTGGACGAGAGTAGCCGCGGATCGTGCTGATCTCATTGGGTATTTTATTACATGTAGTAATACGTTTGTATAGATGCACTCATTATTTTTATATGCATTTCTTATATATTTCTGGCACTGTAATTGATATAAAAAGTTTCAAAACTTTGTTCTTTCATGTCTTGATACTACGTCGTGTCCTGCAACATTGAAAACGTTCTCTAGCAAAAATACAAAATCGTTTTCCTTGTCAATTCGATCCGGGGATCATGACTATTAAAATGCTATTTTTTTTATCTGCCCGATCGGAATGTAAAGAAGGAAAACGTTCCTCAGGATAATAAAGCAATTAAAAATGGCCGGGCTATGTCTTTAAATAGAAAATGTGTTTTTGAAGCCGTTCAATAAATCTCCTTTTCATATGTTTTTCGCAGTTGTTGTAACTTACCAACCCACATGGGGGTAGCGTGGTGGGTAAATGTGAACCCAGCTATGGGAAGTTTAGAAAGTCAAAGTCATTTTTTAATTGATATTAACTTAAAAATAAGTGCTTTTGAATGTTTTTTTTAATTCCTAAAATAAATTTATAAAAGCGGAAAAAATATAATAGTCATGTTTTTTTTAATACCTAGCTCAGCAAATGACTCCACTCTACCTGATGTTAAGTGGAAATGGAATCCAGACGCAAAGACAACATCCAGACACACCTCGTTTGAAGGACCTTATGTCATAGGAAGGAAAGAAAACGTGTGCTGGTAGACTATTCGATCTTTTGGAAGTGCTACAAAGAAATGAGTCACCATATTTCTTTGTGCGCGATGAAATGTTCGAGACAGTACAGCGGTGACTCCAGAGAACAGCACGCGTACTCCAATGGAGGAAGGGAGAAGATGGGATAAGGTCAAAGAGTTCTTCAGAGTACTCGCCGTAATATAAGCGGTAGAAGACGTAGAGTGACGCTATGTCTCTACGCAATTGCAAGGGCTCGAGAGCATTAGTGACCTCTGCATTGCCGATAATGCGTATAGAGTGCCGCTGCAATCTGTCCAAGGCATCGAGAAATTGCTTTGCGGAGCCGCCCCAAATGTGCGAGCAATACTTCACGCAAGACCGTACATGCGTCTTGTAAAAGGCACAACTGATCTGGCGTGAAGAATCATCGCCGCACCTTGTTCAGGACACCGAGTTTACGTGAGGCTGTTTTTATCACTGCTTCGATATAGTTCCTTTGGTTCAGATCGCAGCGAATCTCCATAACGAGCATGTTAATACTGCTCTGCAGGACGAGTGATGTGCCTTGAAGAGAGGGAAGGGGTAGGCAAGGCGACTTTTTTTTACCGAGAACGCGCATACCTGTGTTTTCTTGGCATTGAACTCAACAAGATTATTGGAGCCCCATTTATATGAGGTTCAATACTCGATTAAGCTCAATGACAAGGAACTCGTTTCTCTTCAGTCTCGACTCGCCCAGTCGCAAGGTGACCGTTATACCTACCGTGCACTGTACATTGCAATGCATATTTGCAAGTGGAAGCATATCATTGATATGCAGAAGGAACAGCGTTGTGGATAGAACGGACCCTTGAGGGACACCAGCGTTCACTGACATGAACCACGAAGCGCATACGTCTGAGAGTACTCGGATTCTACGCTCAAGTAGGAAGCCAGCGACCTAGTTACAAAACTGAGCAGGCAGACCATATGCTAGGAGCTTGGAGAGAAGAGTTTTGTGCCAGACCCGATCAAAAGTCTTGGCCACGTCAAGGCTAACAGCTACTGACTCGTCACGCTTATCAATAGCCTTACCCCAGAGATGTGTGACGAACACTAGAACCTGTATTGGCGATCGTGAATTAAGAGTTGTTCTTCTAGGTAGCGGGTAAGCTGTTTGTTTAGAATCCGCTCCATGACTTTAAATGAATATATATTGGGATTTTTTAATGCATATAAAAACTACAAACTCATTGAGCTTTTATTATTCGGTACGTGCGCGGGTTTAAGTCTCGCTCAGGGGATTTCGATACGATGATGATGATGACGATGAATTATGAATTGAGTTGATCATGGTTATTAGAATTAGCAGCACCTCTTGATCACACTTTTATTTTGTGCATTGCTCACTGTTTGTAACAAAGGTCTTAAAACGAACTAAATTAAATTAAATTAAAATCAATCAAAACAATGAATTTTATTTAATTATTAGAAGCTTGATGGTGCAGTGGTTAACGTCCCCGGTCTGCGATTGACGAGGTTAAGCTACTTTCGCAAAGGCCGGTCTTCGAATGGTGTCCAAAGTTTATCATCTAAAAGCCCTCAGTGCTTCAGAAGGCATGCAAGGCCATTAGCAGTCGTTAACAACCACCAACCCGCACCGGGTCCGCGTGATGGTTTATGGCCCGTTATCTCTATCCACCCATAGAAAATGCTCGAGCCCCAGCAAAGAGAAATCTTTTCATAATTCAGTACTAGCTACTACCGCTTCTTAGCACGCGTCGAATTGGATCCGTCACAAAGGTCATTATCACTTCCTCCGGGATCATTTTACTTACCAGCATAGAGTAACTTACCATACACTCTTGGGGGGCCCAATTGTGTTTCTACCAAAAATCACGTCGATACGATGTTTCGTCTAACGAAAAGAAATGACAAACAAACATACTTCATACTTCGGCATTTAGAATATCAATTACAAGTCAACTTGTCAAGTGAACAATCTGCTTTTTTTCTGCCACAAACCTTTTTGGGAATTTTCACCGATCCTCCTTGAAAAGTGCTACTGTAAAAGTGTACACACATAATTTAGTTTCCCGACAATTTTCTGGAAGGGGTGGGGTATTAAATTAAGGGCCCGCCGGCTGAGGGGACCGTATTCGTCACATTGTGACACGCCGCACGGGAGCCCTGTGGCTTTGTTTCAGCCCTGACGAGATTGAACCCGGTATTTATCACATACACACACGTGCGACACCCCTGCACGTTGTATGTACATATAGTACTTATGTATATAGATACAGAGGTGTAGCCTTCTTTGTTGAAACCGAAGTTGCCCTTTTAAATAAATTAAAAAGTTTGTGAAGTGTCCTTGAAGTGTTTGTTTTTAACATAACAAACGTCTCGGGTAGCTGACTGGCAAAGTTTGGCCCGGTAAACGTAGGTCCTGGGTTGAATTCTTAGGTAGGGGAAAGTGTAAGCTTGAACCAGGTTTGTGATGATCAACCCGCATTTGGGAAGCGTGATCATTAACATAATACCAATCAATTTGTAGTGATGACTAGTCAAGGCGACTTCAATCATAGAGGTCTTTGTACAGCATTAGGACAATATACCTAAAAAAGGCATTTTACTTATACTTACTTTTCACCTCCTGTAATCCGCCACTTCAGCCAGAATCGTTAAATAGTAAGAGACTTGCATCTTATCTCGTACCGTCGAAACACAACAATGTTTCTAGCATTGCTATTACGGTGACAAACTTAGATAAAACTAGCTGACCGGCGGACTTCGTACCGCTTTGACAGTTTCCATGACAACAAAACGAACAAATCATTCGTCCGCTTCGATGGACCCCTATAGCAGCGCCACCTACCGGGTCCAATTGAAAATCTAAACCATTCTCGAATGCACTTGAACACACACAGAAAATTTTATCCAAATCGGTCCAGCCGTTTAGAAGGAGTTCAATTTCAAAGAGTGCGTGTTGTATGTTACACGCACAAAAAATTTATATTTATATAAAGATGACTAGACTAATCCGAGCACAATATCCCGCGCTGCGAAGAATCGAACATTCTGATTAAGACTGGTGGTTTTACCACTAGACCACAGAGTCATCGTTATACACTTATGAAATGAAATGAAATGAAATGAAATGAAAAAATGAAATAAAATCCCTTTATTCAATTTAGGCATATAAATTGCACTTATGAACGTCAAGTAGTTACATAAAAAATAATATAAATACCACACAATAATACTTAAAATATATAATTCAATAAACAATACATATATGTATGTAATGCGATTCTACTGCTGGTTCGGAACGTTGATTCTGCTATTATATTGCAGCGTGGTTACATACCCAACACTCCTGCTTATTTAATTAACAAATATCCGCATTGAATTACACAAACGGCTAAGCCCGAACAAGTAGGAACAATGGATTCGGCGCCGCACATTTGTCCTGCTTATTACGAGTACATATTGGGTTAAACATGAAATGTATGCTCTAGTGTTGTAAAAACTCGAGTCCGGGAGTCTAAATTTATAAACTCGATTCTCCATTGCTGACCCTCACGAGCTCCGAGCTAAGTCGACCGCGAGTCATTGGAGTCTAAAAGGAACTCGACGCGTAAACATAACGAGTTTTTAACAATACTCGAATTTAATTATTCGACTCGAAGGTTTTTACCCCACAAAGACTCGAACGCGACAAGCAAGCTTAAATTTTACATAATTTTTTACATTTATCTTATATTACATTTTTTTATTATTGGTCCCCCCGCCGCGGCCTTGCCCGCGTAATGTACCAATAGTAAGATTCCACCAACAACTACCTGACTTTGAACACTGAGCTCTCTTGCTTAGCCAACTCGGACGCGTCTCGTTTCTTAAACAAATTCTAGCGTACAATATCAAACTCGATCACTGATATCAAGTTTAAGTCTGTCCAGAATCTCGGTTCGTTCTTAATGCATCGAGCAGCTAAGTCTCAGTTTTCATGGAAATTGAAACTGGTACCTGATGTAAATTAGCTTACTTAGAATTTTTTTTTATGTTTTGGTTGTCTTTTATATTTTGTGTATTTATTTGTAGTGAAAAGTGTACTGCTATGATAAGGCATTTTCCAATATTTTAACGCTGTAAGGGATAAATGAAATGGCCATATGCTGAGTTTCTTGCCGGTTATTCTCAATACAAGATCTCCCGCTCTGTGTAGACTTACGAACCGATGGCATAACGACATTCATAAGAGCTACTTGTAGCCTAAGCTTAATAAATTATTTTGAATTTTGAATTGACTTTAGAATTTCGTGAGTCAAGTCTTATGATTAGAGTCCTGAAATGTAGACTCACGGATTCAAGTTTTTTACAACACTAGTATATGTGTGTCGCCCCCCTCAATGTTACGCCAATACGCACGCAGCCATTCGCTCCGTCATTCATAATGCATGCGCCGCGAAGTGTTGTCGTGGTTACTCCTCGCTAAGAAGATTTGGTATCTTCAACTCAAATAAGAGTACTTCACGAAAGCACTTTATTACTTTTGACAGCATTTTAGATGTTGTTCTGTTTTAGAACCGTAAGCTGCTTATGCGCAACTTTGTACTTTTTTGTCTGTTCCCAGAGATGAGAATGGAGGCGTGTTTAGCTTTGACGTGGTATTTAAATTTGGTTGGACAGATACCTTATAAGTTAAAACAAAACAGATTTTTTTAACTTACCGAACAACTAAATGTTACCGAAATAAAATGATGCTGAAAAAGATAGAATATTTTGTTTTAATCTTCAAGGAAAAACAGCGTTGCAGTTTTTGTCCGCTGCAACAAATGCTGAGTGGAGTCCTTTTAGAACACCTAAATATGATATGTTTGTTTTGTTTTAAGTACATAAATTTATATAAAAATGTTGTACATAAAAATTAAAACAAAATAGTGAGGAAACTATTGACGTTTAAGACCAACAATCATCTATATATATGAAAATCAATTGCTGTCCGTTTGAGTCGCTAAAACTCGAGAATGGCTGGACCGATTCTGCTAATTTTGATTTTGAAATATTTGTGAAAGTTCAGGGAAGTTTAAACGGTGAGAAACATAAATAATAAGTAACGGAAAATACTAAAAACGACAATTAAATTTTCCATTACAAAATGATTTGTTTGTTTTGTTGTCATGGAAACTGTCAAAGTAGTACGAAGTCCGCCGTTTCAGCTAATAAAGAATAACTTTGTTCATAAAGGTATTATCACGTGTAATAATCATAAACATACAATTCATATAGGTATTATAGCGTTGTCCTTGCCTCAGTCGATTAGTTTTAGATTAGCCTATAACAATTACTCTAATCGGTTTGCTTTAAAAAGTGTGGGAGGGTGTGCTTACAATACCTACTCAACCAAAGCGCGAGTTTTACGTGTAGGTAATAGATATGTTTCAATTTAATTAAATTATCATAATTTTAAGGAGCTCGATGGCGCAGTGGTCTGCGATAAAACTTACGCAAAGGCTGGTCATCGGAAAGTGACCAAAAACTCGAGCTTCTCCGTGCTTCGTGCACGTAAAGCCGTTGGTCCTGGCTGCATTAGCAGTTGTTAGCAACCACCGTTCCGCACTGGGCCCACGTGGTGGTTTAGGGCCCGATCACCCTGTCCATCCATAAGGAAGGAAGTGTCGTGCCTCGGTAGGCAGTCGGGGCTTAATGAGCTGAATTAATTACTCAAATCGGTTTGCTTTATAAAGTATGGGGGTGTGCCTATAATACCTTCACAACCAAAATGCAGCTGTTAGCTTAGCGTTAACCAGATATCTCTGAAAAAAAAAAGGTTGTATTCGTACGTACTAGTTCTTAGCTGCAATTTGTAGAAACCTCGTTACGCTGCTCACTAAAACTCACACAATGGTACAGTCAACCGCAAAAATACGTCTCTACTTTTGACCTCTCTATTTTAATATTAACTTAACTTAAGTAACTTAATATTAACTTGAATTTGTCATGCAATTAAATATTTCTATTGTGACGCCACATCAAAATAAACAAGTTCCAGCCCAGCAGAGCATTTTACAAAATTGCAGAAAGCTCTTTCACTTTTGCTTACAGTTTCTTGTTAAGGAAGGTTTAGTGTATATAAAAAAGGATGTTACTTCAAAAGAGCTTTCTGAAAACTTGTAAAATGCCTATAAGTAGGTAAAGATATTAAAAAATAAAAAACAAATTTAATCAACACACTAAGCTAGTTATATTTTTATTTTATAATGTACTGACCTTGATCTTCACTCGTCATAATTTAGTTTTAATATAACTGTCACCTACCTAAAGCAATAACACTTTGATTGCGTAAATTATATTATTGCAAATGCATACGATGAACTTAAGAGCACTGTGGTAGCAAAACGGTAACCGTATAATGGATATGATCGATGTTAACTGACGTAAAATATGTTAGAATTTGATGATTTCTCATTACTTTCGTAAATTACCGTCATTTTAAAAATTCTATTTTACGCATTACCTCCATATATATACCTTGCCCCAGTGTAGGGCGGTGGTTAAATTATCCATTCTAATTTGGCTAATTGGTCACATGCATACACACATATTTCCATTGTAAACTGTAGCCCGACTCGCAACGCGAAGTTCTGGCTTTCGAAACTTTGCGTCACACGTTTATTTTCAAAGTTGTATTTTGTTTCGAGCTTCGCATGCAAAGTTGCCGTTGCGTTGCGTTAACCCGACGAGTTTGATATTAGCCACCGTTTGTTTTTCCTTTCACGGGCAATACAGTTAAAATTATTCATGGATTTTCAATCTTATATCATGTGAATAAAGTTCAATACTTGGTAGCAACATAGCTACAACTAGTGCCTTCGAAAGGGTTAAAAAGGTGCCAGATTTCTTTAATTAAAATTGTTATTTAAAATCAGTGTTTGCCTAAGAGCGTTTACGCCGCACACTAGCGCCGCCAATGAAAAAATAACATATCTAGAATTAGAGATAGAAAATCAAGTTATGCTCAACCAACCAACATGTCAGATGTTCATTAGGTGACGTAAAAATGCTAAATTACTTCATTCAAATAGTTGATTGAGCATAATTTGATTTTCTATCTAGTGCGACGTAAACGCTCTTAACCCTGCAGTGGTCGCGCGGATTACATATGTAATCCAGGGTGGTAAAAAACTGAATATTTCGCAGAATGTTCGAATTTATTAGCTCAGACTCCATGTACTTTAAGCTCGATAGTCCCCGCTCCCGCTCGGTTGCGCTCGCGCATTGGCGATGGGTGGTTGTTTCGGGAGAGAGTGTGAAAGTGCGCGGTCTACATATGTAATCCACGCGACCTATTACGTGAGTATTTTTTTCAAATTAATTTTTACATTTGAAGGTAGTTGTATTGTATTGATTGTGTTATTACGTATTAATATTATATCGACTAAGAGTTTTGAAAACTATCATTTTTATTGTGATTTTGTAGAAAAAAAATGGATTCGAGAAAAGGGGCCCGAACCCAGAATGAATGAATGAATTGGCTTTACGAATTTGACCAGCAAACATATTTGTCCGGACCATTCTAGATATGTGTACAATTCATGTTTAGAAAATAATAAATAAATATAAGTAATACTCATTTTTTGATCTCATATTATGCAAAGTGGTTATTTAAAGACAATTTTCAAGAAGTTTATGTTTTTGTTGATTTTTAGAAGAATTATGTTGATTTTGAGTTTCTTTTCAGTTTATATTGAGTAGTAGATAAGTTTTCTCGACGTATTAATAAAGAAAACGGCATAAAAATGAGTTTTAGTTTTAAAAAACCTGAAACTAAAACGGACTACATATGTAATCCGCGCGACCAGTTGTGTGACTTTTAGGGGCGCGACCACTGTAGGGTTAAGTGTTGAAAGGGAATAGCTTACCTTCTTTGACAGTTCGTAGATACTGGTAAAAAATTTTGTAGTCATTAAATGCTGTGATTTACAAAGTAAGAGTAGATAGTGATGATAAATGGAAGTGTTGACCTGGTATGTCAAAGGGTGTGGGTTCAAATCCCGATTGTGTAATTTTTCCAAATTGTAATGTGTTCTATTCTATTCTATAAAATACTACTAAAAACGAACATCTATTTGCTCTGATGCGTGTGATGGTAAGGGTCGGCCCCATAAGTCCCCGTAAGATAAACCGGGGGCGCGCGCGTGAATCTGGCAAGATGGATGACGCGCCCGGCCCGTGGCGATTACCATACACACACCTTGCTTAACTCATACACGGCACAACTTGAAGGACCGATACGATCCGAACCCTTAGGATTATAACGGGGACACGCTTACACACGGACTAGTGCATGATGCCATTCCCTATATACATAGAAAACCTCTGACGGTGCTTCATGGCTTGAGAAACCTTTTAAGTTTCTCGCCGCCCCCAAAGAAGTCCGGTGACGCTGTACCAAAATGCCGTCTGAGGCAATTAACAAACTCCCTCAAAAACAAACTTGAAGGTTTGTCGCATAGTGATTGCGAATAGAAAACGTTATGAAATTTCATTTACATTATGCCAAAAAGTTTGATCAAACCAAGAGGTTCTAAAATTACATATTGAATGGTGTTCACTTAATAAAATTCATTATTTTATAAAATACTACAAAAAACGGATATCAATTTGCTCATGATTTATAAAGCGTGTGCGTTGGTCGGTCCCGTAAGTCCCCGTAAGATAAACCGGGGGCGCGCGCGTGAATCTGGCAAGATGGATGACGCGCCCGGCCCGCGGCGATTACCATACACACACCTTGTTTAGCTGATACACGGCTCTACTAGAAGGTTTATCGCATGCGAATAAAATATGTTATGAAATTTCAAATAAGTTGTTATTGTTTTTAAGCTAAGTAAAACATTGAAACGGCTTTGCATGACTTCTTTGTAAAACATACCACCATGTTTTATCGACATACTATGTACATTACGTAATTTGCTTTCACAAACCCTACGCCTAGAATACAAAAAAGCTGCAAGAAAAAAGAACAAAAAGAAGAAAAAGAATGGGCATAATATATCTACTGTAATCTTTTTTAGCGTAAACCGGACCGCACACAATTATAAATAGTTGACTGTAGCTTCTAATCATTTTTGAAATTACCAACACTTCAGTTTTGACCACGTGACCAAGGACTTCTACCATGCAGATAGACGGTTCGAAGGGTTCGTTTAAAAAAAACACAAATAGATTTGTCTGCGCCACGAAAAATGAAGCGTCGCGGTGACCGGTTGTGACGTCAGGAGAGCGGCCGTCTCTTAATTAACTGATTAAAATATACATTGTCCAAATTTAATTACCATTTTGTTTTGCAATACTTGTAGCTTTAATAAAAGCAATTAAAAAGGCTATCGAGGTTTTACTCAAAATAGAACTTCCAGTGGCCCGCGTGGCTAGATCTTAAAACAAAATGTTTCATTTTATTTAACAAGTCATCTTCGTCGATAGACAATAAATAAACTAAACAAAATTGCACTAAATGTTATTGACATGTAAAAATGACGATCTCATTACAAAAGAAGTGTCTAATGTTCAGCAATAAGTGGAAATATCGTGGTATATTCGCTCAATTGAGGTGTAATAATGAATCACTGGCGGGTATTGGAGAGGCAGGAAGGGGGGACGGAAGGAGATTCACACTTACCAGCAGACAGACGAGTGCGTAGGTGGCGCCTACACGCCGCTAACACAAAATAAGGGTGCTGTAGAAGGTAAGCTTCATACGATACGAACGCGCACGAGCAACGCACTCATAGACAACCTCTCACGGACACGTAATCTTGCAACAGCTGATAAGATAAGATAAGATAAGATAAGATATATTATGTTATCTTAATAAGATCTTCATTTATTTGCCAAAAAACATGGTAGGTAATTTACGGGTGGTATAAAATTTACAATATACAATTTACAATATAAAATGTCAAAGTTAAACATGTCAATAAGGTTAATTAATTAATTATCAGTTGAAAAAAATCACAATACAAATAAATGTCAAAAATATCATATTAAAAGTCCATTAACAAAATTTTTATGAAAATTAATACATTATTATACAATTACTACACATTAATAGTGTGTTACATTATGTCCATCAGGAAGTTTATTATGTCAATTTATGATATAAATATTCTTTAACTGTATAGAAACAATGCTGTAATAGCCAAGCTGTTAATTTATTTCTAAACATGTTTTTTATCTAATGGTCCGAAATTCCGTGTCCGTGAGGGGTGGGTCTGTGCGCGTTGTTCGAGCGCGTTATGTGTTAAGTTTACCTTCTGGGATATTCTCATTTTGTGCCGTTAACAAAGGTGGGCCACGTAGTTCTAGAGCTAGCGTAGTAGATATAACTTTTATTTATTTAAGAAGTAATTATACTTTTCAGTACATCATATAATTAAATGAAACAACTTTTACGGATCTATTCGCGTTAATTTTATACGTTAGTTTTAAATAATGTTTGTTGTTTTATTTCAATGTGTAGTGTTCGCGTAAACTTTAGAAAAAAATATATCATATATCATAAACTTTAAAACAAATTATTTCAGTTGAACAAAAGTTACTCTTAACAGTGATACACTCAATTGACAACTTTCCAGGTTGGTGTGAATCATCGATTCAGCTAACAACGACGCCGACGTTACACAATTATAAATCATATTTAAATAACAAAGTCGGTTAGAAACGCCAAACAAAAAAATATGTTAAATAAACGCGAGTAGATCTCTACTTGGATTTATTTATCATATTTTTTAACCTGGCTTTTCGATTCCTTTTCAGCTCCGTGATAACAGGAAGACAGAGCCTGCAAAGGGTTCGTATGTTTTGTTTACTATCAAACATGTGCAACTATACAGTTACATCGCTTACTTAATATGCATTTATCTTTCCTTTTATATTTTATATAAATATTCTAAAAAAACACTTTGTCCAAATTACTGACAGGCAGACAGGCCAAACTGCTAAATGCATCATACGTGGTCCAAAAGAGGGGTTAAAAATTTGATAATAAAATGACCGACACTTCTCTGAAAGTATACTATTATTTTGGCTGGTACTTATGATTTGGCAAAACTATCACGAGATACAGGTGTTTAGGTAGACAAAGTCGCGGGCGGGCTGCTAGTTTTATATAAACCAACAGTAGCTATAAATTTATTCATGCTTCACAGAAAAATACTACTAAAGGTCATTCTAAGCTCGCCTCAATTACTAAAACAAAAATAAACAAACTCCAATATTCAGTCTACCCGAAATGGATTTCTAAAAATAATACCTGCCGCCAGTCTGTCCCTTCGACTATACTAGCGTAGTACGTAGGCGTACGGCGGTATCGGCGTGGGTGGTCATTCATCCGGTGCGGGTGCCGTGGATCCGAACCGAAAATATAGATATGGTACTTTGTGTCTATAACAATAGCGTCATATGTACTCCACTTGTTAGCAATCAAACTGTTAGCATTATGCTTTCTTTTTTTTTTTAAAGTAATATAGTTGAAAATGTAAAAATATGTTTGCTTTAAAAAGTAACAATGTGTTCTGGATTAACAATAGATGGCACGGATTACATAATTTTGCACAGGCATTTCTTTTAATTTCACAAAGAGAAAGGCTTACACGGAATCCTTAACTACTAACAAACTGACTTTCTTGACTGAAACAACAATAAAAACAACAGCATCTTTTACAGGAGAGATCCCAAAACATGTAAACCAATTTGTAGTTGTAATTAAAAAAAAAAAATCAAAAATGTATCTCCATCTTACGGAACCACGATTGTTGTAATGATGACCAGCGACCTAGATGAGATAAGGGTAGCTAGACAGGTGGACTTCGAACTTGGCCTAACACTAAATTGTACTCACAATATTGTTTCCGAGGAAGCCAGAGGCAGAAACTCGTCCTGGTTCAACAACACTACTCCAAATTTAATTATGGTCCTACCTACAATGATATCTTAATCACAGCTCTTGTTTCATTTCGAATATCTTGTATTTGCCAATTTCTGACACTATTTTAAGTTCTGAGTAACGTGGGTGCGTCAGAGCGTGGCCGTGGGCGTTTGAAATCTGATTATAACATTTCGAAATTATGTTTTGGGCAATGTCTTTTATAATTTGATTAACAAACCTTACTTGAATTTCTCTATGTTCGTCTTTCGCTCACTGAATGACGATTCCGATCCTATTTAGTAAGAATATATTAATTTACGGTACCATTTAATTGACTGAATGTTTTTAATTAAAAAGATTCGTCTTATTTTTTACTTTATTTTAAATAATTTTTTTTGTGTCGATAAAATGTGACAATATGTGACTTGTGTAACTGAAATGAAATGTCATGATAATGATGTCGTGCCGTTTTTAGCCAAGAAGACTGTTCTTCTGTGTGTTCAGAAGAGATTTGCTATGTGCTCTGATTTCACCATGGTACAGTCAGCAACGAAACTCGCTGACCACTTTAGAACGATGACGAACTAAACTTGACAAACACCTGTTGGATTAGCTCGACAAAATGCTAAAAATCAGCTACTTTTGCTGCTAACTATACCTAGCTAAGCAGTGCACTTGCGTTTGCATAGTAATCTTTTCATTCCATGGTGTAATCTAATTTAAAAAATTAAGATAACATAAATAAAGTTAATGTTGGTACACATATTGAAAGGTAGTCTGTTTTCAATGTCCGTCGCATTCGATTTCATTTCTTCTTTCATAAAAAATTTACCGCTTGACTTTTTCCTTTTCAGAGTTCAGTAAAGGTCATATTGTTTAGGACATGGTTTCTGTCCCCTCGACTGAGTAGCGTAGTGCGTAGGCGGTCATTCAAGCGGCGACAGTGACGTCACACCCGCGTCAACATTTTATCTGCACAGTCGTCTCGCCATTTGTGAAAGTCTCGCTCTTGTAACAACTAAAGCTGTTTTGGGTTAGTGACATTTTTTTGTGCCACTGTGTATAAAGAGCTTTCTTATTTTAAATATCAAAATAAACATATATTATAAGCAATGCTTTTGTTTCTTTATCTATACTAATATTATAAAGCCGAAGAGTTTGTTTGTTTGTTTGGTTGAACGCGCTTGAAAGCAAATGACGATTAACATTAATAATTATACTAAAATTTAACAAATTAAAACTACATATTTTTTATCATTATTTATGTTATAATTAATTGTACTTGAATTCATTAATAATATTACTGAAAAGAAAATTATAATGACAGTGTATTGACTAACGCAGTAAAGGCGCCATTCTGGCGCTACGCGTGGTTGAATGGATAAGCATTTTTGTGTCTCGCTAACGAAATAATAAATAATTATCAAGTAAAGTGTCTATTTATCATTCCCTGGTTGGTATAAGTTTTCAATCAGAAGTGGGATGATCACAACGCAAGCCTGAAGACAGTAGCCGATAAGCCAGACTATTAAAACTGTGAGTTATCAAAATCTATCTACTCATCTAACTACCGGTGTTTTGCTGTATTTCTTCTAGTTCGTTGTGATTTTGAATTGAGAATGTACAAGATTTTGTAACGTGTGTGGCAGGTGTAATGATTAAAACCAAAGTGTTCTGTGACTTAACGTTTAGTTTTTACAATAACAATTAAGATGAAATAAACGTTATTTCATTGTTACAATACACATAATTATGTGACTGGTGTTAATCTTTAAAAACAATAATTGTTTTTGGAAAATGCAACGATAAACTTTTAGTGAAATAGAATTCAATTGTGACTATTACCCTTAAACTTGTTTTTCTTTACAATTACCGTGTTATTTTATATTATAGTGTTACAGTTCTTTTTTTTTGTTAAATAACTAGCAAGATTTTATGTTTAATTAAGATTGAGGTTTTAATTCGAAATGTTCTGGATGTTGTTTTAAAATTTAATCATTTTTGATGTGTTTATGCGTTTTTTTTTAATTTGTGGTTTGTTTGTTGTTTTTTTTTTTAAATTATTTTGTAATGATTTTATTAAGATTTCGTCTGCGTAATAGGCCTAAGATATAACAAGGTCTTTCTTAATTAAGAGGCGTTCCTCTTCTATATTAAAAATAAGCGCAATATACCTTTATACAATATAGGGTTAATTAGAGTCATTAACTATGGGGTCTGAAAGACGTTCTAGATCACGTAAGCGTAAGATATCGAAACATCGTCGCCGTCGTCGTCATTCGACTGACTCGAGTTCTATTATTTCTTCCTCAACGGTTAGTAGTGAACGCGGTAAGCGAAGTAAAAGATCGAAGGACAAATCTAGGCATTACAATGAGAAACGGTCTCACAAACGGTCAAAGAAGACTAGGAAATCAAAATCTTCTAGGTCTAGACATAGATCTAGTAGGTCACGTGCGCAAACACCTCCTCTGGTCCAACAATCAGAAGTAATAAGTGTTCATAATACTAATTTAAGCGAACAAAGTTCATCTAATACTTTAGAGGCAAATAATGCTCAGACCTCTGTTAATAGTACCAATAATTTTGCAATACCCACACAATCCTTTACACATATTAATGCGATTCCCGAGTTTGACCCTAACGATGGTTCACAGAATATAGAATCTTGGATACATAAAGTAAATCAATGCGCCACTATTTACTCATGGAACGAAACCCAGATTTGTCATTACGCACTAGCTAAATTAACTGGACTGGCTAAACGATGGTATCAAGGGCTTCCTTCTCTTCTCTTTACCTGGGAACAATGGATAGAAAAATTGAAGTCTGCCTTCCCTTCCACTGAAAATTATGGTGATCTACTACAACGAATGTTGCAACTACGTTGTAAGTTAGGTCAACCCTTGGATGTGTACTATTATGAAAAGATGATTTTAATCAATAAGTGCGAAATAACTGGCCGCAAAGCCGTAGGGTGTTTAGTACATGGCATAGATGATAAATTTATTAGGATGAGTGCAAATGCTTGTCGTTTCGTGGATCCAGAGCAACTGTTTTCGTATCTTAAGACATTAGTTCAAAGTGATGGATATACTGTGCAAAGACGTAAAATACCGTGGAATAAAGATTCAGTACAACAGCAAAACTCATCCTTAAGTACCTCCGAAGTATCTAGACCTGGTATAATTTGTTTTAATTGTGGGGAAGCGGGCCATATTCGCACTAAATGTACAAAACCCATGAAGAGATGTAATTTGTGTCGGAGAGTGGGGCACGTAGCTAAAGAATGTCGAAATAATAGAAATCAAACTTTCATGAACTCTTTCGACAATATTAATAATTCCAATAATCTTTTAGCAGTTACTGGTCCACCTAGTGATAAGACTGTGATGCGAATTAGTTCAGGTGACATTGATAGCAATAAATATTTCAAAAATATAAAAATAGAAGGTTTCGAAAAACAAGCATTTGTGGATTTAGGTAGTAATTGTACTCTCTTAAAAGAAAGTTTAGCTTTGGAAATTTATGGAAATTTTCAAAGTGACAAAACTCTTCCAAATCTAAAGGGTTTTGGTAACGCTAGTGTCAAGCCATTAGGGATTATTGAAGGTACAGTAGTTATTGATGATGTTAGTGCCAATATTGATTTAGTTGTAGTTTCAGATCGTTACATGCCATGCGATATAATCGTTGGACAAACATTTACTGAATTGCCTAATTTAGTAATGTACAAAACATCTGATAGCCTGATTTTTTATAAAGCACCAGATGCTTGTTGCACAGAAACATGTTTGAAGATTAAACTGAATTCGTTGGATAAGGTTATACTTCAACCTCATGTAACATCCCCCGTAGAAGTGAACACATCTACAGATCATTCTGGATCCCTTCTTGTTTCAACTGGTTATCGCTGTAGTGACTTAAAAAAATACATTGTTTTACCGGGATTATACAATTTTCAAAATAGTAAAGGCTATATCATGATTTCTAATCTTAGCAAAAACGTCTTGGAAATTTTTAAAGGTCAGACGTTAGCTAGAGGCATAAGTTATGAAGAGAATGTAGAACCTTATATCGGCATGACAATGAATACAACTCAAAAAAAAGATTCTTTGCCTTTGGACGACATTCAAGTAGGCACTAAACTTACAGACGAAGATGAAGTTATATTTTACCAGCTGTTACAGAAGTACAGAGACTGTTTTGCTTTGAACTTATCTGAACTGGGTAAGACTAACTTAGCGGAGATGGTCATTAAACTTAAGGACGACATACCAGTAGTATATAATCCGTACCGCATGTCTTTAAAGGAAAAAGAACAGTTGTCTGAAATATTGGGTGATCTTCTTGAAAACGGGATAATACGCGAAAGTTCTTCTTCGTACGCTAGTCCCGTCTTACTTGTAAACAAGAAGAATGGACAGAAGCGTTTATGTATAGACTATCGTGCATTAAATCGCAAAACCTTGAAAGATAAATATCCATTGCCTCGTATTGAAGATAAATTAGATTGTTTAGGTGGGAATAGTTTCTTTACAAGTTTGGACCTTGCTTCAGGTTACTATCAAGTGCCTGTAGCAGAGGATAGCAAACATCTCACGGCATTTATTACTCCGGACGGTTTATACGAATATAATCGTATGCCGTTCGGATTAGCTAATGCACCCAGTATTTTTCAAAGGGCAATAAATTCTATGTTAAATGGCGTCGAACGGAATTTAGCATTGGCCTACATGGATGATCTGTTGATCCCGTCTGTTACGATACAAAAAGGCTTAGAGAAACTTGAGAAGGTATTCCTTTTGTTAAGAGGGGCAAAATTGACGTTAAACCTTAAAAAATGTGTTTTCTTTCAAAAGAATATTGAGTATTTGGGGTATGAGATTTCCGAAAATGGCATCCGACCAGGAAAGCTTAAAATTGAGGCGGTAAAATCGTTTCCTACACCTAGAAATGTCCACGAAGTTCGCCAGTTCGTTGGATTGGCAAGCTATTTTCGTAGGTTTGTTCGAAATTTCTCGGCAACAGCAAGACCTCTAACGGTTCTCACTAAAAAGAATGAACCGTGGCGATTTGATCAAGTACAAATAAAAGCTTTTGAAACTCTTAAAGAAAGATTAACTAGCCGCCCAATTCTCGCTTTATTTGATCCAAAAGCTACTCTTGAAGTGCATACTGACGCCAGCAAGTTGGGTATAGGAGCGATCCTTTTGCAAAATGGTGACAAGGGCCTCCAACCTATAGCTTACTATAGTCGACAAACTTCTCCTGAAGAACAGAAGTTTCACTCTTACGAGTTGGAGACTCTTGCCGCCATTACAGCTTTAAACAGGTTTAGAGTGTATTTACTAGGCGTGACTTTTAAATTAGTTACGGACTGCAACGCAATTAAAAGTACCATGACTAAGAGAGATTTGATACCACGGGTCGCGAGATGGTGGATTGCTATGCAAGAGTTTGACTTTACGATAGAGTATCGTTCTGGAACGAAAATGACGCACGTGGATGCCTTAAGCAGGAATCCCGTTGATTCAAAAATTCCACCATCGCGCGATGACGATGATCAAATTTTTAGAATACACTGGGATATAAATAAAATTGACGTAGCCGACGAGAGGTGGCTCCAAACTGTACAGCAGTCTGACAGTGAACTACAACGAATCGTAAATATTTTAAAAGACCCCGAAACTGTTAACATAATCGAAATTAAAAACAATTTCACAATTAAGAACAACAAATTGTACCGTGTCGTGAAGAACGATGACAGTGTCAAGCTGTTGTGGGTGGTTCCTAGGTCAGTAAGATGGCAAATTGTCAAGAGTAACCACGATGATGTAGGACATTTTAGTTATGACAAAACTTATGAAAGAGTACGAAAAGTATATTGGTTTAAAAATATGCGTCGTTTCATCAAAAAGTACTGTAAAGCTTGCTTAAACTGCGCGCACAATAAGCTTCCTGGTGGTCCAAAAGAAGGTATGCTTCACCCAATACCTAAACCCGATAAGCCATTCGAAATGTTACACGCTGACCATTGTGGTCCGTTTCCCCAAAGTAAAAAACGCAATTCTTATATTCTCGCAATCATTGACTCGTTTACAAAATTTATATATATAAAACCTGTGAAAAACTGTAAAAGTAAAACTACTATTTGTGTCTTTGATGAATATTTCTCTCTTTTTGGAGTACCTCGCAAATTGGTTACGGACAAAGGCACTAGTTTTACAAGCCGAGAATTCAGCAACTTCATGAAAGAAAAAGATATAAAGCACATAATAAATGCGGTCGCAACACCTCGAGCCAATGGGCAGATTGAGCGTTACAATCGGTCTATTGTCGACGCGCTCACTGCAATAAATCATGAGCGACCAGATGACGAATGGGATATTATGATACCCAAAGTTCAGTGGGGCCTTAACAACACTGTAAATAAAGCTATCGGTAAAAGTCCAGCTGAGGTTTTATTTGGTGTTGCACCAACTGGCGTTTCGGATGGGGCAATGAATTCTATCGTGTCGGAGAGTAATGCGGGTGAAAATCGTGATGAAATTAGGGTAGAGGTTAGAGATCGTAATAAAATTCAGCAAGAGAAACAAAAATATAATTTTGATAAGAGACGAAAAACAGCCCATACTTATGAAATAGGAGATCTTGTTCGAGTTGAACGTGAAATAGGATCTTCATTACCTGGACAATCAAAAAAGTTAGTACCTAAATGTAGTGGACCGTACAGAGTGGTTAGAATTTTAGAAAATGATAGATACGAGATCGAAGACACCCCTATTACCAAAAAACCAGGTAAACCAATGTATAAAGCTATATTCGCGGTGGATAAAATACACCCCTGGCTAGTATTTTCCAATGACCCTATAGATAGTGATTCGAGTGAGAGTAGTGCCAATTGAAATATACTGAATCGTAAACTTGTATCTTGTAAAATGTAAATAACAATCTTGTTGCTGATTGTTTGATTATGTTATTAGCCCAACGTGGCGTTACTAGCCCTGCGTGGCGTTACTAGCCTTGCGTGGCGTTACTAGCCCAGCGTGGCGTTACTAGCCCTGCGTGGCGTTACTAGCCCTGCGTGGCGTTACTAGCCCTGCGTGGCGTTACTAGCCCTATGTGGCGTTACTAGCCTTATGTGGCGTTACTAGCCCTATGTGGCGTTACTAGCCCTGCGTGTCGTTACTAGCCCTATGTGGCGTTACTAACCAGCGTGGCGTTACTAGCCCTATGTGGCGTTACTAGCCCTATGTGGCGTTACTAGCCACAAATGGCGTTACTGTAATATTAATATGATTAATCAATACGTTACTTATAAATATTCGCTTAATGTTCTTTAATTTTATCGATGATTACATCATTATGATTGTTTTGTTTAACTTATGTAATTATAATTAAACCAAAATAGATATAAACTATTGTATGTAATGTTAAGGGTACATGTTTTATACTTAATATATTCTTCTACAAATTGTTATATTGAAACACGCGAGGGCGCGTGCAGGGTCAGAAAAGGCCGAATGAAAGCAAATGACGATTAACATTAATAATTATACTAAAATTTAACAAATTAAAACTACATATTTTTTATCATTATTTATGTTATAATTAATTGTACTTGAATTCATTAATAATATTACTGAAAAGAAAATTATAATGACAGTGTATTGACTAACGCAGTAAAGGCGCCATTCTGGCGCTACGCGTGGTTGAATGGATAAGCATTTTTGTGTCTCGCTAACGAAATAATAAATAATTATCAAGTAAAGTGTCTATTTATCATTCCCTGGTTGGTATAAGTTTTCACGCTAATCTCAGAAACTACTAGTTCGAATTAAAAAAATATTTTTGTGTTGAATAGTCCATTTATTGAGGAAGGCTATAAGGCGTCACGCTATGACTAATAGGAGTAGAGCAGTAATGAAAAAAGTTGCAAAAACGGGAAAATATTTTTTAACGTAGGTGAAACCGTGGGCACAGTTAGTTAATTAGATTAAACCAATAGCGTTTTTTATGTAACAAAGTTAAGGTGTTCTTCATTCTATAAAAATATGGGGATGAAAGCATAAAGTGTAAACTGTTTTTAGTAACTGTAAAGCTGTCCCGGCTACATTAGCAGTCGTTAACAACCACTTATCCGCACTGGGCCCGCGTGGTGGTTGACGGCCCGTTCTCCTTATCCATCCAAAGGGAACACTCGTGTCCCAGCAGTGGGGACATTGAAAATGAGCTGGCAATGACTACAACTGAAAAACGAAAACGTTTCTAAATTCAGAAAGCTCAGTACAATCGAAACATCTATACTATATATCTATATATCATACTAATATTATAAAGCTGAAGAGTTTGTTTGTTTGTTTGTTTGATTGGTTAAACGCGCTTATCTCAGGATCTACTGGTTCGAATCGAATAATTATTTTTGTGTTGAATAGTCCATTTATTGAGGAAGGCTATAGGCTATATTACATCACGCTATGACTAATAGGAGTGGAGCAGCAATGAAAAATGTTGCAAAAACGGAAAAAAATATTAGCGTGATGTTTTTAAAATAGTTTTTTAGTAGATTGTTCGCTAATTAACGCGTGTGAAACCGCGGGCACAGCTAGTCAAACAATATTTGTGTCTAAGTAATATCTAATAATAGCAGTTTAAATTTGTAATCCTTAATTGACGATATTATTCAGACACGCTTCTGCCACTCTATATATATCGAGTTAATTGATAACTAATTGAATACGACTACTGAAATTGTTCGCGATCGATCAATTAGGAAGGCAATAATCAGTGGGTACCTAATTCGGTAAGAAACGCTTAGTTGAAGCTTCTTCAAGCATCGTAACTTCGTACTTCCGTAGCTGAATCAATGAATTGGATCGAGGCATCCTTTGTATATATTGTAATTAAGTATTCAGGTACTTAATTGAGGGTAACGGGCTCGATAGAACATCGGTTCTGGGTACCAAGTGCGAGTTTATTTCGCCAATCGTTAACGTTAACGAAAACGAGAACTTGTATAAAAACACAAATGTTGAAAAAATTTCCACGAGCAGGATTTGAACCTTATTATTATATGCAACAAAATTTGCGTTAAAAATGATTTAAACATTTTATAAATAGCTTGCTTACTTCTTAATTGATCTATAATATTTGTAAAAATATTATGATTGGATGTTTGTGACGGTAGTTGTTGACATTGAATGGGCCTTTGGCTTTCAAAGTAAAAAGTGTTGAATAATTTCGGCGGGCTGGTTAGAACAACGATGGCTCAATTGGAAGAGCACCTGACCCGGTATGTCAGAAGGGTGCAGGTTCAAATCCTGCTTGTGGAAATTTTTTCAACATTTGTGTTTTTGTAATTTGTTCGCAACAAAATTTGCGTTAAAAATTATTTGAACATTTGAGAATTTGTATGGCAAAATTTTAACTCTTCTCTTATATACTACTTACTATTTTTACAATACCAACAAAACCTTCTTAGTAACATTGCTGTGTTCCGCCAGTTAGAGATAAGCCAGCTCCTCAGTGGTTTAGGATTCTGGGTAAAGTGCGCTTCCACCCTCGACCTGATCATCGCTTAACATCAGGTGAGCAGATGGTCAAGTGCTTGCCTGTAATAAAAAAAACGGGTCAGATGGGTGATCAAATTGATTAATATCTCGAGCTTATCCGGTCTTAGGAGAGTAAGTTGAGCCAGCGGTCCCGGTTCTTGTCGTAAGATAGTAGTCGTTGAAGGGTTCCTATACCAGTGGAGATAGCCAAACTCCCTTTATGCTATTGTTTGCCTGAGGCTACACCAACTCGTGGTGGGATCAGGGCCCGACCTCACAACGAGATGTTTTTTATTTTTTACTTTTTTATTTTAAGTGCTAATTGCTGCACTGAAGCTGAATTAAATACTTATAAAATACAGTGAAAATGTAAAAAAATTACAATGTACATGGTTGCAATAACCGTTGGATAGATGGCACACTGCTGCTATAAAAGCATACAAAAAATTAAAAAGCCGTGACAAAATTCAGCGCTTACGTCAGCCTTCCCGGTAGCATAGCGGTCAGTGCAGCCGCCCGAATTGCGGAAGACCCAGGTCGATTCCTTAGTAACATTGCTGTGTTCCGCCAGTTAGAGATAAGCCAGCTCCTCAGTGGTTTAGGATTCTGGGTAAAGTGCGCTTCCACCCTCGACCTGATCATCGCTTAACATCAGGTGAGCAGATGGTCAAGTGCTTGCCTGTAATAAAAAAAAACGGGTCAGATGGGTGATCAAATTGATTAATATCTCGAGCTTATCCGGTCTTAGGAGAGTAAGTTGAGCCAGCGGTCCCGGTTCTTGTCGTAAGATAGTAGTCGTTGAAGGGTTCCTATACCAGTGGAGATAGCCAAACTCCCTTTATGCTATTGTTTGCCTGAGGCTACACCAACTCGTGGTGGGATCAGGGCCCGACCTCACAACGAGATGTTTTTTATTTTTTACTTTTTTATTTTAAGTGCTAATTGCTGCACTGAAGCTGAATTAAATACTTATAAAATACAGTGAAAATGTAAAAAAATTACAATGTACATGGTTGCAATAACCGTTGGATAGATGGCACACTGCTGCTATAAAAGCATACAAAAAATTAAAAAGCCGTGACAAAATTCAGCGCTTACGTCAGCCTTCCCGGTAGCATAGCGGTCAGTGCAGCCGCCCGAATTGCGGAAGACCCAGGTCGATTCCTGGCTGGGTCGGGTAAGCGTTTAATTTTTTCACTGTTTTTTTTTTTTTTTTCATTTAACGAGTTTCATTTGGAACTTCTTTTGGGCTAGATAATTGGTGTGAGTGTAGGAAAGTTTATTTTTAATTTTTTTTTATAAGTATATAATTAATGTTTTTTTATATTATTTACGGATAAGCACTTGACCTTATAATCGTCCGATGTTAAGTGATGATAAGGTCGAAGATATAAGCGCACTTCACACGGAAATCTCAATTACTGAAGTATCTACTAGCTATCTTATCATAGCTACCGGAACACAACAATGCTACTAACATTGAAGTTATGGCGATATATTTAGATAAGATGGTGGTAATTAGCCAGGTGGCAAACATGCCCAACCAACCAGACTGAGTACACAATTACGCACATAGGTACACATTTATTTATTTATTTATTTATTAGGAAATTCTACAGCTTTTTTTACAAACACATTTTAACTTACTTATTTCAAGATACTTAAGCCAATTAGAGAATTCCACAACAATGACTAATTAGTGAACTAGGTACACATTAAGAATAACAAAAGGCACTTGACTTGACTTGACACATTAACACAACTTCACATAATTTGAGGTATTTGTATAAGTATTTTTATAAGTGGTAGTGTTTCTTAGTGTTTTTGTTTGGTAGTTTATCGAAACGCGATCCCTATTATCACCGGAGACGGGCGTCGGTGCTGCGACACAGTTTTTACAACTAACCGCAGTATTAACGAACAACACTAAATGTATAATATTTTTTTTTTTTTCCAAATAATTTTTATTATTATACCCCCTGCTGCCTAGCCCTACTACCAACCAGACCGAGTACACTACATATGCTGGAAATCGAGCCCGGGACTTTTGTGTCTCAGACCGGTGGTCTTTACCACTAGAACACTGAAGCTGTCATGTGGAAAGGCACAGCGGTTAAGTCTAAAGGGCGAAAAGATCATCCTTTGTGCATATTATTGTGTAGTAGGCACTTAACTGAGGTAAAAGTATCTTTGTAAGTGTACATTTTCCTTATGGCTTTTCCACAAATACTGTTTCCATCCAACGAGTCTTTAATCTTGTTATAACGGACATCAAAAGAAAGAAAAACATTTTAATTCGCAGTATATTTTCGGTTTGTTCTTTAATAATATGTTTGTAATTATTCGAGACTGTGTATCTAATTATTAATGTCGGTCGGATAAACACAACAGGAAAGTGATGGAGCAATACCTCCCCCTCGTCGTTGAGAGGGGAAAGAGGGAGAGAGAGTGCCCCGTCTTTTTAATTAAACTGTCGTCTACCTCTTCGGCGAGCACCGATAGAGCTCATTGATAAACTTAGCTAATTCGCTAATGAAATAACGATTAAAGGAAACTAAAAGAGGGAGAGCTCGTTGTGTTTTTTAATTAGTATCTTGGTAGGTAATCTAAATTGCAAAGCGAAGTCTGTTGCCTTTGTGCTTAGATAGTGTTCGTGCTTCCGAAGTGGCGTTAAGCCGTAGCCGGTCGCTATCGTAACATGCTAGTGGTTCAAACCCATCAACCTTCATTGGGTTATAATGGTGGATCATGGTCTGATTACCCCATGCGCTATGGTTCAAGTTGGGAACGCCTGAACAGTGTGATGGTTTTTGTTTGTTTATTTATGAAAAGACCAACAAATGTGATACAAGTTAGTAACTTTAAAAAACGTAAAAACTAATTACAAAAAAGGTCCTCTCTGATTAAAATTGACTAAGTACATTTTTGACGCACTTTTACAAATACATACTGACGAACTCTTAGATAACAGCCTATTAATATAACCTTCGAAAACCAGCTGACTGAGACGCTTTACCAATGGATCGGTGCTGGCAAACGTGTTAATATCTAGTTTTCCAAACAAATTACGGATATCTCAATTATTATAAACAAAGTACCTACTTGCCTTATTACGATATTTCTTACTTCAACACCAGAGAAAATACGGTAGGTACTATCGTATTCAAAAAGAAACAAAAATATTTCTTTTGTTTCCTAAAAGTAGTTAATTAAGATAACCCAAACGAACCGCGTAGCAACGTGATGATCGCCATACTATACAATTTAATTCAACATACGACCAGGTAGAAAAATAAAATAGAAAAAAAGCAGCAGCCGGTAGAGCCCAGAGCAATCCTGGCGCCTTTAGGGAAATCGAAAAGGAACTGAAAGGAAAATGTTATAAAAAAGATAATGCGGCTGTTACTGCATATAGTTCGGTCGGGTTCGATTTGCATGTTTCCTAGTGTTCACCACGTCTTGTATTTGTGTTGGGAGGAAACTTTCCGTTTCGTATGCGTGGAGACTTGTAGAACGGTTGAGTTGCCAAGTAGAGAGTTGGGAATTATTTGTAACAAATTAAAGTAGTGTATGGACTACTTTGTTTTAGTGAGCCGTGGTTTCCCTCTCAGAAAAGAGAGCCATGGTTCTTTCTTAGAAAATTACAGAATAAGAATAAGCTTAAAATATAATAATAATTCATTCAGCACACACAATAGAAAAATACATAAGGAGGTTCGAAGAATTTATAATAGTAATTTACAGATAAACAAAACACTGTTTAAACTGTAATGTAATGTCGGATAGGCCATTCCCAGATTTCTTTGTTTGTATGTCTTGTTTTATCTTAGCCAGAGATTCAACTACACTCATAAGTGCGTTTTTGGTTAAAATATATGTTTTTGTCTTTCACTAAAACATCACAGAGCGATTCAAATTTATTTATGTAATTTGTATGCTAAAATTGTGTTGTCATATTTAAAAAAATAATCTTAAACATTTTGACATCAAGCTTAATATTTTATCTAAAACTTTTTCTTCTATTAAAAGAGTTCTTTACTTTCGCTTATATGTATTAGGTAAAAAGCTAGCAGGCAGGTAAGATACCCGTATCACACATTTAACAAACTCACACCCTACGACAAGTTTATGAACAAGATTTAAGTGGAACCCACCATTTTGGGGCGAGATAACATATCTGCGCCCAGATTAATTACACTAAGAATTATTTATTACTATATTAGGTGGTAGGAAGGGTTTACAAGGGACATATATACATATATAACGTACACATATACAACTTTGTGGATGGTATTAGCCGCCCATTGTCTCGTCATGTTTCCTGCTCTACCCTATTACTTTTAAGATCCTTTATTGTTCGCTCGTACGTAGTAATTTGGAATATGCCTCTCAAGTATGGAACCCAAGATATGACACGTATATTAACAGATTAGAGAATATACAAAAAAAGTTTATTCGCTATTTGTGTTATCGCACCGGTACCCGTGATAGCTCCGCTACCTATGTCCAACTTTGTTTAAGGCATCGTCTACTGACACTAGAAAATCGACGGAATATAGCAGACATTGTGTATCTATTTAGAATTGCCTCGAACTCTATTGACTGTCCCGAGCTTCTGTCACTACTGAACTTGAGTGTCCCTACAAGAATTTTACGAAATTTTAAACCAATACACCTTCCAGCTTCAAATACAAATTACAGGCAAAACTCATACTTTTTGCGGGCGGGCAAGTGTTACAATAGTCTGTGCGAGGCGTGTGATTTTGATCTTTTCTGTTGTAAATGTGAATCGGTGAGAAAAAATCTTACTAAGTGGTTTTTTGAAACTTATTAATATTGAATATACCTACTACTACCTATTTATATTTATACTACCTACCTATTATACTTTTGGTGTGAAATGTCCTTGTTACTGTCACAGCTACTATGTTTGTAAGCGGTTCGATCGCAGTTTTGATCCTAGTTATACAAACATGTTTATTCTGTTAGCTCAATAATTTCCTTGCTATTTTAAGTCTATTAGTGTGAATCTGTCATTGGTTTTCTGATGTATAACTGCATAGCTACTCTTTTTTTGATACTGTTGATTCACCTAAGAAAATAAAATAAAATAAAAAATAAAATAAAAATTTGTTCAGTGCATGGAGCGTTTTGTTTATTCGGCGGGTACCATGGGCAACATATCACAAAGGTACGTCGCGTCGTCGGGTGCCATTTGATTCGCCTAAAATTTTATTCGACCTAAACTTCTTGCATACAATTTTGTTTAGCCTATTCGATGATTTCACATTTTAATTTTTAGGCTAAAGCCTAAAAATTAAAATCCTCACAGGCCACTCAGAATAATTTGCGAAAAAAGTTTTGAATTTATTTTGAAAAATTTGGTTATTTAAAAGTGTAATACCATTGTTCGAATTTCGAATTTCCCTCCACATTTTTTCGAGAGCCAAATAAAATTATCGTGACTCATTTAAAAATGAATCTGCATCGAGAACTGTTTCGTGCAGTAATTTTCTACGATTTTAAATGTGGCCTAAAACCTGATGAGTCATTTAATCGACTTCAAATGGCTTTTATAGATGAAGGACCTTCAAAAGCAACCATCTACCGTTGGCATTGCGAGTTCAAGCGCGGTCGCTTTACTTTTGGGGGATGAACAAAGGAGTGGTCGTCCTACGACGGCTGTCACGGAAGAAAGTGTGCTGGCAGTAAAAAAATTAATTCAAGAAAACAGGCGAATTATATACGAAGCGATTTAGCATACACTGCAGATTGGTTCGGGAAGCGTTCACAAGATTCAACACGAGCACCTTCGCGTGAGGAGGATAGTTTCGCACTGGGTGCCGCACAACCTCACCGAAGCTCAAAAGCAGGTCCGATTGGAGTGGTGCCGTGATATTATTCAAAAATTTGAAGCAGGCTCGTCTCGGCGCGTTTACGATATTGTGAGAGGTGAAGAAACCTGGATTTATCAATTCGATCCAGAAACTTTGACGGGGTATCTGGTTTCAATTCCATTACGAGACCAAAGCAGCATCAACGCCGAATGGTATACCACAAAATGCCTGCCAGAAGTTTTGTCTGCAATGAGCAACAAGCGACCGAACACCGGGCTTCACCATGACAACGTGCCCGCGCACTCAGCGCTCAAAACGAGGGACTTCCTAGACACCACACCGGTCAGAGTATTGGATCACCCTCCTTACAGTCCTGATCTAGCACCGTGTGACTTCTTTTTATTCCCTAAAGTAAAAAATCAGCTGAAAAGTATACAGTTTTCATCGCCGGAAGACGCGCTAGCAGCGTTCGAGAAGGCCGTGGAAGAGGTGTCTGTGGCGGACTGGAAAAAATGTTTCGAAAATTCAGTCCTGGTTCAAACGCATGAAACTTTGTATAGAGGCTGGTGGAGAGTTCTTTGAAAATATTTAATTAAAATAATTTATCCATAGAAGTTAGTTTTTTAGTTTCTCAAAACTTTCTGAGTGTCCCACGTATGATAGGAAGTTTCTTGCCGGTTGTTCTCAGAACAAGGGGCCCTCTGTTACGAACTGTGGACTTACAAACCGAAATGACGTATATTCGTAAGCTGAACTGCCGCAGCCTAAACAAAAATAAAGCATATTTAATGCTATCGTGGCTACGATAGCATAGTTGGTTGTACACCTGACCCGGCATGTCATGGGGTGCGGGTTCGAATCTCGCTCGTGGAATTTTTTCAACACTTTGACATTTTTCAATTTGTAATTTGTTCGCAACAATATTAGCGTAAAATTATATGTAAGAGCCACGATAGCATAGTTGGTAGCGCACCTGACCCGGCATGCCATGGGGTGCGGGTTCCAATCCTGCTCGTGGAGTGTTTTCAACACTGACATTTTTCAATTTGTAATTTGTTCGCAATAATATTTGCGTAAAATTATATGTAAGTAATCATATCATAAATAAAGCATTTTAAAATTTTCAAGAGCTTTAATATTTTGTACCATACATACACTTTTTACAGTTATTCCGCAGAATAACTTCTTACCCCGCCACATTATTGCTCTCCATATAGCAACATAGTCGACAGTGCCAAGACCTAACTGTGGTTGGTAGTACTCCCGGGATAGAGCTACGCCGTTGTTCTTCGCTCCCCCGGGATTTCAGCACAATGTCCTGTTCGCAATTTGACATACACAGCGGTATGCATACCGCTACGATGATTATAATGCGGAACAGTGGAATGCATGAGTTTGTCATTCTGACATACTGTTTGTATACATTGTAGCAAGATAAAAAAGAGATGGTGTAAAAGGAAGGATGTCGTTATTTTTACTATTAAGGAAGGTAAAGCTAAAACTACCTTTTCAGGTCATTATTAAATTAATTATATAATAACCTAAAGTAACTAAAACTAATACAATACTAAAATATGGCGTCAAAAATTCCTCCGCGTCGCAGTCGACTGGTAAAGTACCCAAGAGACTGGCGGCATTGCCACGTTGAATGGCAATGCTTAGTCTCTGGCCAAGGAAAAAGCCAGCCTTTGGGTCATGGAAGTGTCAACCAGCCGTTTGGAGATGTCATTAAACAAAACATGAGCATTCGGACCCCACGGCCCGAGGGGTTCAACCCCAAACGGCTCGAAAATATAATTACCGATAAGGTTATTATACTTTCGCCGCTTGAGGTCATTACTTCATCATCATCATCATCATAATTTCAGCCAAAAGACGTCCTCTTCTAGACAAAGCCCTCCCCAAGGATCACCACAATGACCGGCTTTGTGCTGCTCACATTCAGCTACCCGCGACCCAGTCCACCTTGTTGAAGGCCTGACTACACTGCGTCTTCTGGTGCGCGGTCGCCACTCGAGAACTGCTCCGCACCATCGGCCATCAGTCCTACGAGCGATGTGGCCTGCCGTCTGCCACTCTTACCTTGCATACTTATTTACATGTATTTACTTACTTATACTTATAGTTCAGGTTCTTGCCTTTTAGTGATGACCTTCACTTCGGAGGTACGTTGAGCTGAAGTTTACGGTTGTTGTTGTAAGATGGCAGTCAGTAACAAAACCTATCTAACCCGTATTTTGCTACTGTCACCTAACACATTTAAAACTTCAGGGCTGTTGGTTCATTGCTTTGAGTAGGCAAGTGAGTGGTAGTGATAGTGAGGGCCGTGATGGTAAGCGGTCACCGCCGCCTATGGAGACTATCAACATCAGGGATATTGCTTTTGAGGGGTCAACCTGACAGAAACCTCTCAACTCCTATCTTAAAAGTATCCATGTCCTAGCACAATGGAAAATACTGGAAAGGTAGCTCATTCCACAATTTCATTGTGTATTGTGTAAAGATTTTTTAAAAGTTGACAAATAATATACACATGTTGACATATAAATAAACTACAATGTAACCTAACACAAATGTTTCGAAGTAACTAGTTACTGCGGACGAAGACTGAATGCTCTAACGGGTGAGTTGTCCTTTGGTCCTGAACAAACTTGAATACATTGTTTCATTAGGGCGCGGTCTAGGTACTCCCAGTAATGCATATTGTATGCGCAGGTCTCACTTTGACAGCTAACAGGCCTCACAGTTGCATATCTGGTATTACACAGCACTTTAATTTATCGTGAACTGTAGACAATATATAAAGTACTATGAACCAAAAAAATATTGATATTTGGTTCCGATGCCTGCCTTCTGCCGGACTCAAAACAAGCTCTAACACAAACCGAACCCAGTACAATAACATGTACAGTTGGCATCAAAAAAATTAGATATTTTTGATGCTTCATATATCTTTATTCCTTATAAGTAATAAGTGCCACTGACTTTCATATGGTAACATTTTGTTACTGGTTTCGCCAGTTGGTGACTTTTAAATTTGCCGCGCAAAAATAGTTACATGCATTTTTCGCTATCGTAATATTTTCATATTTGATAAAAGTAGTTTGATTGGCGCTGTACTAGCTTCCTTTACCCATCTCCCTCCAATACATACCTTTCTCGCGCACAAAAGCGAGTCCGCAATATAGAACGCAGCACGCCAAACAAGCACGCTGCAACTGCAATCGCGAATTAGTGCAATGACAAAATTTTGAAAAGATGGCCGCACGCACTTAGAGGAGATCTCCATTTTAATCATCTGATAGCTATTACCGCGTCACGAGTGTTAAAACTATGAGATAACACGCGTTGGTGGTCCAAGTTTATCCACCGGCCACCAACCTGGTGCCGGTTCAGACTGCTCGCTCGCCTGCCGGACACGTGGTGCCTACTGCCGCTTGCTGATCAAGGTATTCCCTCCTTTTTTCCATCGAACTGTTTACCCATTGCCCATCCCTCGCAGTTCGAAACATCGCCTACCTTACTAGGTATACCACCAATAAAAAAATACAGTCCACTACAAATTATAGCATCGCCCGCGCCACCAACTGAAACCGGTAGTTTAACTACTAGATTACAGGCAGTTGTGATGAAGAAATCTGCCTACCCAAATATAGATAGGTGTGCTTGTGCTCAACACAGTTTTCGTCGCCAATATACAACATATATATTCATAGAAAATTTACGGGATGTAATGGAATAAGGTGTAAAGTTTTAGAGTTTAATAAAAATATGTAATTATGTATGTACGATATGGGATTATTGTGACTAGACGAAGAAGGTTAATTATCGTTAAAGGTTGCAATGTAGGTACATATATAATAATATTTTTTACTTATCAGGTTTAAATTATTTTTATTCAAGAAAAAGAAAAAAAACCCGATTACTGATTCCTGTCTAACACTGGTGCCTTTAATCTATATTTTTTATATTTTTTTATAGACGGTGATGACCTTAATAAAAACCTAACTAACGTACGTAATAAATGTTACTTTATACGAGTATGTAAACCTGTCTATGGCTTGAACACGCCTGCCTCATTAAGGCGCACCAACTAATGAATATTGTATGTAGACGGTATGCATATTGTACTACCAGACTATTGCAGCAAACACGGTCTAACGTTTAGTTTGCGCTCCGTTTTTTACGCTTCCCTGCCTTGAATTGTAGCAAAAGCAGCTGTTGGAAAGCTCTTTTGAAATATTTTGAAATGGAGAAAATTACCTTACAGAAATGCTTAGTTATTAAATCAAGTAAGACTTCGAAGTATAGTGAAGATATTGTTTTTTCACTGCTCAATGAATATGAAAAGAATATTTTTAGCAGCTTCAATGCAAAACGAACAATAAACGTTTATTGTTTGTTCAAGAGTTTGTTGAAACGAATTAATATGCCTGTAAGCAGCTCCTTGCTTTATGTCTTAAAGCTTTGCAAAATGAAATGAGCTTTTACAAAATTACTAATTATCAGTTTTATTATTTTCGTTAATTATTGTTATTTAAAGTTTATGCACCTATATACATCGCGCCTGTGATTGCATGTTTCGTAGAGACATACCTTCATGTAAATATTAAACCCTTTCACACTCAGAGGGATGTATATTCCTACCACATTTTGAACTTTATGTGATTGAGATAAGATTGAAAACCAATGAAATATTGAAACATGTTTTGTCTGTTAAAGGGTTCAAATTCGATTACCGAACCACTAGGTTAACCACTAGGTTAAAATCACCGGTCTCAGACCCAAAGTTCCCAGATTCGATTCTATTCCATGTTTCTGTACCGATTTGGTTGATGGTAGGGCTTTTTGTATACATGACTACTACCTACCATTTTATCTAAATATGTCGCCATAACATCAATGTTTGTGGCATTGTTGTGTTTCGGCTGCTAGAGATAAGATAGCTATACGGGCAGGCAAGGTGAGAAAGGCTAAGAAAGCTATTCTATTCCTTCTATTCCATTCTACTCTAATCTATTCTATTCTATTACACTCCATTCCATTCCATTCCATTATATCCCATTCCATTCCATTATATTCTATTCCATTCTATTTCATTCCATTCCATTATATTCCAATACATTCCATTCTATTTCATTCTATTCCATTCCATTTCATTCCATTCCATTCCATTCCATTCTATTCTATTCTAAATTAACGTTTTCGTTAACGTGATCAAATGTTTGGGACGTTGGAAATTTGTAAAAAAGTTGTTACGCATAGCAGCATACAGTTTGATTAAAATTGGCCAACACGCCATTCTTCTTCTAAAAGAAATTATAATTAGTTCTTGTAAACGTAAAAAGTCCATTCCATTTCATTCTATCCCATTCCATTATATTCTATTTCATTCCATTCCATTCTATTCCATTCCATCCCATTCCATTCCATTCCAATCCATACCAATCCATTCCATTCCTATCTATTTCATTCCATTCTATTTCATTCCATTTCATTCCATTATATTCTTTTCCATTCCATTTCATTCTATTCCATTCCATTCCATTCCATTCTAGTTTAATTTGCAGTTTGATCACAAATTTTGAAAACTGATGTTCATGTTTCGAATGTAATTGTAATACAAGTAAATTTTTTTTATTCTATTGAATGGAATACATTCAATTCCTTCTATTCCATTCTATTCCATTCTATTCTATTCTATTCCATTCTATTCTAATCCATTCCATTCTATTCCACTCCATTCCATTCCATTCTAAATTAACGTTTTCGTTAACGTGATCAAATGTTTGGGACATTGGAAATTTGTAAAAAAGCTGTAGCTGTAGCCCTGAAGACAGGGCAATAATCTCTATTTCAAAGATTAATAACACAAAAGTGGCAAATCGATGATTCCCTGTTTTCTACCTACTTTCCTTCAACTAGCCTACTTATCATTATTTAAGAACTCCTGTAACTAATTAAAAAATATAAAAAAAAATTACCACATTTAATGGTGATATTTAAGCAGGGAAGTCTTTACAGGGTATATGTACACACCCTTAAATATTATTGCTCATTTTTTTACAGATTGTATAATTGTTTCTGTCATTTTCAATAATTATCTATGACCATCATAAACTAACTAACTATTTATATTGGTTGTTAAATTAAGATTTTATCGTATATGTATTATTTTAATTATGAGTATGTATAATAAATAAACTGATTCTAACATGTGACTCCATAGTACTTTATCTTGTTTGTTAAATTATAGAAACATACAAATGTATATTTGCAGTACGCACTCCAGATCGAGTAATTATTCTGCTTCGTAAAGCATGTGAGCCAGTTGCATAGAGCGCGTGAACGCTTAAAGGCGTGACTAATGCACAATGAAATGTAGTACTAAGTTATATATAAGTAATTTAAAGTAAATTTAGTTGCGAACAAATTACAATTTTTAAAACAAATATTGTAAAAAATTTTACGCGCGGGATTCCAACCCGTACCCCATGACTTGCCGGGTCTGGTGCACTAACAAAGGAGCCTAATTCAATATTTTGATGATGATTTAGAAGTGCTAAATATGAATAAATATTTTTTAAACGTTTTTCAGTTATAGCCGCCTTTGTTTCGTTTTGCGATAATAATTAAGAATATGGAGAGAAACAGTTGAACCAAAGTGTGGTAAAACTAATTATGCAAGAACATAAATTGTGGCACTCGCGGACGGGGCGGGAATATTTTAATTAAACCCTTCAACTTGCTGCGATATAATATTGTTTTTAATTTTGCAAACTTCATACTCCGCTGTTATCATGGTGAATTATGTTATTAGTATTTTAATATTTTTTTTTGTACAATAAATATTTTACGAAATAAGCCATGTTTACCATGGCAATAACGGTCACGAAATAATTAAACAGTAACCTTTTAAACAGCACAGTCAGCATGATGTCTTTGTTTTTTTTAAAAGATTATTGTGAATAATGCTGTTGCTGCTGTGGAGTTTCTTGCGCCCATTCTTCTCCACAGCTAAAAAATAGACGTCCCGAAAGGGTAGTAGGTAAAAATAGTTATTTGTTATACAAGAGTGCAAAGTTGCTTTTTAACCGTGTGCTCAATTTTGATGACCGAGCAAGCGAAGGATACTAAAATTGAATCACGAGCGCAGCAAGTGATTCAAAAATTAGAATCCTGAGCGTTAGCGAGGGTGAAAAATCTTTGCACTCGAGTGCAACACGTAACTTTTCATCCCACCTCAGCGAGGAAATGACTGGTGACTAAAACTTTATCATATCGAGCTCCTTCGTGCTTCAGAAGGCACGTAAAAACGTTGGTCCCAGCTGCATTACTCCTAAATGCAAAAAAAAACATTTACAATCACAAGATACTTTTATTTCAGTTTAGGTATTAACTACTACATTATGATAGGTAGGTAAGTATTACAGAATAATTTTTAAATTATAACAAATAATACTTAGGTATAATTAAGAAAAATTTAAAGTAACGTTGCTACAGTTACTTAAGTTGAGTGTAATATTTTTGTTGTAGGTACTGTAATGTTGGTGTTAGTGACTTGTGTACTGATAAAGTCGGCAACATGGAGGTAGAAGTAAATAGGTTTAATGATGTTTTAAATTCACAAACTTAGTGCACACGATGTTCTAAATTCAATTTACTTTATCCTCTAGCGGATAAAAACGGCTTTTGCACTCAGATATCGAAGAGCAAAACTACTCTTTCCGAGATGGGGGGATGAAAAATAAGTTTATTTAAAAACTAAATTTTTACTTTGACATTGACTTTAAATAGTTCTGTTAACCCATCTCAATGAAAAGCTTATAAGCTCGTGTTAGGTCCTTCCAATCATCTTTCGCCTGACCTGGATTGCTTACTCGAGTGTGCCTCAAGGACGCGCAGACGCATAGTTGAATCAGCCGACAAGGGCAGCATCACTACCGTTAGAGCGCTCCTGACTCGAGGGAACGCTGGCTTCACACGGCGTATACTCTGATTGAGTGCCCACGATCTGCCAGCCTACGAAGCCTATAGACAAAGCCTGTAAACCTATATATAAGGTCACATTTTATCAACTGCAGATATTTTGCGGATAAATTCAACAACATTATATAAACTATTTTTATGAAACAACCTTTAATTTTTATACGCTAGTTTTCAAGAAAAACGCCAAAAGACATTTCGATTAAAAAGAAAAATAAAGCAATTTCGGTAGTTTCAATTCTAAGGCGCCGAAACAGAGAGGCCGCAGTGCTGTCACCGCTTACACGTGCCCCTAGTTTCATTCAAAAAAATCGACAAAGAGGCCGCTCTTAAAAAAATTACAATATTTGTGTCGGGAAAAGTAAAAAAAAACTAGTCTGATTTTTTTTAAATGCTTGGCCTTATTTCTCTGATGTAATTAGATGTTTTGTCAAAATATTTGCAGTTGATAAAAAGTGACCTTATATATAGGCCTATCAAGGCTATTCATTTCCAGCGGGTGTTTAGTCAGTAAGAGTCCGACATATCTCAGTCGCCTGAGTTATTTATACATGTAGTATTCACCTCCTCCCTCCTCCGGTCCGGAGGATTGTCCTTATAAAAGCTTAAAAAAATGTGTTTGCCTTACTTACCACAAAAAAGAGACATAAAACAATAACAGATTGATCCATATTTTTAATTCATCAAAGCCTTCTTAATTCCTTAAAAATATTTTGACTTTTATTTAGAAGTTTAATCAGTTTAAAGTCTAATTTTGTTTGAATCAAAATTGCTTCCGGTCGTAGTAAAATAATACTCAATGACAATATAAGGTATGTTTTTCACAATATTTTTAGTATTAAAATAACCATATACGTCACTGTCCGCGAAGGTGTTAACAACGCACATAAATAACATTATTTAATTTTTTACTTTTGTATTATTCTGGTAATAAAAGTTTTTTTTAGAGCTTAGTTGAAATTTTCTCTATAGATCGATAGATACAAACCTAATAAAAAATAATAATTCGTGAAAATTGTTCCGGAAATTATTATTTAATATATACCTAGTTTAATATGTACCTACGAAAAGATACATTTCTGCACAGAAAGTTGACTTTTCATACAAATTAACGAGTTTTTAACACGCTACAGCCACGAAAGCTTTATGAATATTGTAAGTCTACGAAGCTATTCTTTGTGTTAAACTTTGGTAACTTTATTTGGACTTACTTCATAGATAGTGGATACTTACAGTACAGCATGCCAGTATAGGACACTGACCTGACTTTTATGACGTTCATAAGTGGTATTTGTAGCCTAAACTGAATAAATGATTTTGAATTTTGAATTTTGGATTTTGACTTAAATATCGAATAAAAATCCTTTCGCTTTATTCCCTTACCAAACTGGCGCTAAAGTTATCGCTCGATAGGTATTTACTACAGTCATATACTTCACGAAAGAAAGCCAAAACTGCAAGAAGTTATAATATATAATTGGATAAATTATTGAATGGATTCGTCTTTGATCAAATAAAATTTTACAATCATCAGTCTATGACTATTTTACGGCTGGGGTAAAACCTTACCGGTAGTGTAACCGTTAAGTCATGTAGGTAATCAAAAGTCACCACTGACTATCCAATAGAGTTTAGTTTTATCGTCTGTGATTTAACGACAGAAATAAGGACACGCAATCCAAACACGGGTGAGCATCTAATAATTAAAGGATTATGTAAAGTTTGGCCGCAATTTGATTATTATCATATGAATGAAAAGGTATTATTGAGCAGAATATAAGTTGGCATTGTGCTAATTTAATTATTATTTAAAAAAAGAAAAAGTGTTGAAAAAATCCACGAGCGGGATTAGAACCCGCACCTCATGGGGTCAGATGCACTACCAACTATGCTATCGTGGCTGTATCCAACTTGCCGAAATTAATCAACAATATCTTACTCTTTAAGCCAAAGGAGCCCTGCCCTATTTAATGTCGACAACTACGTCATCAACATGCGATATTAATGGTTCACTAACTATTTGCATAAAAATTTTAACCATAAAATATTTTGGCATATGGTAATTTATACTAATGATAATTACGCATAATATTATTAGCCATAACAAATTTAGCATAATTGTTTTAATCATAAATATAATAATATTAATCATTTTTAAGCATAAAATTCTCAACCATAATTTTAAAAAGGCATCTTTATGCCTTTTTAAATATTAATTACGGTTTGGTACCTTTGTACCAAACCGTATTTAATATAAGTATAATCATCTTACGCAGAATAATTGCTTATTCTGCGATATGTAATTATTCTGATATTCTCCTAAGATATTCTGATTCCGATTCTGATTAACCTTTATGACGAAATACTATTATGCGACTATGCACTATGCCTAAAAACATTATGCAAATTATAATTATGCATAAATATATTAGTTTTAATTATAATTATACATAAGGTGCAAGAAAACAATTACGCCAAAGTAATATTATGCAAACAACATATGCCAAATTCGTTATGCCAAACTATTTTAGGAATAAATACATTATGTCAAAGAAAGGTATCCCGATATTAATATATTTACAAATATTAAAAATCAGTTGAGTGAGAATTAGACAAGCTATATTTATGATTATGGTTATAAATAATTTACGCGCAATTTTGTTGTGAACTAATTACAATTTGAAAAGACTTAGGTTAAAAAAATATAACAAATATTTTTCGCAACAAAATTGCGTGAAATTATATATAACCATAACTATAACTTAATTGATATTACCTATGTATTTTATTGTAAACACAGAATATCACACATAGCCTAGCACGAATGGCACTTAGGCTGCTTTTCCACCAGTACTGTGCGAGGTAGCTAAGCGGTGCGGGAAAATCCACCAATGGGATTAAGTACTCCATGTTACACCAACGCAAGAAAAAAGAATTAATCCTATTGGTGGATTATTTCCTCGCGCACCGTTTATTCACATCGTTCAGCTCTGGTGGGTGGTCATTAATCTACGCACAAGTTTTCAAGTATTATATCCGAGATACCATGGTTGGCTTTTTTTTTTGAGAGAGTTTGCTGATTGCCTCAGACAGCATTTTCAGCTTCACCGGGCTTTTTTGGGGGCGGCGAGGAACGTAAAGGGTCCCTCAAGCCGTGTGAAACGAATCACCTTCGGAGGTTTTCTAGAGGGAACGGCATCGCGCACTAGTGCGCGTCCCCGTGCCCTACTAGATTCTCCGGAGGGTTCGGATCGGATGGGGGGGCGGAACCACCCGAGGGCGCCTCTAAAGGCTCGGACCTCGGCTCGGGTAGACCGGGCCGTGGAGGAGGAGAGAAGCGCGCTCTATACCAGGTACATGTCTGTACCTGGTATAGAGCGCGTGTGAACCGGTTCTGCGTACCCTTGTTCTACGAGTACGGTGTCTTGGACCTAAGCTAGTGTGCATGTTTAGTGTATTCTGTAAATGTGTAGTGACATTTAGAGGATCGGGCGGGATGGTTGGCTTGGATTGTAAATGGCCAACAGTAGTAACGTCACTCGATGATTTACTATCGTAAGACTATCGACAGTCTATTGATGAGTTTAATGTTATCGATAATATCGATACTACTGTAAGCTTTATCGTATTTTGTGATATCGACAATTCTATCGTTAAGCTACTTATTGTTAAGGTCAATTATCGACAGCAGGCGTATCGATATTTCGGCATCTCTACCCAACAACGACGGGCGCTTTGCCAAATGCTAATTTGTCCCGTCCGCGCCCATTTGCCGCTACACTTTTGACTTGACGTTATAATTACACAGAGAAAACTTTCAAACTCCCGCCAAGGAAGCTTGTGATAATAATGTTATTTTTATTCCAAAGTACTATTTTATTAAGGAGCTCAACCTTCCAGCTGTAGTAGTGGGCGGGTTGCAATTGCTAAAGTTAAGCAACTTTCGCAAAGGCCGGTCATCGGATGGGTGACCAAAAATGTATCATTTTGAGCTCCTCCGTGCTTCGGAAGGCATGTAAAGCATGTAAAGGCTGCATTAGCAGTCGTTATCAACTATCAATCCCACAGGGCCAATGTGTTGGTTTATAGCCCGTTCTCCCTATCTATCCATAGGGAAGGCTCGTGCCCCAGTTGTCGGGATATAAAAGAGCTGGTGATGATGATGATGAAGCAACGCTTTTAAAGACGGGGAGAGCAATGATGAGTGGCCATGCTGCTGTGGACGATTATGATAACTGACGTGGCGCTTCGTGGTGGTAACTGAATTGTTCACTGCTGCAAAGGACTCCACTCAGCATTTGTTACAGTGGACAAACTACAACGCTGATCTTCCGTGGAGATCAGCGTTGTAGTTTGAGATCAGCATTTACGTTAAGATGTTATTTTACACATCTTATCGTAAATGCTGATCTCAAACTCCACTATAACAAATGCTGAGTAGTCCTTTTGTAACATACTTTTAATTATGATTTTTTTTGTTTTCTTTTACATAAGTTTATACTGTGTTCTAATAAATATATTTCATTTCATTTCAAATGTTTTATTTATAGCAATCGTCGGAAACTAATATTAAAGGTTAATTGTAATTATTTACAGTAATTGCATTGCATTTTCTAATTATTACCTAAAATTCTAGTACTACAAATAAACAAACGTTAATATCATCGAATACTAACCTTAAATTTTGTCTTCATGACTCAGCTCACCAGACCAGCAATCGGGGTCACTATTAGTGTTTTAACTAATTAAAGAATATTAATTACTTAAAACATTAGGAACTCGTAGACTCTGCGCGCTTAAAGTGTTACGAGGCTGAGAGTAGCGATAGCGTAGCACTTGTAGCTACGTCGTAGCAAACAGATGTGCTACGATTCTGCTATTGCTCGAATGCTCGTTACTATAACACTTTAACAGCATTGCTTCGAATTGGAACTGCTTATTAAGGTGTTCCGCAGACAGAGCTATTTTTTTCCTTTAGTGGATGGCTTCGTGCGATTAGCACATTTAGCCAGTGTCAAAGTAATTTTTCATCCCCCCATCTCGGAAAGAGTATTTTTGCTCTTCGATATCTGAGTGCAAAAGCCGTTTTTATCCCCTAGAGGATAAAGTAAAATTGAATTTAGAACATCGTGTGCACTAAGTTTGTGAATTCAAAACATCATTAAACCTATTTGCTTCTACCTCCATGGTGCCCAATTTATCAGTACTGTAGCAACCGAGACTCCTTGCTCGGGCATACTTACTGGCAGCCACCGTGGCCTGTATTAAAATATAGTAGAAATTTGATTCATGTTGAAAGCTTGTTGAAAGTAATATAAATATTTAAAGCTATAAAGCATTATTATTCGATACAACCCCCCGTTCCTTAAGTAACGACCCAGCGAGGTGTTACAGTACACATGTTACTAACACAAACATTACAGTACCTAACAAAAATATTACACTTAGTAACTGTAGCAACGTTACTTTCAATTTTTCTTAATTATACCTATGTATTGTTTGTTATAATTAAAAGATTATTCTGTAATACTTACCTTTCATAATGTAGTAGTTAATACCTAAACTGAAATAAAAGTATCTAGTGATTGTAAATGTTTTTTTTGCATTTAGTCATTTCCTCGCTGAGGTGGGATGAAAAGTTACGTGTTGCACTCGAGTGCAAAGATTTTTCACCTGGTGCTCTTTTGATTCCCTCGCTAACGCTCAGGATTCTAATTTTTTAATCACTCGCTGCGCTCGTGATTCAATTTTAGAATCCTTCGCTTGCTCGGTCATCAAAATTGAGCACGCGGTTAAAAAACAACTTTGCACTCTTGTATAACAAATAACTATTTCTTACAAGTAATACATAAAAATAAATAATATTTCCTTCCTGTATGATGATGATGAACGATAATAAAAATGAGAAGTGAGAAATTATATACCCCCAACCCCTTGAGTATCTCAATAAAGATGTGGGGCTTTACTAAGACCTCAGGCGGACTTTTTAATAGAATTTAAAAAGTGACGTTGCATTTTTTATTTCATTTGCCCACACTCATGCACGCTCACGAGCACTTAACGGTTAATAACCCACCAATATTTTAAATTAATATTCGACATAACACAAATTTTAGAAAATAAAACAAAACCGCAGACATGACTCTTCACTTTCTCGCCAAGAAGTCCGACAGAGCTATTTAATCGAGGGAACTATTAACTTTTTATAAGTTTTTGTTAAAGGTGGCCAGTAACAGCATCAGTTAACGGTTGACGCATTTAAAAAAGAAATGTTACGGGTAAGCACAGTGCCTTGATCTCACCTGATATTGTTAAGTGATGAAAAGGTCAATGATGGAAGCGTACTACAACCGGGATCCTCAACTAGTGAGGCACTGGCTATCTTATCTCTAGCTGCCGGTACACAACAATGCTACAAACATTGATGTTATGGCGATATTTGGATAAGATGGTGGTAGCTAGCCAGGCGGACAAACAAGCCGAGTACACAAACATGTACCCCCCGCTGGGAATCGAACCCGGGACCTCTGGGTCTAAACCGGTGGTATCAAACACTAGACCACAGAGGCGGTTAAAATTTTAAATTAACTTTCCAATCAATAGTCAACACCAACAGTCAGAGTATAACAGCAGTGGCGTAGCGTAGTGGGGGCGGCAGGGGCGGCCCGCCCCGGGCGGCACTTTTTAGGGGGCGGCAAAATTTCACAATAAATAATAAAAATATTTAAACCATTTCATATCTTTATCACAACTAAAAATTCGGACCGATTAAAAAGAGCACGGAATTTTTCATTACTTATTCTGTGACGAATTCGGGGAATCCTCTTTCTTTGAATTATATTTTGTAGCGACTGTTGGCAACACCATCTACACTGATTTGCGGGGATTCCCCGTATTTTATTTTGGGGAGCCCTTTCGGTCGCATAATCTCTTTCGTCATAATGTAGTTTGGCATAACAGTTTCAGTATAATGTTTTCTCGCATAAATTATGTTAAGCAGTGTTAATTTTAACTTTATAAAATTGTCTTTATCATAATCGCGATTGTCTTGAATTTCGAGGTTTTTTTTATTAGGCAACAGAAATCTAGCTCCATACAAAAAATGTTGGTGGGCAGATGCGATAAAATAGATGATGATGTACTCGTTTCACGCTACGCCACTGTATAACAGTCTGCAAGTAGCAACTGTCAAATTTGTACTAGTGATGTTAAGTTACTAGTTTCCCCACATGTTATTTTACCCAAGTGTTTTTTGCTTCCAGTCAAGCAATGTATTTTTTGTTTCTTAAACCTATAATTTCTAAAATGAGGCCTTCATCTTGGTTTGTCTGATTTAGGACCCTATTTACCTAGTCACAGATGTAAGTTTCATTAAAGACAATCAAGAGACATTAACATTTGTTCACAGATGACAGCTGCAAGTCTGCATGCCTTTCGTATATACGGTTCCATATTACAGAAACGAGGAGCTATATAGCGCAGTAATTAATGCGGCCAGTCTGCGAGTGCTAAGATTAAGCAACTTTCGCAAAGACCGGTCATCGGATGGAAGACCAAACATGTATCATCTCGAGATCCTCTGTGCTTCGGAAGGCAAGTAAAGTGAGTCCCGGCTGCAATAGCAGTCGTTAACAACCACCAACCTTCACTGGGCCTGCGTGGTGGTTTAGGGCCAGTTCTTCCTATCCATTCATAGGGAAGGCTCGTGCCCCAACAGTTCAGAAAGAAAGAAACACTTTACAGTCGAAACGTAGTTTGCAGTTGCACAGCCATTGCAATAAGAGTAGCGTTCTCCGTTCCAGGCCATTTACTTTCATTTTATCGTGAAACGATTGGAACTGGCGAAAAACCTTCGCAAATAAAAAGGAATGCTAACAATGTCTTGCTTACCAGACTGCAATCGGGTAGTTGGCTTAAAAATTCAATTTGAAAGTTTTAATATGATTCACAATAATTTGGCTTTCGCTTAAATCCCAATTAGCTTTGCTTGAGGTTGGTGAGGTGAAGTGGGATAGTACAAAGTTGGTGTTAGTAAGCTTTAGTTAGCTTCTTTAAAGTCCCTGGCTAGCTATCACCGTCTTATCTAAGTCCGTCACCATAACAAAAATGTTAATGGCATTGTTGTGTTTTCTTATAAATGATCTTATCTAAAACTAGCGGCCCGTCACTGCTTCGCACGGGTGGACATTTTTTTAATACATAGCCTATGTTACTCAGCGCTAATGTAGCATTCTAATGGTGAAAGAATTTTTTAAATCGGTCCAGTAGTTTTTGAGTTTATTCGTTGCAAACATACATACATACAAAAATACAAAGGTTTCTTCTTTATAATATTATTATAGATGTGCCTAGATTGAATAAGACATTTCTCATTTGATTTCGTCACAATCTACAAAACCCACTTACGAGTACCACAAGTAAAAAGTAACTTACTTTACTATCTCTTTCCTCTTCCGTCCCGGATGCTTAATGTAATGTGCTTAGACAAGCTTTGCTTCGCTCGCGACTTTCCGAGCAGTTTCTTTTTGGTATAGTCAGCAACAAAAGTCGCTGAACCCTTTTGTATTTTGTCTATGCAACTAATGTATCAAACAACTTGACAACCTCTTATAATAATGTTCAAATAATTTTTAACGCAAATTTTGTTGCGAACATCTGTTATCAACATTTGTGTTTTTGTAATTTGTTCGCAACAAAATTTGCGTTAAAAATTATTTGAACATTTTTAAATAGCTTGCTTAATTCTTAACTGATCTTTAATATTTGTAAACATATTATGATCGGATGTTAGTGACGGTAGTTGTTGACATTGAATGGGCGCCTTTGGCTTTCAAAGTAAAAAGTGTTGAATAATTTCGGCGGGCTGGTTAGAACCACGATAGCTCAATTGGAAGAGCACCTGACCCGGAATGTCAGAAGGGTGCAGGTTCAAATCCTGCTCGTGGAAATGTTTTCAACATTTGTGTTTTTGTAACCTCTTATAATGTTATTATGATACGGTACCTAAGTGTTACATCAAAATGATCGAAACCCCAACGTGTTAAAGATATCCAAACATTCAAATAAATAAGAAAACATTATTTTCGTTATATCGTGTTTTTTTTTAAACTACTGTAATCTCGTATCTCTTTGACTGAAGCAAAAATAAACCCATAGTTTATATGGTCTTATTTTACTCGAATCGTCATTCAGAATGCCTTGAATATAATTCTTACTACAAACATACTAATAAATAAAATTGGTATGTATTATTATTTATTAGATAACCACAGATAGTATATCTAATAATACATACCAATTTTACTACTTACATAAAATTAAACATGGAAATAGGACGAAAATGCCACGTTTCGAGCATAACAATTTTATATTTAACCAAATGTGTTTAACCAGGATGTTAACCTGCAGCATGAGTCTAAATTTTATTTAATGAAGCACCTTATTTTTTTTGGCATCGGTGAAAGATAACGCTTTTAAATTAATGACCCAACAGTTTGACAGGATGTTGAGATTGAGTTCCTGGTAGATAGAACTTTCAAATAATAAAAATACTTAAAAGAAGTCTCTTTTAAGTAGGTTTTAGTGTATTAGTGTGTATTAGGTGGTGAATACTTAAAAGAAGTCTCTTTTAAGTATTCACCACCTAATAGCTTTTGAAAAGTGTTAGTCACTTTATAATATAAATATTTTATGAATCGAAAAAATTGTGTGAGTTTTTTTACCATATACAATTGTTCAAAATATGACATACCTTAAATTGCGATCCAGCGTAAATGTTTTAATAAAAAAATATTCTGCATGAATTTATTAAGGTTAGCACGTCATCATCATCAGCTCATTTTATGTCCCCACTGCTGGGGCAGGAGCCTTTCCTATGGATGGATAGGGAGAACGGGCCATAAAACCCCAGTGCGTATTGGCAGAGTTAGCACGTAATTTTTTAAAATGAAAAATAAAACAATCTCTTGCTCTTCTGATATTTTATTGAAGATGTAGGTACAATTAACTTATTAAAAGAAATTTTAGAAGATATTTACAAGGTATTGTAAGTATGTAACATTAAGATTTAGGTAATACTTTAAAATTGTTTTAGTGTAAATATAATTAAACTAATTACAAAAAAAACAATACCATACAAATCTAGGTTAAAGATAGAGAATAAATGCTATCACCAAACAACACGTGGAACGCATAATAAAGAACTATAAAAAGCTTCCTATGACAATAATACAAATTCTATAATACAATATACAATCAATATGAAAATTATAGTTTCTATGAAAACCGATAAATAAATTACCTACGCATTTACGAATGTGCACAACATTTAACAGTGATTAAAATTATCTATTTACTATCGAATTAGCTCTAAACAAATGGAATATCTTAACTTCAAAATAATTTATTCGAATTCTTACCACGAAAACTTAACTATATATTATCATTGAAAAGTTTGATATATTTGATATTCTTGATATTTGATGACCGAGTTGTTGAATTATTGTTGCTAGCTAGTTATATTTATGTGATCGAATAAATACTGGAACAAGAGTTCACTGAAAATAAATCTTTGTATATTGTTTTCTAAAGTTTACGCGAACACTACACATTTAAATGAAAGTATGAAAATAAACGCGAGTAGATCCGTAAAAGTTGTTTCATTTAAATAAATCTTTGATTTAAAAATCAAAGTTTAAATAAAAAATTGATTTAAATACAAAAGTATTAAATAGGTACTTTCATATTTGGTTTCATATTGGATTATTTTTTAATATACGATATGTTTGGCGATCTCTCCCATTATTACTCACTTAAACTATGTAATAGACAAGGCACGGAAAGATATGTTATTTGCGCCACGATTTGTATCCAAAAAAGTCACATCAAAAACGATTTTATCTAAATATTATTATAATATTCATACATATTCATAGTTGTCCTTAATTTTTCAATACTCAAACGGTTTAAACTACCTATTTTGCAATATCACTACAATAATGCATCTACGAGTAAGTATGTTTACGTGGTATACTTAATAATGTTTGGTATCATTAGAAACAATGCATAACACAACAAAGGAGGATCCCCCTATATTGAAAGCTTCTATACTATAGACTCTTTAAAACCGCTCTCTGTTACCACACAAATACACCATACTGAATTGTATGTATCCCACGTGATACTCAGAATGACGCACTCATTTTATATGAAGAAACTGCCTGTGACGTATTATAATATAACTCTCGTAGTACAATATAAAGTCTCTAACAGACGATATGCAATTTCACGGCACTTTCTTTTTGCACGTGAAAATGAACACAAAACAAAATTATAATGAAACATCGCATTTGACAGTATAAAGAACTACAAAGATGGCGAATGCTAAACGAAAGTTATGTAAACGCGCAATAGGAACGTCTTTTGTTAGAGGCCTAAGAAAAAATGTTTCCCTATGTCATGTTCCAACTCGTTTCGGTAAACTTTTAAGGTTTGATTATTTTTTTACCCTTCAAGCGAAGTCTTGAATTACCAGTTCTTACTTTTTATATTTAAATTATCTCTTGCTTCCCGTAAATTTTTAAAATTATTATTATCATGTAGATTTTTGTAAATTGTACTTTCATTATATCTCAGGTTTTTGAGAGTAATTGTTGTATAACAATATCTGCTTTATTAAAAAGCTTTTGATGAACCATGCCGTGGTTAATCACTATTGTGTTATCATTATGTTAAATTCAACAACTCGGTATCAGTAAAATAGCAGCGTGTGCTTAATTTCGACGGTGTCAATTTATTTACCTATTACATTATATACGACAAAGGGAATATTACATAATTCACATTTCACGTGTCCGTACCTAATTAAGACGGGTTTACAAAACATATAAATATTCGTTGATTGAATTTTGGATTTGGAAGCATTTATGTCCTAGTCAAACAATTGGTTTATGCATTAGCCACATTGGAGGCAAGTTACACGATGATTGGAAACTTTAATATTATTTCTGCTACGGATGGGGCTATTAGACTGGCTTATGTGAGCGCAATGGTAAGGGTACAGTTGGTCATAGCGATCGGTGTCAATCGACATCGCCGAAGCGTTTAGGAGGCTACGCCACGCCAGCCAGCATAGAGGAGTTATTCCTGTTTTGCGGAGTGCCCCTCTCTTTAAGGAGAATAGTAGAGGATTAGGATTACTTCACGAAAGTAATGTCCTCAAAACAGATAGGGCAAAACAAAAGACACCCCATGCAACAAGGTGTACCACAAGGCATTGTGTTGAGACCGCTTTTATAAAATGTAGATGATTATTGTATCCTGAGGGTCCTGTTTTCCAGGCTAAAATATGGCAGGTAGGAGTGAGATTCTGAAGAGGTAGCGAGTGTTAAGTGGGTGAACCACGAATCACAATGCAAGTGCCTTTTTCTGTGAAAGTTCTGACAGATAATTTCATAGTGTCTATAAAAAGTCGGTAAACCACAGGTACAGGTGGTCATAGCGATCGGTGTCAATCGACATCGCCGAAGCGTTTAGGAGGCTACGCCACGCCAGCCAGCATAGAGGAGTTATTCCTGTTTTGCGGAGTGCCCCTCTCTTTAAGGAGAATAGTAGAGGATTAGGATTACTTCACGAAAGTAATGTCCTCAAAACAGATAGGGCAAAACAAAAGACACCCCATGCAACAAGGTGTACCACAAGGCATTGTGTTGAGACCGCTTTTATAAAATGTAGATGATTATTGTATCCTGAGGGTCCTGTTTTCCAGGCTAAAATATGGCAGGTAGGAGTGAGATTCTGAAGAGGTAGCGAGTGTTAAGTGGGTGAACCACGAATCACAATGCAGGTGCCTTTTTCTGTGAAAGTTCTGACAGATAATTTCATAGTGTCTATAAAAAGTCGGTAAACCAATCGTTGGCCGTAAATAAGAGACACAATAGAATTTTATTGTTTGGCCCTTACATGTAAGCGCTCGGCTCACGAAGGGTTAAAAGACGAAACGAACGAATTTTTAAAACTTCTGACATATGTTTTCTGTGGGGTTTTCTACTAGTACGTTACTTAAGAGCACTACGCTGTTGTAAATTTTATATTTTTTGGTTAGCTTGCCCCAGTAAGAAGTATTGTGTTTGTCATTAGAGTATAGTTAATGCAAGATTTTACGAAATTTGTAAAGCAATGAAGCACGTTGTGGCAGTCTATTTATCAATTACAATTCGCATGGAATGCTCCCAATGTGTCTAGGTTGAGTCAAAAGTGCTTTCATCCTTAAAGTAAAACCAGATGTTAAGGTGTTCAGGGCGAACGATCGTGGCCTCTGTCTTACGTATTACCTATGGACATTTTATGCTAAATAGGTATTACTTAGACTTAACTAACTCTTCAGTCTTGGACGTTACGTTACTTAAATATAATACTCCTAAAACCCGCGTCGAATTTATATTATTATCTCTCCGTATTTTTAAATTAAAACTATTTTTTAGGTTCAGCTTGAAAACATGTACCATTTATCACCACACACGTTAAATAATGTACCACAGATAACGCCGTGAGAGAAATACTTTAAAGACACACATAGATTTTTAATTTTGTTTATAGTCTAGTCGATTATAAATTTTGATCTATAAACAAGAGAATTTCAACGATACTTATTAATGTTAAACACGTTAAAATTTCAATTATAGATTTTGAACTTGATAAAGATGGGAAACGAGTAAGATAACTATTGAAAAATCTAGTCCTCTAACAACTGAAACACATATAGATGAGAGACACTGCACGACCAAAACACGACATCTATAAGGAGTAAGCGAAGATTTACAACATTCATTCATCTTTGTTACATTAAACTTACATTTAAAACTGTGTCTACATATATAAAATCATTAACCCTAAAACCGAAATCATCACAAACAGTTAAAATATTTAAATCTGTATAATAATAAACGTTGTATATAAAGGTTGCACACAATACTTAATTATATATATAAAAATATATTGCTCAGAGTTCCAGTGGGTCGGTCTTAAAAATCAGTGCGCTAAATAAATTTGTGAATATTTACGACAACGATTTTAACTGAAATGTATTAATTATATTTGCCTACCATAAATAAATTCTTTTGATTCTTTCCTAATTTCTGTTGTTCCCTCGTCGCTTTCATATCGGTAGGCAATAACCAAATATACAATAAAATATATCGTGAACTAAACCTAATTTTTATTACAAGTATAATATATGAAAAATTACTTTCTTTTTCTGAAGAATTTGTTAAAAGTAAATAATATTGTTGGTGTCTTATTCTAAGATATGCTAAATGTATACATAAACGATTTAAAAAAATCTTATGTGCTAATGATAATGTTAATTGATATGTATATAAGTTACATTGATATGTAATCGATCACAACGACTACGCGACGGGTCCGTCACGTTTTGATTTTCATTATATCAGACAGTGCAAAACTTCCTTAAACACAATGTAGGTAGGTACATTTTTCATTGCGCTAAATTCACTTTGTTTTTAATGATGACAGCTTCAGATTTCATGCAGTCATTGTGGTACAATCAGCGTCATATAGATCGAAGCATCCTAATAATCGAATAAAAAATATTTACATAATTTTAGTAAACTAAACTCAAAAATTTATAACATTGATTGTCAAAAACATATAATAATAATACATATTTAATAATATATATTTTTAATAAATGCGCTAATTGTTTTTCAATAGTTGTATTGCTTCGACCAATTGATGCTGATTGTTCCATTATATTACCAAATTGTTCTTTATTTACTCATCCGTCCACATATTTATTGAAGTTTACACTGTCCCTATAAGAACTCTTTACTTAGGTACTGAGTACATAATACGTCAGTTCTCTTCTTTCTAATCTTCTGGCCAGCCGAGATCTTCTCCAACGAGGTCGTAAAACCTCTGATTGTGCTGGATGAAGAACTTCCTCAGTTTAGTGACCACCGCCGGGTCCACCCGAGGGTGCTTCCGACCCTTGGTCTCACGAAGACATTTATCTGTGGTGTCGTTTCGTAAGCAGTAGAACCCTTTCGTTTCATTAAAGTAGAAGTTTTTTCTTCCTGATATGACAATGAAAATATAGAAATGAATTAGATGGAATATATCGTCTTAAAAACATTGAAAAAGGTGTATAGATATTAGCTTCGTGTCAAGGTAGTAAGCGGTAATGATAAACAATATTTTTATAAACTGTCATGGTCATCTGCATTAAAAACATTAATACCAAGATTATAACCATGTTTATTGTTATCTTTAAGTATCCGATATTTCGACACGTTGCATGCGCCATGATCGCGGATCTACTGTAGCTACTGCGCCTATATATGTTTAATATATTCTTAATTGTACAAAAATACATATACAAAAAATTGTATACAAAATTGTTTGTATACTATTTTTGTATACACCTTTGCTTACCATTGGGTGAGCAAAGGTGGATGTTAAGGAGCAGACAAATATTTTTATACCATCAGTTCTAGTTTTGTTTTGCAATCGACCTCATACTAGTGTTTCAAACGAGGAGGTAGTTTTAAACTGTTACGTTACTGGAATCCAGTGATTAGTCTATGCACAAAACCACAAAAAGAACAAAGGTGCCGTTTCGCGTCCGATATCAGGATTGTAGTATGCCTGGAACTCGATCGAATGATTATAGTGCCTTTGGAAACAGTGGTTATACCTACATGTGTCGAGCGCAGTATCTTTAGTAATGCAATTAATAATGGAATAATATTCTCGGTTACTCAAATACAACAAAAAACATTATAATAAAATCCGTTAAAATTTTTATTTTTATTTTAAGTGCTAATAGGTATTAAAATATTTTATAAATATTTAATACCGTTAAAAATTAACATGTATATATACAATGTAACTCTAAATGGCATAAGGGTCAAAAACTAGTCAAAAGTGTATACATGGTAATGCTCGTGACTGTACAAATTATACTTTGATAATTTTGATTTCTATCATGGTCATGACGTGTCCGTTAAGGTAGCGTACACATGGTCGATTTCACCTTTGTTGTAATGCCCTTTTTTAGTGCGTAATTACTGCGCAATTACTGCAAACTCGAAATAATTAGTGCCTCTTTAGTTTTAACCTTTTTTAGTGTGTACACTGACCTATTTTCCGTTCTCATTGTCGCTAAGTACGTTGTCTTTTGACGCCAGCTAAAAATGTCATTCACAAGTCTTGTTCGATATCTCTAATAATTAGGTACTAAATATTTGTGTAAATTTTGTTGCTATAATATAAGTAGTATTCGAGAACGGTTATGGGTACGCCAGCTTGATCGTGATGTCAGCGTACACATTAAAAAAGGTCTTTATTTCTTAAACTAAAGAGGCACTAATTATTTTGTGTTTGCACTAATTACGCACTAATTACGCACTAAAAGAGGGCATAACAACAAACGTGTAATCGACCATGCGTACGCTACCTTAACGGACACGAAATGACAACTATATACATTTTAGCTAATTATAAATTTTAAATTTTGTTTTTAGGTATAAAAAAGTTTTAATGACAGTCTTACCGATTTTATGCTCAAGCCCAAGGAACTTCTCTATGCGCCTTAGTTGCGGAACCGGGTCTTCGATGAGCAAGTCCCCGTTCACCACCAGGATTTGTTCGCGGGGGAACACCTCTAGCCACCGATGGAGGTACGCGTGATACAACGATATCGCTATCGGCCTGCAAGGAGGATTCATGATTACCTACCAACACGTTGAGAGAGAAGTGAACTTCAAACATATTGAGTTAGTTTTATTATTGTACAACGGAAAAACGGGTGGCTCGTAATACGCCCGTGAAATCTACTAAACTACAGATGCGGTTAAAGACTTTAAATTAACATCGAAAATTTTGTTATCAAGCTTAAAAAAGCTTAGTCTTAGCCACGTTGATGTTCGGTAGACTACGAGGTTTCAGCTCAGGTCTCGGTAGAGTTTCTTCATTTTTAAAGCGCGCTCGTTCGTATCTATTGGTGAAACTTCAGTACGGTTTGGTAATCTTACAAAAGCCTTACCTATAAGCTACGTTGATGGAACCATCAGGCGAAATAGCCAGATGTTCGAAAGGCCTAGCGGCGTCGGGTAGAGGGTGTCCAGAAACTGCTGGCTGCGCTGGCGCAGAAGGTGTGGCGCGGCTGCGCAGTTGCGTGTAGTCCGAGATGGCGCGGGTGACTGGCTCGCGCACGATGAGGAGCAGTCGCACTGATGAGTTCATTGCTCTCACGCGTTCAGGCACCTTGAGTGATATGGTGGTGTTAATGGACAGTAAAACCTTGAAGTCGATGTTTAAAGTCTTCAAAATTTTTATACGGATCTACTAGCGCTTATTTAAATAATATTAGGAGCTAGATTTGCATATTTCAAGAGGCCAAGTCAATGGATGGGTGAACAAGTTAAAATATTGCGGACTTCACCGTGCTTTGGAAGGTACGTTAAGATTCAGGAAAGTGCTAATAAAATATTACTATATTATTATTATATATACTAGACTTCGTAGAAAAGACACTATTCAAATACCAGTCATCCAGTTAAACATTACAACTTACATAACCAGCGAAATTTATATTTTTTCAATTGTTCAATTAACAATGAAACTAAATACAACCTATGGACAGAACCTTACCTCAGGAGTAACAAAGTAGCTTGGGCTCTTCTCAATGGTGATCTGCCCTTTAAAGGATAGCGGCATTTTACTCCTGTACCACTCCAAGCCCAGCGCGTAGTTCTCATCCCGGTCGAAGAAGTGGACCTCGCCTGATGCCTTCTGCACCATAGGGTGCAGATACAGCATTTCTAGTAGGGCTCGCGTCCCGCATTTTCTGACGCCGATGATCAAGGCCTGTGTATAACATTTAATTTTGGACTGTCTCAACTAATTTATTTAAAGATAAAAAAAAATAAAGAAAAAAGAAAAAAATAATAAAGAAAAAATAAAATCATAAAGAGTTCTAATAATAAAGAGGTAAAGCTTATATATGCCTTTGTTTGTTTGTTTGACGAGGTTAATCTCTGAAACTACTGGTTCATTTCACTGGACTGGACTATTTCACTGTTAGAATCCTACATTACTTGCGGCGGGTATCACTATATGCTATATTTTATAATTATAAAAAAGAGCTTCTTTATAATTTTCAAACCCACGCGGACAAAGTAGCGGGTAAAGCGCTATTAATAAAGAAAATGGTCGTCAGCTTCTTTGCAACGGATACCATTCAAGTTACATGATGACATGGAAAGTGTCCTTTTCGGGCATTTTTCATACGTGTACGCACACGAGCTATCTGCGCGAACCGAGCGAGCGAAGCGAGCTTGCGTGCGTCGGCCGGTGAAGCGTCAAACTCAAATATCTCTAATATTGATTGCTTGCTAAATGAAATTTATATGAAGAGTTGATTTGACAGTCTTAATATTAATTATATCATTTGAACTTTATGACATACTCGTATATTCATTTGATATTATAATCGTAGGCGTTTTATACTAAAATTTTGAACCATGAGGTAATTTGACTATTAGGTATTAAAAACTTTGGTGTTTTAGATTTCAGTGTTAGTGAAATCTACTTTCAGTGTAACATTTTAAGGTGTTTAGGCATATGCATTTCAGTTGACGATATCTTAATTTGAGGTATTTATTCCACGTCATACGTTCCCGGTTGAGACAGTATTAGTATTAGTAGTTATTATTAGTAATATCGAACAAAAAAAACTTAGCGTAGTACTCGACTATACAGTAAGTTCAGTACTTGACCATACAAATTATAATATGCAGTACCTTACAGCTTTTCCAAACATCTCGTACCTTTTCAATTCGAGTATCCAAGCTTTGCGTATACTTTTATTTATATATGAGCTATTCTCATTCCATTCTCCACGTTCGTTTCCAAGTTGTATAGAAAGCCAGTAGCGTAGCACCTCGATATAGTTCTCTCGAAATAGACTTCTCGAATAGAATAAATCTGTAAGTACTACGCTAGATAGGAAAACAAGTTTCTAGTTGACCTGCGAAGTTGTGCAGGCAGGTGTGGAACTTAAAATTTGACCCAAATAGGTGTACTCCTCAAGTACACAGATACGGATATATGTGAACTTCTATCTCATATATGGGAAGTTTGGTAATAGGCGTTTAATCCCAAAATATGTATACTTTTAAAAAAATATATTTTCCGGATTCTATGCACACAACCCTATCTGCGATATTTGACATTATACAGAAACATTATTACCAAACATCATGTAGAACATTTTTTGAGTTGAATGAGAACAGTGTCCTCGGAATGAGGAAACTCATCATCACCAGCTCATTATACGTCCCCACTCAGCAGTGGTGCCCCAGCGGGCACGAGCCATCATCTTCACGTGCTTTCAAAGCACGGAGGAGGAATGATCTATGGGCCTGTTATTTTGTAACTGTGCTGCCGGATTATTATTATTATCATTGAAAGGTGACGCTTTTTGCAATATTAAGACTATCCTACTTAGATTTGTACATAAAAAATCTATTCCGATTTTAATCGAAAATTTATATTATATTTATTTATTTAAAAATGGGTTGTCAGTAACTTATCTTTTTTGGTGTTACAGTTTATATTTTTGTTTTCTAGTGAAATATTTATGATATAATTTTAGCTAATTTAATTTATCAGTAGAACTTGCAATCGATAAGGTTATTTTAGAAAGGTCAATGTCAAATCTTAAATCAAATCAGTCAGTCAAATTTTAAATCTATGCATTATACATTATAATGCATAGATTTAAAAACATTTAATAAGCTTGTGTTTATAACAGTATCATATAATAAGACATGTAATTTATTTAAAATAAGGAAAGAAAATATATAATATTTTCCTGTCCTTTATTATATGAATTAAATGAGAATTGGATGAAGTTATAAGGTTCCTAATTTTGCTAATGTTTGTTTATTTAAATTTATTATTTTGTATGCATGTCCAATCATATGTGCAAACTAAACTAAGACATAAAAAAGGCGACTTTCACTTTCCGAACGACAAGTTTTATTTGCCTAAAACGAGTGTGATGTATTAAAGCTTTTTATGTATGGTAATCCCTGTGTGGTGCCGGGGATAAAGAATTGCACCACCCCATCTCTTCCCGTGGGTGTCGTAAAAGCCGACTAAGGGACCATTCTAGAGGATGGGCAGCAGCATCTCTCTGAGGTTACCCTCAACCTACTGCGATCGCCAACCCGCCTGCCAAGCGTGGCGATTACGGCAAATACCCCCCATATCCTTGGGGGAGGCCTTTGTCCATCAGTGGACGTCTTTTGGCTGAGGAGGAGATGTATGGTAAAATTATTGGTATGGTAAATTCTGTCGAATATTAATGTTAATATTGGTATGGTAAAAAAATGAGTGTCCTAACCAATTTTAGAAAATAAAACAACTCTCCAAATATGACTTCCTTGACTTCGTTTCTGCCAAGAAACGTACATAGTTGCTGTTTCAAATGTTACTTCAGGTTTCGTTAGGTTTGTTGACAGTTTTTTGACATCATTTTATAAAGGTGTACTTGTTACAAGATAAAATATTACTAGGAAATGCTGTTACCAACAGCACAAAGTCTACTGGAAAAGGAAGAAAAAAGGTTATCTACCTGTGGAAGCCTGCGCGCGGGCCGCGGCTGCTTCGGAGGCCGCACCCTCTTGCGCAGTGCCATCGGGTGGTTGATGGTCCGGCTGTTCGACTCCTGGTTTTGTAACAGCTTTCGGTTCTCGTTCGCCGCTGATGCAATGCTGGCTGCCTATGAACACAAACGAAAAATGACAACCTTCAAAGATTTCAAACAAAGGGTCATCATCACTTAACATCAGGTGAGATCAAGGCACTGTGCTTACCCGTAAATATAAAAAAAAAAAGAAAACTTACTATGAATATTAATAAAATACCATCTACTATTTGTGAAATATCTGCATCACATTGTAGATTACCTCATCGAAAAACAACATATATCTATGTATATATCTTCCGACCTTCAATACCACCTTAAGTAAAATTGCTCTGACATATTATGTTATATATAAGTGTGAAGCCTTTATCTATTCTTTTATGTGTTTGTATGTGGTATTGCAGCTTTTAGGCGTATATTTGGAGCGCAATAGTAGGTACTTCAGATAAAAGGGGAAAAAATGATGAAAGTGCGTCGTAAACCTAGCAAAGTAATGTCTCTTGATAGATCTACTAATTATATGAAAAGAAATACACGAAAAATGTCTGTAGCCAAGCCCACAATTCCGAGTAACACTTCCAATAAATCTTTAATATTCTCAGAAAAACAATAACCATACATTACTTACTACCTTGATTAATTATAAGTATGGTACAGACATTTGCTGTGAAATTACGATGAATCGATTACGTACTGACAGACTAGAACTAGAACTCGGTCGTATACGTTAAGCAGCGTTCGTATTGTCGGGTGACAGGATGCGTGTCTATATATATACTGTGCTTCAAAAGGCACGTTAATCCGTTGGTCACGATTGTTTTTACAAGATTTCACGTTCAAGTTGAAGGGACGATCTCGCCTTCTAAATAAAAGATTGGTGGGAGACTGCCAAAGTACGAGACGTATGGAGTGATTTGGGGGAGACCTTTGCCCAGCAGTGGGACGAAATAGATTAATTAAAAAAAATTAAAAAGAAGTCTTTAAAACCCACTAAGTTGTTTAATAGCGTTATAGATTAATATATAAATAACTAGCGGCAACCCGCAGTTTCACCCGCGTGGTTCCCGTTCCCGTAGGAATATCGGGATAAAAAGTATCTTTTGTGTTAATCCAGGTTATAAACTATCTGTATGCCGAATTTCATCCAAATCCATCCGTTGCAGCAAACGCAAAAGCAACAAATGTACACACAAACTTTCGCATTTATAATATTAATAATAGTGTGATAGTCCATGATAGCCTGGTAGGTGAAGGCCCCATCTCTATATGGAGTATCTTAAGCCCAACAGTGGGATTTTTATAAGACTTCATCATCATTATCATCATCAGCTCATTTATGTCCCCACTGCTGGAGCACGAGCCTTCCCTATGGATGGATAGGGAGAACGGGCCATAAACCACCACGCGGGCCTAGTGCGGATTGGTGGTTGTTAACGACTGCTAATGCAGCCTGGACCAACGGCTTAACGTGCCTTCCAAAGCACGGAGGAGCTCGAGATGATACATTTTTGGTCATCCATCCGATGACGGGCCTATGCGAAAGTTGCTTAACCTCAGCACTCGCAGTCCGGGCGCGTTAACCACTGCGCCATCGAGCTCCTACGATATAGGACTTATTCCCCTAATAATGACGATGATTTTTAATGTAACTTATCGTCCTAACTTAAGATGTTTAATGGATTAATTAGGCACGAACTGTACGTCTGTTTTATTACCAGTTTTATTGGCAATCTTTTCATAGCAGATCTTTGCCACAATATTATTTTGTGTCTTTTCTGTGTTAACATAAAATAATGTTAATTCATCGTATACATTTATGTACAAGTTGTTAAAAAAAATCTACCATTTGAATTTAGAGTCAGTTAGCATCAGCAGAACTTAGTAGATACATAATTACTCCACCACAGCAAGTTATGTTTCCGAAATTGCTTCTTATTAAGATAATTCGGTGTTGCCAGGTATTACGTGAGCAACATCCGATATTATCTGGGGATTTCTAAGAACGTTACAACACGATCAGGGGGCTATTACGAAATACTTTCGTCGAAGTTACGAAGCGATAAGTATTATGAAAACATACTTTATTCGATATTCCCAATCAACAAGTCTTGTTGTTACTAGTATCAACAATTTGCGTAAAGTAAAATGTGTCAAAACTAGAAACAAAATAGTTAAAAAAGTTGTTATTGAAATATAAAATTTTTAACGAACCACGTTCAATTTTACATATTTGTCCTAACGTTTTTTCCCATTTCACAAGTGAAGAGTTCACAAAATTTTAAAAAAGTTGATATTAATTTTACAGTACACTGAAATAATGGTAACAACCACGTCTAATGACCGAATGAATGTATAGAATCGTCATCATTGTCCTGCAGCTGGGCTTAGGATTCCCATATAAACAATAGAACATGGTTAGATTAGCCCATAACCTATCACCAGGACTTAACTAACCGTACCTTCCGGAGTCAATACAATAACGACTTTAAGTGGCAATACAACAATGTTACTTTTTTATGATTGTCGTTGCAATGGCCAATGTCACTAGCAGTTTCGAACTCGAAGTGATTTAGTGATCGCAAATCGAAAATCGATGGAACTGCCGAACTGGATATCGACATTCCATCTTTCGTAATAGACCTCCATCATATCTATTTTCATTAAATCGCTTCCCTAAGCGCGCGCGGTTATAATTAATCATAAAATATGTTGGTTCCGGGGATTTCTGTGATTTGTAGTAGGATTTCACGGAATGATTATTATTCAGCCCAATTCTTCCGCGGCAAACAATGGCCGGCGGAGCGTTGAAGTCATATGACGAATTGTCGCCGGATGACCCGGCAGGTTTCTATGTACTTTTTTCTATGTCATGAATGGATAATAAATTCTGTAAGGATTGCGGTGAAAAATAAATAAACGTATGTTCATATACCTGTTCTACTTTAACTAAGTAGTTTGCGTTAAACGCCGTCAAAAAACATTGTTTAATTGGAGTGCCAAATTTCAAAAATGTGTAGGTAGTATAATTGCTTTTATTTTTACAATTAGTCATTCAGAAGGGCTTTTGTTTTGTTTTGAGTCTAATAAAGTGAAACGTTCATTAATTTTTTACTAAGATTTAATTTTATACCAATTTAATAAGAAGGTCTTGCAAGTTAAGTAACCTTCTAAATGCCGAGACATTGGAAATGTAAATAAATTAAAATATCTTGAATTCCTCATGCTTGTGCCGTGTTGTCGTAAGAAAGCAGTTGTTAAACCCACCACCACCCACATTGGGTCAGCGTGGTGCGATATGACGTGATATTCTTATGTGCTATTAGTTAAGTGAGAAGATCGAAGTGCAAGACAATTTTACCATAAAACCCTTTATCAAGTTTAGTTATATAAGAACTAATCTTTCCGCCGTCATAGGACCCCATATTCACTCATGGTGAGGCCGCATAGTGATGTATGCCGGACACCCGCCATTTCTATTTCCCATCGGAGAACCCGCACGACCCTGAGATCAAAACGAGGGCCGTAAAGACTGTGGCCGCTAACATGCATCAACTGTAATCACCCCTTTAGTTTATACAGGACGTACACAGGAACGAGCGGGACGTTCACTTTAAAGGACATATGGGGTGCTGGTTCGAATCCCGCTCGTGGATTTTTTTTCAACACTTTGTCTTTTTTCAAATTGTAATTTATTCGCAACAATATTTGCGTAAATTTATATGTAAATAATCATAAATATAGCTTGCCTTATTCTTAACTGATCTTTCAATATTTGTAAAAATATTAAGATAAGATGTTGATGACGTAGTTGTCGACATTGAATAGGGCTCCTTTGGCTTATAAAGTAAAAGTAGATAGTGTTGATTAATTTAGGCGAGTTGGATGAGCCACGATAGCATAGCTGGCAGTGCATCTGACCCGGCATGTCATAGAGTGCGGGTTCGAATCCCGCTCGTGGATTTTTTTTCAACACTTTGTCTTTTTTCAAGTTGTAATTTGTTCGCACTAATATTTGCGTAAAATTATGTGTAAATAATCATATATGTTACCCAATATTGATGTAACATGTAGGTAAGTAACTGAATATATGTACGTGTATTTGTTTTTCTGATGTATTTGTTTTACGTGCCTAACTGAATTTACTGAAACTGAATTATGTTCAAACAAAATAAAGGTTGAGTTACATTTTACTTGAACCTAATAATACCATTAGGCTTGTCAGACAGACCTGCCATCTAGGATGAAATATGAAGCAACAGAAAATGGCTGCCAAAATGTCTAGTCTAAGAGAATATACAGCGGTGTGTGTTTATCTTCCATAAGTTTATCTGTGTCTTTGCTATGTAATGACGATGCCTGTGTATTATATATACTTATTTTATGTTATGACATACTCACTGACTCTCATCAACGCCCAGCAAAAACTCTTAGAAAGCTGAAATTTTGCAATTCATGACGTAGGCGATGAGAGATGAGAAGGTTTCTTAAAAAAATCTTCGAGCTCATGACATAAGGTAGTTTACACGGACGAAGACGCGAGCGGTAGCTGTTAGAAAAAGCAAACAAGCGGTTAGAAAAAGAAAACAAAGAAAATGTGGTGTTTGCAAAAATTCTGACTTTTATTAGAAGTATTTGGCTCAGAGACCACACGGTTTATAACAATAAAAAAGAAAGTAATCTCCAATCGTCGCTAAATTCTTAGGGCCATTTTTGTAACATGGTAAGTATACCTACAAACAAATATGTACCCACTGTTGGGGCACGAGCCTTCCCTATGGATGGATAGGGAGAATGGGCCATAAACCACCACGCGGGCCATGTGCAGATTGGTGGTTGTTCATGCAGCCAGGACCAACAGTTTAACGTGATTTCTGAAGCACGGAGGAGCTCGAGATGATAAATTTTTGGTCACCCATCCGATGACTGGCCTTTGCGATAGTTACTTAACTTCAGCAATCGTAAACCGAGCGCGTTAACCACTGCGCCATCGAGCTACTCTACTGCCTGCACATCAACCTATACAAAACTGTAAAATTTCTTCAATACATTTTCAACCATTAACCTTAGATATAAAATTCAAAATCTATTGAGAAAAATTGACAGTTAGGTGGTAGTCTGATGTGCGGCCGTATGTACCTTAACGTGAACTGATGTAGGTACAGACACGAAAATTAGAAGGAATATTTTTAATTTATTTACATTAAAAACGTGTACAAAAGTGATTGAGGATGTAATTTACAAAAACTAATATGGGTCAATTTATGTCAGCATCGGAAATCTCTGACCATTTAAGCATCACGTCAGAATATCTTTACTAGAAGTAAGCAAGCACCTGTATTCGTTGGTTTTTCAAAGTGCTAAAGTGTTCAGCTACTTTTGTTGCTGACTGTACTATCACAAAACAATATAGAACTATGAATATGACATTATAATCAATGGCTGTACTAATAATAACATAATTCAGAATGCCGTTACGCAATTCAATTTAAAGTCCTATCGGAATTTAGGTAAGTAAATATACGCGTGGTAGCTTTATGCCCTATGTAGTACTATGGGCAGGTCCGAACCACGCCCCATAGCACGCACAAAGGCCGGATGGCCTGCAGAAAAGGCCGTTATAACATCGGCCCTTAAAGTTTTATTGGTGCGCATTACAAGCCAGTATACTCTCGATTGCGTGTTTAAATCTGAGTAAAATGTCCTTACGGAGGGGTAATAAACGGACATTTTATTGATATTATAGCTACGATCGTGAAATATGGAAGGAGCTGACGTATTTGTTAAGGCTAATGTGTTTTAGAAATTAGTACACTCGCGTTGGGTGGTAACAATTTTGGGCTTGTTTTTCGCGACAACTGGGAAGTTCTTCATATCATCATCAGACTATACTAGTCTATTGCTGGACATAGGCCTCTCCAAGTGCACGCCACTGACCATGATCCGTGGCTACTCTCATCCAGCTCTTGCCAGCCATCTTGCGAAGATCGTCGCTCCATCTAGCCTGAAGGCGTCTTAGACTACGTTTGCCAATACGCGGTCTCTACTCGAGAACTCGTTTCAACGGTTATAGGTTCTGCGACTGATATGGCCCCGGGAAGCACTTGATAGCGTTATTACACCTGATTGAAGAATGGAACGCTCCTCATCCATCAATCCTAAACTTTTGAGGAAATGGCTCATCTCTGTCTAAACTAACAAAAGGTACTGTTAAAAAATTTTACCTTCTTTTCTGGTTATTATTTAAAATATGGTGGAAACATGCCTTTCAATCAACCAAACCCAGTATTAGAATTTGTACTCCGTGCCGGGAAATAAACTTGAGATCTGGCTTGAGACAGGTGGATTTAACACTCTATAGACCACAGAGACGGTTATTCATATAGATCCACGAAGGTATCCGTTTAGAAAACAAGGACAAAGAAAGAGCAGAAATTATAGAATATTTAACCGCATTTCAATTTCACATTCCATTAAAATTCTGTCTCGCAAACGGAGGCGTAATATCGTGACAGTATCGTATTCACAGTTATTGCAACTTGACCGAAACGTAGAGCTCATAAAAGGGAACTCCTAGAAAACCTGTACCAAGGAATTAAATCGATTTAAACATGTTATAGATCATCTCTTTTTTCACCAACTGACATAATATTATGACAAGAAGTAAGTAACCTATTTTCCCTTTTTCCACATGCCACACTTTCCCGTAATAAACATGTCACACCATACACAAAATCGTACTTTCCCCAGCTGAGTTTTGCTCGTAACTCGTAAATGGTCCCTAATAACTCTCCTAAGGGATCTGTATATATATCAATACATTGGAATTGATAACTCATCCTCGTACGGCAAACACAAATCTCTCTATCTGGACTTAATGCCCGTAATATTGGAGGTAGGAACCACGTAACTAGTCGTTTAGACGTGTTCTGAGTTCGAGAATGTGTAATATGGTACATTTTAGCGGTAGATTTTATTTTACTGCGGTCAGTAACGGTGGGTGATTTAGCAGAACTATGTAAGTGCCGGAGGTAGAAACGTCGCCTTTTTAACGTTCACTGTAGCTTTAATTGCTAGCTTTAATAAAGCGCATAATGCGTACGATAAAATTCTGATTCAGATGTCAAATTGCAAATTAAGTATTACTATATGTAGTGGTACATGTAGCAAACGTTTTGGGGCATTGGCAGAATTACATATACTAGTTATTTATAAATAAATAAGTACCCATATTATACTGTCCTACTGCGCGGTAAAGGTTTCTGTTATTGTAATCAATGTCATTGCTATCAATTGTTGAGTATTAGTTTAATCAACACGCTTGCCAAATGCGGGTTGGAAATCACAAAACCGGGCTAGGCATCGGGAAATCAAAACACACTTTGCCTCACCTGGGCATTTTACCATTTACTATTATTTCTCTTGTGCCTGTACGCTGTCTTTTAGAACATGGAGTGACATAGAAGGTTGCCATAACAAGCTTTGGAGACACTAATACAATCCAGCACATAATTCCACTGAAACATGTTCCTCTTTGCTACTTATAGAATGATCCTGTCTGCTTTTACTAACTTCTCTAATGTGACAATTATGCCTACTGTCAGCCTGATGATAAACGGTAAGAATTAACCTTTCGCCTGCTTATAATAATAGTTATTTCAAGTTTCAAAAAGACATACTCATAATTTGCTATTAAAACTTATATCATAAGTGTTAGTATACAATTTCTCTGCATGGGGCATGCAATCCCCAGCAGTATGGGCAATCAAACCAACTAATCATTTTTAGAATGCTGTTGGCGCTGTCGCGAACTCTGTATACCAGTGAGGCTGCCCGTTTGCGCATTATTGTATAATACAATCCATGCCCGCCACTGCCAACATTTGCGAGGCACTACAATAGCGGGGCAGCCCCATCAGCATTCTAGACTCATTATTATATTGGATCCGGAGAGCACTAAACGACTTTTTAGTATATTTTCCCCATAGGCTGCATCTGTAAAAGGTGATACAGTAGGCTTTAAACAGTGTTAGTTTCACCTCAGAGGAGCAGCATGCGAACCTACGGACAATCATATCCCCTCGTATCGATAGAGCTCTCCGTTCCCGTTCAACATCAGTGTCATTTTTTAGGTCAGTAGTAAGCATATGGCCTAGGTACTTACAACGATCCACCATACTCAAGGGTGATCCATTGAGTTTAATCGGCGGTATTTCATCTATTTTCTAAATGCCAACTTCAAAAACAAGACACTGACTTTTAATTAGCTTAATTAGCTTAGTGCCAGATCCATCCTACAAATAATTTTTTTTTTTTTTTTTTTTTAATTTATTTTCAAGAAAAATATAATGTTTGTTACAAAAATTAATATCTGCCAAACTACATAGCAGTTTGTCGGCAGACATAGCAGTTTGTCGGCAGTAAATTCTATTGTGTCTGTATTCACAGCCGACGACAGATTTATAATATTGCCATACCTGTATGCTATAGAGGGCGCTGTCGTACAGAACATGGAAGGTGAGGAACAGCGAGAGCAGCGTGACGGAGAGGAGGGCCGCGGCAAGCTTCGGCCGCGACACCCCCACCACCAGCACGCAGTCCGCCAACTCGCCCTCTGCTGGCCGGAACGAGGAACGTGGCAACCATCTACGAACATACAGAAGGTTATGTAAAACCTCAAAAGATAACAGCACTTTAAAAGGGACAACGCAAAAACTTTCCTCAGGTTGAACTTGAATTAACGGTATTTTGAAATGCGGGTAGATAGTTCTTTTAAATAAGGTACCGAGACAAAAGTACTCCTGTCGCACGTACGCGACTCCATGCAACTCCTATAAATCTTATTTTTATTTATATTGTTACAAAAATTGTTGTCTGCGCCACGTAAAATGAAACGTCACGGTGACCGGTTGTGACGTCAAGAGAGCGGCCATCCAACGGACTACACTTCGCATCCGACCACTTACTTGCTATAGCCCTTGACTACCTGAATTTATATAACGTCCTTAACTAATTGCTTAAAATATACTTACATTGTCCAAATTTAAATACTATTTTGTTTTGCAAATAATTGTAGCTTTTAATAAAAGCATTAAAAGGCTATCGAGGTTTTACTTAAATAGAACTTCCAGTGGCCCGCGTGGCCATAAAGTGGCGACCGTGACAGGACTTAGCGTGCTACCTAAGTCCCTAGATTATTTCTACGGAGCGCCTGAGCTACAGCCGGTCAGCCCCCAGCGCCGCAGCCGTCCGCCAGGTCAATCCTCCGAAACATCGCCGGAACTCCGTGGCCCAGCCACGCAGTGCAGCCATCGAGTCACCACCGGCAGCCCATCGAGTCCAAGAATCAAGCCCAGGAACGAGTTGAAGACACCGCCCACGTCGTCGGTCAGCCGCCCGCATCGCGACCAGGCCAATAAGCTAAGTGTCCTATCCTTCATCAATCTCGCTATTCCACTATCTTCCATTATATTGATTCCCATCTACATCCATTCTAGCTAAAATCTAGTGCAAAGATCTGTGTTTTAAGCGCGCCTATAGTGCTTAAGGTTAGTCAAGGGCAAAGCGTGACGTGTGCACGTGTCACGCTGCTTTGCATTGATTTCGTTATATTTCTATATTTTGCGTGATCATTTCAATCTTAATAGCAAATCAATGCAAATCACCATCATACATTGCTAAATATTTTGCATTATTTCTATTTCATATTGCTACAAATTAAAACTCGCAACATTACTATCATTATATTAAGTTACAAATCACTTCTCTGCTAACGTTAAAGACCAGCTATATTGAAAAAATCACCGTACCAACCTCGTTAATTACGCACTACGCTTCATCCAACTTAATCTATCGCTTTGGGTTGTGCCCACAATAATAATAACCATAAATTCACTGTTCATTTTAAAATCAATGCTGCTTAGCTGCTTAAGCTTTCCACTACGGCCTATCAAAAGTATTGCCCATAACCACAAATCTAGTCAACGTCTATTATCACTTATTTTGGCATAAAGTACTGTTTCGCTTTGTTCAAATTATTTGGCCGACTATTTCAGCTTGGAGAGTGACGTGCGGCCGCCTGCGCCCGAGCGCCCTCGCCTAGTGACCCGATCCCTGCTCGACCCCAGCTGCGGACACAGTAACGGTATCTCACGAAGGAGGAGCGTAAGCTATTTGATTATTACATAATCGGCGCATGATCAGCTGTTCATCAATTCTTTGGTGCGCATTAAGTTATTGTTTTTGAGGTTGCAAATATAAATATTTTGATTTACAATGGCTGAATGTAGTTTAAAGGAACTTACAACTAAACGTAGTTCAATTAAGGGATGTATCACTAAGTTTAAAAATTATTTAGACTCGCTTTCAAAGACATCTCTTCTTAGTCCCATACAAGTGAACGAGTTAAATATTAAATTGTCGCGTATTGAGTCATTATCATCTATATTTGAAACCGTTCAAGGTCAAATCGAGGTTCTAAACCCTTCTGGTTTGGAAGTCGAATTAACGGAACGCGACAATATTGAGACTGAGTTGTCAATATGCATTGCCACTGCGCAAGAGATTTCCAATGTGCACGTTCCAAACAAAACAGGCAGGGCTGATAGTCAATGTAGCAGCTTCCATCAGTGTTCTGAGTCTCAAAGCGTTGGTTTCAAGTTACCGCAAATTCAGATCGCTAAATTCGATGGATCCTTCTATCGGTGGCTTGAGTTTCGAGACATGTTTATTTCACTTGTCCACAACAACGAACGCATTCAAAATATTCACAAGTTCCATTATTTATCGTCATATCTAGAGGGTGATGCTTCCCGTGTTATTAGCAATCTCGAGATGTCAGACGCCAATTACAACAAAGCATGGAGCTTGCTATGCGAGCGATACAACAATAAAAGACAGCTCATAAATAATCATCTCAATTCGCTGTTCAATATTGAACCTATTTCGCGGGAGTCTGAAAGGTCTTTGAGGTCTTTAATCGACCATGTAGGAAAAAATTTACGAGCCTTGTCTAGTTTAGGGCAGCCTACAGATAAATGGGACACCCTAATAATACACATGGTTTCTTCAAAATTGGATGCTCATACTAGTTTGAAATGGGAAGAGTATCGTAATTTGCTTGAAGACATGCCGACACTTGAACACTTCAATCAGTTTCTAAAAAATCGTGCGGATGTTTTAGAAACCATAAACAATAATAAGTTAGATAAACACAAGCGCACGCCAATCCCCAGTATAAGCAATTCGCACAAAACGAAAGACTTTCATTCTAAGTCGTTTTCCTATACTGCTCAATTAGATACCAATAAATCGCACACGACTAATTTTAATCAATCGTCTAATTGTGTTGTTTGCAAACAAGCTCATCGTATTTACGACTGTCCTACATTTTTATCTAAATCACCTGAGCAACGCATAAAAGAAGTTATCAATCTTAAATTGTGTTTGAATTGTTTGCGCCCCGGCCATAATAGGTTCTCATGCAAGCTGGGCCCGTGCCGCGAGTGCAAGAAGCGACACAATACTCTTTGCCATAAGGTCGTTTCTTCTTTGCCCGAAAATACAAATGTGTCATCCGCACAAACAGATGTTAATGTTAATTTTTGCAGTGAGCCTACGAGTCAAGTTTATTTAGCCACTGCATTGATCGATGTTGTCAATCCTTCGACGCGCAAGTCGGAAACTATTCGCGCGCTGTTAGACTGCGGTAGTCAAACTAGTTTTATTTCTCAATCTGTGCAACAGCGTTTAGGGCTCGATTGTTTACCAACCATCCCCATAAAGGTGGTAGGTATTGGGAACACAGATTGTAACTATATTAAAAAGCGTTGCGTCATTCAATTAAATTCATTGCAGACTGATTTTAATGTTACACTTTCATGTTGTGTGTTACCGGAGCTCACAGGAGACCTCCCTAAAATTTTTGTTGGGTTACACAAGTTCAATATCCCTAGTAACATTAAATTAGCTGACCCATTGTTTTACAAGCAATCCCCTATCGAACTTTTAATAGGCGCAGACCTGTTTTGGGACATTGTTGGCAATAAACAGCAATCATTAGGCGTAAACAAACCATTTTTACGTAGTTCACAATTAGGCTGGGTAGTGACCGGTCCTATTGTCTTGAGTAGTTGTGAACCTAAAAAATTACATTGCAATTTTTCATCAAGTGCTTCACCACAATCGGGTGACAGCTTAGAAAAGCAGATTTCACGCTTTTGGGAGTTGGAAGAACTACCCAAAAGACTATTACTAAGCGAAAGTGAGAAGGCATGTGTTGAACATTTTAACAAGCACACCACTCGTCTATCTAACGGGCAGTTTTGTGTCAGACTGCCGTTGAAAGATTCACCTGATTGCCTGGGTGATTCTTACAAGCTTGCTGTAAAGCGCTTTCGTGGTTTAGAGAGACGCTTTAAAAATCAACCCCTATTGAAACAAGCTTATACTGATTTCATAAAAGAATATCAGGAGCTAGGGCACTGTTCTGAGTCTGCGATTCGCATCCCGGAACCCAGTTATTTTTTGTGCCATCACGCTGTTTTGCGACCTGATAGCGAATCCACAAACTTACGCGTTGTGTTTGACGGTTCAGCTCCGACTACGTCCGGTATTTCGATCAATGACCTTCAACTGATAGGGCCAAACATACAAGATTCCATCTTCTCCATCCTTCTGAGGTTTCGTCAATACAAGTACGTACTCACGGCAGACGTCAGTAAAATGTACAGAAACGTACTGTGTCACGAGCATGACAGAAACCTTCAGCTCATATTGTGGAGAGAGGATGAATCTTTGCCGATCAAAACGTTGCGGCTCAATACTGTAACTTACGGTTTCGCAAGTTCCAGTTATTTGAGTACCAGATGTCTTTGGCAATTAGGTGAAGAATGTTCGGATGAGCTAGTGAGAACCATCATCCAGCATGATTTTATGGTCGACGATTTACTGACTGGAAGTCAGACGGAGGAACAGCTTGTACACATTATGGAATCGGTAACCAAAACATTAGGCTTAGGTTGTTTTCCACTACGAAAATTTAGGTCTAATTTACCTTCAATATTTAAATCAACTCAAATCGATTTGCAGGGCGATTTAAGCCTTAGCGATTCCACCAGCACGCTGGGTTTGGGGTGGAATCCTACTAGTGATAACATACATTTTTCTATAAGGCTCCCAGATAAGCCAACAGTAATTACAAAGAGAACTATACTTTCTAGTTCCCTAAAAATATTTGACCCTTTGGGGCTGTTAAGTCCCTGCACAGTTCTCCCCAAAATGTTGATTCAACAATTATGGATCCGAAAATTGGACTGGGACGAGGCTGTGCCTAGTGAGCTATGTAAACAATGGGAAAGATATCAAGCTAATGTTCACAATCTAAAACTTATTTCAATTCCGAGGCATACTGTATGTGACGCGCCCATCTCCATTGAGCTTCACTCGTTTAGTGACGCTTCTATGTCAGCCTATGGAGCATGCGTGTATCTCCGCTCCACTGACAGTCAAGGCAGGGTCAGCGTCAATTTACTTTGCGCTAAATCAAAGGTAGCACCTATTAAACCTACTACGATCCCTCGGCTCGAACTATGTGGCGCATTGTTAGCTGCGCGCCTATGCCAGTCTATAAAAGAGTCTCTGCGCTTAAAGATCAGCCATTTTATTCACTGGTGTGACTCCACTGTAGTGCTAGGTTGGTTACGCAGCCCGCCTAGTAATCTAAAAACGTTCGTAGCCAACCGTGTCGCTGAAATTGGTGAGATCACTCAGGTGTCTTCATGGCGTCATGTACCAACTCAGTACAACCCCGCTGATTCTATTTCTAGGGGTGTCGATCCTAGCCAAATGCTTAGCTTAGATTTATGGTGGTCAGGCCCATCTTTTTTGCAAAATTGCGAAAAAGACTGGCCTACACTACAGACACAAACTGAGGGTGAACTACCTGAATTAAAATCACACACAATTACTTTACTGGAACCTATTTTAAAATTTGTAAATGCCTCAAACTATACAAGATTGTTACGTGGATTAGCTTACGTTCTAAGATATATACACAATAAAAAAAACCCTAATTCTATATTTACAGGAAACTTAACAACTAGTGAATTAAATTATGCCTATTTACAACTAATTAAATTATCACAAGAGGAATCGTACAATGATGAAATATATACATTAGAAAAATCAAAACAATTAAACCAAAAAAGCAAGCTTCTGCCTTTAGATCCATTCTTAGACGAACAAGATATTTTAAGAGTAGGTGGTAGACTCAACTTATCCACTTACAGTTCTGAGATAAAGAATCCTATCATACTGGACTCTAAACATCATTTAGCCAAACTAATTTTTCGTCACGAACACATAAAACAAATGCACGCAGGACCTCAACTATTGTTATATTCAATAAGACAATATTTATGGCCAATCGGCGGTCGAGAACTAGCTCGACGCACCTTTCGCAACTGTTTCACGTGCAGGCGCCTTCAAGGTCAAACGCTCGCTCCTAAGATGGGCAACCTACCCGCTCAGCGTGTTAACCCGGGATTCCCATTTCAAACAGTGGGCATGGACTTTGCTGGACCATTTTCAATTTTAGACAGAAAGGGCAGGGGTGCTAAAACCTTAAAATGTTATTTGTGTTTATTTATTTGTTTTCGAACAAAATGCGTTCATCTCGAAGCAGTCAGCGAGCTATCTAAGGATGCATTTATTTTGTCACTACGCAGGTTTATTGCCCGTCGGGGTAAACCATTGGAAATCTTTTGCGACAATGGTCGCAATTTTGTCGCAGCGGCCAAAGAAATTGGACATTTCATTAAATTTAATTCTAGTTCTTTTACTGATTTTGCCGCCAACGAAAAAATAAGATTTTGTTTTACACCTCCTTACGCTCCTCATTTTGGTGGACTATGGGAGTCAGCAGGAATCCGATCCTCTAAAACAATAATTAGAAAGTGTATGGGCAATACTAACCTAACTTTTGAAGAGTTGTCCACACTCTTTGCACAGGTGGAAGCTATCCTCAACAGCCGCCCCCTGTGCCCATTATCCCCTAGTCCTCACAATCACGATTTCCTCTCTCTCTCTCCAGGGCACTTCCTTATTGGCCGGCCGTTGACTGCGCTGCCGTCGCCTGCCTTGGAGGACGCCAACCCAAACTCACTTCGTCGACACGCGCGGCTTGAGCAGATTCGCCAGCATTTTTGGACTCGTTGGCAAAAGGAGTACATCAGTGAGCTGCAACAACGCTCAAAATGGCGTACTAACCACGCAACGCTGAACATTGGTGATCTGGTGCTAATTAGTGAGGACAACACTGCACCTCTAAACTGGCGAATGGGTCGCGTCGCAAACCTGTTTCCTGGCACTGATGGCATTTCACGAGTGGCGGACATAGACACTGCAAGAGGTCGCATTCGCAGGGCCCTCACACGAATTTGTCCCTTGCCTACCGCTGAAGAGCAAGATGCTTGAAGACTTCAGTCTTCAAGGAGGGGGAATTATGTCTGCGCCACGTAAAATGAAACGTCACGGTGACCGGTTGTGACGTCAAGAGAGCGGCCATCCAACGGACTACACTTCGCATCCGACCACTTACTTGCTATAGCCCTTGACTACCTGAATTTATATAACGTCCTTAACTAATTGCTTAAAATATACTTACATTGTCCAAATTTAAATACTATTTTGTTTTGCAAATAATTGTAGCTTTTAATAAAAGCATTAAAAGGCTATCGAGGTTTTACTTAAATAGAACTTCCAGTGGCCCGCGTGGCCAATTGTATTTTTTTTTAAATATATTTACGGGTAAGTACAATGCCTTGATCTCACATGATGTTAAGTGATAATAAGGCCATTTGGTGGAAGCCATTTGAAACCTACAGAATTTAGTGGTAAGGATTAGGAGCAACTTCTGTAGTTATTTATCCTCGGGTGGTGCTTGAGGGGCGATGTGCGACTCATCAGCGCGCGCGACTCCATGCAGCTCCCACTGATGTCTCACTTTTTATTCTATTGGTATGTAACTACATATGTGTTATAATAAAATTCAAAAAATATGTAGAGGCAAGGATTGCGAGCAACTCCTGTAGGTGCCCTCGGGGCGGTTCTTGAAGGGCAGGGTGTGTTTTACTTATTGCTAAATAATTATTATGAGTCATATGTAATAATGAAACTAACAGATATCTAGAGGCAAGGACTGGAAGCAACTCCTGTAGGTGATTTACCTTTAAGGGGCGGGGTGTTACTCTTCTGTGTGCGCGACTTTATGCAGCTCCCAACAACTTCACTTATAGCTACATAAATATTATACATACGTCAATGTCATAATAATACTCACAGAATATCTAGAGGCAAGGATTGAGAGCAACTCCTGTAGGTGCCCTCGGGGCGGTGCTTGAGGGGCGGGGTGTGACTCATCTGCACGCGCGACTCCATGCAGATCCCATCGACGTCCTTCTACAGCTAACGTATCGACATCACAGTCATTGCTTAAGTGTAGAATTAAACAAGGCTTTTCTTTTTGCAATTCCTCTTATATGAACCTGCGGACAATTTTTAATTAAAAAAATAACATAATATTAATTATTATCGGTGCATAACGGTATTAACTAACATACTTTTATTTATGAAGTTATTTTAAATCATACCATATTACGTCCCCTCATGCGCTTCTCCTGCACCTGTAAAGACAGAAAACAACTGTTAATATTTTCAAAAGCAAACACTTGTAAATAATATGTTTTACGCGGTTAACCTCTCTAGCGTCGCGGCCATTTTGTCGAAACGCGCCGCAAGAGTCGCACCATTTACGGCGAAAATGAAAAAAAAGTGTCGCCGCGCTTTATTGAAATGCCTATATCTTAGGAATTATGTATTGTTTAGATGTAATGCGTGGAACCCTTATCCACGTATGCCTAAAGTTTAATGTTGTGTGTGTGGAAAAAATTGTATTCGTTGTAATGAACTCTTTCGTTACATGTAGTTTTCCGTATTTTTCTATTGATGTTTTTATTGTTTTGAGATGCATTGATAGCATAATTCCTTTTCGTTCGTATCCGTTTTGTATTGTTTTCTGTTATATCCTATTACAAATTAGCCTTTTCCTACTAACCAGCCTTTTTAATATACTTTTTACATTTACTAACATTCCATCGCTCATTAAGTAAATTAAATAGGCAATGACTATACCACTGCTGGGCAAAGGCCTCCATGATTGAAATCAAGTCATTACTATTAATTGATGAGTACAAAAGTACGTATGACAGAAAAATATTAACATTTTTATTAATAAAACAAATTATTATTACCCAAATGATAAAATAAAAAATGTACTACTAGCCTTGATATTTCAATAACAATAACATTTGCATAAAGTTCAAACCATCTCCAAATGCTAAAACAATGTTAATTTAAACCAATCTCGGCTGAGATAGCAGTATTTACTTAGTTATGGCGTGTCGAACTTCAAGTACCTAAATCTTCAGGCGTTAAAACAATTAGTTGTGGACGTAAAACCGTTTCTTACAGCATGAATAAACGGTTTACTGCAAAACTAAAAAGGTAGCGGCAAAAAGAACACGCGGCAAAATCACAGCGAACCCCAATTTAACGGGTAGCCTCGTATTTCACTGCACTTTACGATTCTGCGGTGTAATAAGTTTACTTTACACGTTTTCACCTTTGTTGTTGGCTACACAAGACACACTTGGACGTAGTTGCTTTGAAATAAAGACGGGCCGGCGGGCTTGGGTGAGCTTGGCTCAAATTGCATTGGCTTTCCACTTACGGTAACATTTAGAAACCAAACTTGAAAGAGCTCCATTTGAGATTTTTGTTTGAGCTGCGATGTGACTTTTGAATCTAAAGGTAACGAATAACAGTAAAAGTTGAACGATGAAAGTTACTTAGTATACATTATGTTTTATTTTGATTTTGAGGAGCCCTGTCGGCGAGTGCTGAGGTTAAGCAACTTTCGCAAAGGCCAGTCATCGGATGGGTGACCAAAAATGTATCATCTCGAACTCCTCCGTGCTTCGGAAGGTACGTAAAGTCGTTGGTCCCGGCTGCATTAGCAGTCGTTAACAACCACCAATCCGCACTGGGCCCGCGTGGTGGTTTATGGCCCGTTCTCCCTATCCATCCATAGGGAAGGCTCGTGCCCCAGCAGTGGGGACATAAAATGAGCTGATGATGATTTTGATTTTAATATTTTATCACCGTTTGAGAATTTTCAATGTCTTATGACGCCGAAAATTCTCGACTGACTATTATAGCCACCGGTGACTTTAAATACTGAATAAATTAGCTAGAGCTCTCGTTATTTGATATCATAGTTTTAGAATTATGATCAACGGTTGAAAATAACTAAAAGCAGTATACTATTCAGCCATTTAAGGATCGGTTTTCAACAAAGAGAATAAGTATGAATGGTACTGTTAAGTACTATTGTCTAAACAGACAGATTAACAAGCGCTTGTCAACTTTTAGTAAAGTTATTATGAAATAGTACTGAATGTTAGTTCATCATTGTCAACTGCCGTCGCTGACTGTACGAATGGTATCTGTGGTATTTTATTTGTTTATATTTGTTCGGTAAGCTATTAAATATTACGAGACTAATGTATGTACTTAAAAATTAATTAACAGTTGCCTAATAACAGATTTACATAGTTTGAACCAGAACGCAATTAATATTATAGTGGAAACCGAACCATGAAATCAAAATGAATAGTACCACAGTAAATAAATTATTAGGTCAAGGGAACTCTACTATCGGCTGACGAAGGCTGACGCTACGCAGCGGCTACACTGACCGCTATGCAGCGGTTAGTGCAGCCGCCCGGATTGCGAAAGACACAGGTTCGATTACTGGCTGGGTCGGGTGGGCGTTTAATTTTTTCACTGTATTTCATAAATATTTAATTCAATTTCAGTGCAGCAATAAGCATTTAAAATATAAAGTAAAATGTACTATAGCGTTATGTTATCAAATTTGTGGTATTTCATCTGCAAAGATGAATCTGCATATCCATCGGTTGCAATAACCTTTGGATAAATGGCACTGTGCCGCTAAGTATTCGAAAATTAAAAAGCAGTGACAAAATTTAGCGCTTACGTCAGCCTTCTCGGTAGCATAGCGATCAGTGCAGCCGCCCGGATTGCGGAAGACCCAGGTTCGATTCCTGGCTGGGTCGGGTGGGCGTTTAATTGTATTTTATAAATATTTAACTCTACTATCGATAAATAAAGACATCTCTCCGTTTTGTAAATGTTTTGTGGAAACTGCTTGTGCATTTCAACCTCGAAACAAAAGCTTAAGGTCTTCAAAATTCTAAAATTAAGGCTTGTCGAAGATTCATCATAGCCTCGCAGCCCGCCTACTCCAAAGGCTTCTAATCCCAGCAGGCTTAGTGCCACGACGAGTCTAACGAAGGGTTTTTAACAAAATTAAACATTCCAGATTTGCATTACGCTATAAAAAGAAACTTCCGGCCTCCACCTAAAGTGCCTTTTACGACGGCGCATAAAAACATCTCAGTGTTTGGAATATTCAACCACAATTCTCTAGTAGGGTGGCTAAATAATTGGTGACTTCGTTTACGGAGAATATGTTAGAGAGATAAGCTTTGCGACTTTCGTCTTAAGATGCTCCCACACTGGGAGCATTCACGTGTAATGTAACATTATAGATTCTACTTTGAGCATTACATTATAATACTACCTCCCTGACTGACGAGCATTCGCGTGTAATGTAACATTACAGATTCTACTTTGAGCATTATATCTACACTACCTCCCTGACTGACGAGCATTCGTTTTGTATCATTACAAAATGCTGGGCTATAATGTTCGGTTTTCCTCCCTCACTGATGTAATGCACGAATCTGTAACGTTACATTACACGCGAATACTCTCGGTGAGGGAACACCTTTAGTATTCTTCATTGTGTAGTGTGACATTAGCAATCATAATATCAAAAGATACTGGTGTATATATATATGTCGGAGTTATTTCATAGACTAGTAACGGCATCTATCGATATTAGGCAGAATAGCTTGGCATTATGAAATTATCCCTGAGTCAGTAGTTCGAGCGAGTAGTGGGAGCATAGTGAGTCTATGACATCTGTCACTGTCACTTGTCAGTGAGGTAACGTTAGTTTGTGAAACTCACTCTCGCACTCACTTTACTTCTGGAGCTCGACTGTGCCGGACGTGTGCGCACTGATTCTATCCCATGTACAAAATGGCGGACGGAGACGACGCTTTCCAACAAAATCCGTTTCCATCTCCGACATCAGAAGTGGGATGTAACCTTTGCTCTAAGGATGTAATCGACGCGAACAACTAGAAGAAAACGATGCCAAGTTTTATCGTAAATGACAACGGATGTTGGAACAGCAAAATCAGAATTGGATGGCGTTACTTGATGTTCAGAAAGCACATGAGGAGATTCATTACCGGAGTTTATACGCGTGCGTAGCTACAGTCGACGTATGGATTGCTACATTCTCCATATTTAGAGGCACGGATCCTTTTGCAAACATGTGCCCACGCGCTCATACCATCACTGCGGGGCACGGGGAAGGGCGCTACTAGCAACTGCGGTGCAACCGGCAGCAGCGACACCGACACCGGCAGCATGGCGAGCAACGTGAACCAGCGTCATCGGGTAAACAGACCTGTGCTGCATCGACAACTCTGCTGGACGCTGAATGTTTCTGGTGATGTTTTCATGATTCAGTATGATTATTTTATAATGCTTAGAAATTTCTATGATAAAAAAGTCAAATAGCCAGAGGAAAACGTTTACTTACCGAAGTGACAATGAGTTACTGGACAATCTAATGTTATTAGTACTGTACTGTTGGTTATTACAGTTAGACAAGTTTATTACAGGTGATTTTGTCTTGGTTAAAAATAGTGAACGAAACAAGACCAAGTTAGATAATAAATTTAGAGACTCGTTCTTTATAACTGCGGCATTAGAAGTAGACTCACTAGAACTTAGGTTTAGTACCCCATAGACATGAGAGTTTGTTAGAGAGAGCCAGTAGTTTATTAAATGATGAGCTGTGTGCGGGTACCTGATGGAGGTAGCTCATGATTATGATACGTTGAAAGCATTAAATTCTAAGCGAACTTACAAATACACACACTATAGATTAACAGGGATGCCAGAAGGTCATGTACCAGTCGAAGTTGAGGTGGAGGTACATTGTGACCCGATTGATAATGAGTAAAGTTGTTGTGTGAACTCGAGTTAGTGCTCTAATGGCTGTAACAAGTGTCGACCATACCAGTAGCTATTACATAGTCGTAGCCCGGTAGAAATCGGTGTCTATTGAGGAAACTCAAGATGTCCGTGGGTGCGCGGTGCGTGTTTAGCTCTGGCGGAGGTCGTGGTCTATCAGGACAGTAGTGTGTAGTCAGAGGGTGATGCAGACGTGCGCGGGGTTCCACTGAGATGGACACGCGTAAGCGACTGGGATCGCTGTTCGGCTGTGAGAGCCGTGGCATTGGAGGGGTAACTCGAGGTGATTTTAAAGCTTACATAGCTTGTAAATAGTGACTTTTGATTTGTGCAACGAATGGTTAATGGCCCTGGTTACCTGGTTATCTAGTTTGGATTTGGATTGTCTAGTTACCTTTTCTTTTGTTATGTTACATTTGATTTGTTATCTTTCTAAATCGAAAAGGTTTAGTTTTCAGTTTTAAATAAGTTAGAGACTTATGTAGAGACTTATGTAGAGACTTATGTTGAGTCTTATGTAAAGTCTTATGTAGAGTCTTATGTAGAGTCTTATGTAGAGTCTTATGTAGAGTCTTATGTAGTCTTATGTAGAGTCTTATGTAGAGACTTATGTAGAGTCTTATGTAGAGACTTATGTAGAGACTTATGTAGAGACTTATGTAGAGACTTATGTAGAGACTTATGTAGAGGCTTATGTAGAGGCTTATGTAGAGGCTTATGTAGAGGCTTATGTAGAGGCTTATGTAGAGGCTTATGTAGAGGCTTATGTAGAGACTTATGTAGAGCTTTATGTAGGGCCTACTGTGAGGCTTACTGCAGAGTCTACTGTAGAGCCTATTATAGTGCCTACTGTGGAGCTAAATGTAAGAGTCAATTAATGTTTGGTCAGGATAGACCGAACGGGAAATACTGTGCTTGGCTATCTTTTGTTAAAGAGAAAAACACGAGGACGTGTTTCAATCAGGATGGCCGTGATCATACAATACTTTTATTGCCTGTAATATCTGCTGTCTTACGCATTGGAAGCTCCGCGCTTCGTGCTTCAACGCTTACGCATTGGAAGCTCCGCGCTTCGTGCTTCAACGCTTTCGTATTGGAAGCTCCGCGCTTCATGCTTCAACGCTTTCGCATTGGAAGCTCCGCGCTTCATGCAGTCACGCTTTCGTATTGGAAGCTCCGCGCTTCATGCTTCAACGCTTTCGCATTGGAAGCTCCGTGCTTCATGCAGTCGCGCTTTCGTATTGGAAGCTCCGCGCTTCATGCTTCAACGCTTTCGCATTGGAAGCTCCGCGCTTCATGCAGTCGCGCTTTCGTATTGGAAGCTCCGCGCTTCATGCTTCAACGCTTTCGCATTGGAAGCTCCGCGCTTCATGCAGTCGCGCTTTCGTATTGGAAGCTCCGCGCTTCATGCTTCAACGCTTTCGCATTGGAAGCTCCGCGCTTCATGCAGTCGCGCTTTCGTATTGGAAGCTCCGCGCTTCATGCTTCAACGCTTTCGCATTGGAAGCTCCGCGCTTCATGCAGTCGCGCTTTCGTATTGGAAGCTCCGCGCTTCATGCTTCAACGCTTTCGCATTGGAAGCTCCGCGCTTCATGCAGTCGCGCTTTCGTATTGGAAGCTCCGCGCTTCATGCTTCAACGCTTTCGCATTGGAAGCTCCGCGCTTCATGCAGTCGCGCTTTCGTATTGGAAGCTCCGCGCTTCATGCTTCAACGCTTTCGCATTGGAAGCTCCGCGCTTCATGCAGTCGCGCTTTCGTATTGGAAGCTCCGCGCTTCATGCTTCAACGCTTTCGCATTGGAAGCTCCGCGCTTCATGCAGTCACGCTTTCGCATTGGAAGCTCCGCACTTCGTGCTTTAATGTTTTCGCATTTGAATCTAGTTGCTCTTAAAAGAAGAGCTCCGGAACTGCTGCGCTCGAGAACGCGCGCAGTGTCAGAATGGCCGTGTCGGAGTTATTTCATAGACTAGTAACGGCATCTATCGATATTAGGCAGAATAGCTTGGCATTATGAAATTATCCCTGAGTCAGTAGTTCGAGCGAGTAGTGGGAGCATAGTGAGTCTATGACATCTGTCACTGTCACTTGTCAGTGAGGTAACGTTAGTTTGTGAAACTCACTCTCGCACTCACTTTACTTCTGGAGCTCGACTGTGCCGGACGTGTGCGCACTGATTCTATCCCATGTACAAAATGGCGGACGGAGACGACGCTTTCCAACAAAATCCGTTTCCATCTCCGACATATATATATATATAAATCGGTTACCGATTATCAGACGTGGACGGAGGAGCAGTAAAAATCGCTGAACAATTTAGTACTATATCATAATAAATTCACTAGATGTTGACGCTTATCATTATGCATTAGTACTTTCATTACCGACTGTACGAGGGACAAGGAAACAACCACGTCACAGGGTGCCTAGTGCGAGCGTTATTCGCCATTCGATCACGTTAACGAAAACGCTAGGAGGCGGCGCTGCTTCAATGCCATTGTGGTGTAGTGAGAGGTACCAATAAGTAGGTACACATAAGAATAAACATAGTAATATGATATCAAACACGTGTATGCCTTATAAGGACTGTATTCATGTTATTGTAACAAGACGCTTGTAATATGAACTGATATCTACCTAAATACGGACATTGTTTATAGTAACAGTACACCATGTCATTTGATATTGTGACCTAAATTCTTTTAATTATTTTATTATGAAATCCCACTATATAAAGGGTTCATGTATTCCTAATAAAATCAGTATTTACTCCGCACTCGCTGATTTCATATCGAACCTCTACGTTAATCACCGCATGGCGACCCTGCCAGGAGGCCGACTAATTTTCGTAAACGTAATCGAATGAATACGTATAGTAAAAAAAACTCAAACTAGGCACCCAGTTCTATTAGACTAACTGCCGCACTCATAGACGTCAATTATCATTAATAATTACTTAGCACCTACAAGTGTTCAATCGAAAATGTGCTTATAACGTCACTGTTAGAGACGATTTTACAATAGACAATTTAGGTGCTAACTAGTAATCATTAATGTTAATTGACGTCTCTGAGTGCGGCAGTAATAGATTTAGATTAGTTGGTTACCCTATATAGGAGCTAGCTACATATGCATATTTCCATTAGCATCACTTTTCGGGTTGACCTCATTTGCACCTTTTATTAAATTGTATTGCACAAACCGCGTGTACTAATTACCTACCATTTTACCATTTAGTCGTAGAAATGTATATTGTTTTTATTTTAATTTCTATTTACATCAGTTTTATATTATCTTCTCTTATCATTTATCTCTACTATCGGGGCAGCCCGAACACCCTACTATTTGCCGACGTGAGAAGAACGCAACGACACATTTTAAAGCCGCTGCTTTTATTCGGGCCGTATTTAAATTTTTTCGTATTGCGCATAACTTAATAGCATGAGAGCCTTTAATTATGATCGTACTGGCAGCTGACGGAGCCTCTTCTGCAAACATATACGTATGCAGGGATGTTTGGGCATTGAGATAAATCCTTATGCGCTTTTAAAAAGGGGAATGAAGCTTAATTAACTTGTTAATATTGCATGAACAAGCTTTTGAAACGCGAAGCAAAAACTTTGTACCCCTTTTTACGAAAATTGTGCGGACGGAGGAGTATGAAATTTCGCACACTTATAGTTTATTTAGAGAAGGATTGCAAAATGTTAATATTTTTTTTAAATTATGCATAAAAAATACATTAAATCAATAAAACAAACATTATACACTCTACCATGTATTTGACACACACGCATATTGATTGTCTTTAATGCGGCCGATATCTGTCAATGCCAATCCAAACTCACATTCTGTCTTTTAATTTTTCATTGCTTAGGATACAATCCGTGCAGCCTTAATAAAATTACGGTCGAATTTCGACCACTGGGCGACCACTAGTACAACTTAAATGATGAAGTCGTATAGTATCATATTTAATTATATGTTGCCTACTTATACCATAATTTATTTCGGGCAAGGCCTAGGATATTAGTAAAAATATTAATATGACTAGATTGCATTAGACAATAGAATAACGATTATTAAAAAAATGTCATACTGACTAAATTTTAAAGAAAACTGTAAATAAAGAAACTAGTTACTTAGATATAAAAAATCGTTTCCGCCCATCGAAACAATCACATCGAAGCACACATCGAAATATTATTTTAGCATTTTATACGTAGAAGAACAAATTGAATTGAACAGAAATAATATTTTAAAATAGTTATGGCACCAAAACCAATCCTGTTAAAGGAACGGACTTCGATTTTATCGTTAAAAATATAGAGTGCGGCCCGCGGTTATGACACGCGAGAGAAACTACTTGAATTTACAGATAGGAAATTTTAATGGAAGTATTAATAATACGTATAAGAGTTGGGAATCAAATCACCGACCTTTGTCCGTGACCTCGGTCGGTGCTAGTCGACGAAAATATCTATTTATTTATTTATTTATTTATTTTGTACTTTTGCAACAAAATATAACAGAGGCATTTTCTACCTGTCAACCATAGGATGGTGCAGAAATGTGCTATCGGGTACTTAGATAGATGACAATTATAGTATCCTAACCTGTTTGCCATAAACTAAGTAAATCAATTAATATTGTTAATAATTAAAAAAATGTAGTGATCTCAATTTAGTAGTCTCCATAAACTTAGTAAATCATCAAATATTGTTTAATGACTTTATTTGACAGAGTTTTATTTTGCCATTATAAATTCCACGATCACCAGTGTAATTCCAAAATTGAGTACTAAGTCGAGAATCGGATTGAACAAACTTTGAAAAAAAAACCAACTCATTGATAACAAGAACGACGACGCTGCGTACAAATTAGATAAGTTGAATAGATAATAGGTATCCGATATTGAGGTAACGAGAAAGCTTCGGGTATTAAAGTTCAAGTAATATCATTAAAGTTTAACTGGTAACAGCTCTCGTTCCACAAACGGCTTTTACAACTACAATTCCATTCAACAGTGACCTTGTATGGAACGCGCTTGAATATTTAACGGACTCCGAGTAAGGTCAGTAGGTACATGAAAAATTTAATTCTTTCGCCTCTCCAAATTGCATTTCTAGCCATTATGTTAAATGTTTTATAGCTTTAATTTGAAACATAAATGCATATTCCCAACAGCTCTGACCTTCTTGGAGCCGTTACACAAATGGTTTAACACAATTTTCCTGTTATAAGTTGAACTATATTTTTCTAGACTGCATAGGTACGAGCACTGCAAAAGAAACGATTTTATATATTTTTACTAATTTAGTTATCTATGTAAGTTAGATTAGGTCTCCTCTGCTGTCTAGTGGTTAGATCACCGGTCTCAGGTCTCAGGTCCTGGGTTCGATTCTTTTCTTATTCTATTTGATATTTAACTCAATGATGGAAACTGTCAAAGCGGTACGAAGTCCGCCGGGTCAGCTGGTTATAGATAAAGTTGCTCTATCGGAGAATAGTAAATTAGCTATTACGACTTTGTTTTCTCGCGTCCGGGCGGATTTTATGTTAATCGTGTTCCCCCTTAGTAGTAAAAAGTTCTAATAAAACAAACCTATTTCATTATTACATGGATAGTAGCATGCTCAAGCATTCTGTTAACTCCTAACTTTATTAAGGACTAACAACCCGCCCCGGCTTCACACGGGTGCAATGCTGATATTATCAGTGTTTCTCTAGTATATTATGCATGTATTTATACATATAAACTTTCCTCTTGAATCACTCTATCTATTATAAACAAATCGCATCCAAATCCGTTGAGTAGTTTTAAAGATCTAAGCATACATAGGGACAGACAGACAGCGGGAAGCTACTTTGTTTTATACTATATAGTGATAGTGAAGACCAACATTACCGTTTTTTTTTATTTATGAGTTAATTGCAAATGTCAGTTCGAAGCGAGCTGCTCAGCGTACAATATCAGTCGCTACAGAGGACAGGTGAAGGCCGGGTCAAGGCCTGAATGCAGCGGCTCGTATTAATACGTGCATGTGAGCCGTCGATACGGACACGTGGCCGCCATACGTACCCGAGGCCCGAGGCCGACTAGCCCGCCTCTAAATTTATAAAGAGCACTGCCGATACTCTATGGCCTATTTATGTAAGTGCCAGCGATAACGCTACAAATTATGAAGGTTCTACGCTACGGGCGGGCGATTAGAATTGGCCTGCTATAATAACACGTGTATATTTACGGGTTAAAGCTATGCAAATATTGGTTTGGGAGGCATGTGTTGTGCCGTAATGACTTTTGTTACTGCTGGTTCATTTGTTTTTGATTAAGATGAATACACGAGTAAATATTAATTTAAAATTCGAATTTCGAAGATACTTTGGTGTTCTTTTTTTATTTGGTGCAATAAGGTTTTAATGGTTATACTAATAAGAAAAACCTATTTTCAGAACGGAATAATTATTGTACTAAGTGGCAAGTAAAGAGGTTGGCAAGGGTCATAAATATGTATGACGCAATTCAGTCAACTTTGTACAAAAACAAATTCGTGTAAAACAGAAACGCGGCTAATTAAAGAATAAAATTGGCCCCGGGCTCTTTTTACTGCCAATCATAAAAGAGCCTTTAAAGCACAACATAAAGTTACGTACCCACCTAGAATTTTTACGCGAAACAGACGTTTTATTCGCAAATTAAATTCCGTAACTCGCAGATTTTACATGTCCGTGGTATATACTGTGGGCCAAATTTTTTTATTGCCTCCCAAGTGCTTTATTGGCAAAGCCGTCTAACGAATTTTAATTTTTTACGTGACACATTCCATACCGCAGATCCAATCCAATTTGCTACTTTTTTGCAGCAAAATATATTCCACAACTGGGTAGGTAGTGATTTTCCCATAGTAGCCTCTACCTAACCTCATGCTAAGTTATGATGAGACTAAAAACTTTTTCTTATATTATAAAGCGAATAAATACAACCTCTTTTACAGGTACTCTAAACTACTACTCACCTTTATCCTGGTTTTATACTATTTTACTCTGACGTTTTGAACTTTTTGCAGGGCTCGTGGTCACAGGGCCGTATTGCCAGCGCTTAGCAATATTGATTTAGTTAGCGCATTTCACTCTATTGTGTAAAGTTAAAAGAGACATTACTGCTAAACGCCATTTGAATTTTCGTGCAAGCCTCAAGTGAATAGCTGTTACTCAGCTCGTCTGGCCTACATACCCATGGGAATAAGTGAACTTAATAACTTTTAAACTGTCATGGCCACATTAAAGTAATTATTAACTGGATTCATACCATGTTTATTGTTAAAGACATAGTTTGAATCATTATTAAGTAGATACTCTATAAAAGTTAACTTATTTGAACTAACTAAAAGGGAATGCATATAAAATGAAAACGAAAATAGCACTCGAAGACGATTTGTCTCAAGTAGAAACCTACGAGCACAGGTTAGCTCTCACATTTTCACAACAGGATATAAAAGTACTTCCATTCGCAATCTTCAAAGTGACTGAAACAAAGCGCATAATATTTCACTTTACGTAATGTGCTTTTTCTTGAAGTCTGACTTGTATCCTAGAAATTTTCTATGTAAGTAAAAGTTAAAAAAGTGATTACCTACTACTGAACCACTGCTGATGGTGGACATAAGGCTTTCATTGAAATCAAGCATCACAATGGCCAAATGCGGGTTCGTGATCACAATCTCCAACCCGCATCGGGCTATGCATTGACAAATCCAAAACACACTTTTCCCGATCTGGGAATTAAACCCAGGTCCTGCGGATATCTGACGATTGAGCACTTGACCGAAGCGATAAGACCTTCGTAAGTGGTATAGTTATTTTACACGGTTCTATCATCCCGCCCGATCCTTATAATGCCACTACAAATTCACATGACACTAATCATGCACATTAGAACAATAGTACGAAGACCCGGTTCTCATACCAAGTACAGACATGTACCTGCGCGCTTCTCTTCTCTCCCACTACCCAGTCAACACGAGTCGAGGTCCTAGCTTTTAGACATCGCCCTCGGGTGGTTCTGCTCTTGAACAGATCCGAACCCCTCAGAGAATCTGTACGGAACGGAGACACGCTTGCGTACTGCCATTTCCTCTCCCTCAGACTCAGATGGTATTTTGTTCACACGGCTTGAGGAACACTTTAAGTATTTCGCCAATAGCAAACTCTCTCTCTCTCAAAAAACAGGTTCTATCATTATTACGTCAACCGTTTATTGCACCTGAAATATTTCCCGCACCTTTATAATAGTCAAGTATATAAAAGAGAAGTAGCGCCGAAGCGCTATAACGCGCGAGATAACGCTCCACCATATTGGTCAATTTAATAGATTGCTTCACCAAGTGACAAATTGTTCGCGTTCCTTCCTAAAAGTGGCGAGTAATTTGTGAGGAAACCTCCCACATTTCTGTCATAGTCTTTGCGGTAACTAATTCCATTTTTCAAGGAGCACCAGCAATGGTGCAATAAATAGCAATATTTTAGCCCGCATTTTCATTGCCTGCGTGCATTATAGAAGTTAAATGCACAAAATGTAATGCCGTACCATTGTCTTTATACCTTGCAATTTTCTTATAAGGCCAAGTTCTATTACTTTCGTGTTATAGCTATTTGCGGCTGCAACAATGTTCTTTGTGAATTTATTTACCTTTCTACCAAACGTAGAAAATAATATAGTATCGTATTGAGTATGTTCTTCAAGGCTTTTGGATAAATAAGGCATTATTTTAACCCTTTATAGGGCAAGTTGCGAAATCGGTCTATATTTCGACGACTTGTATCCCCATAGATATAAGGACTAAACTCCTATAAAAAATCAAAGTTAACAGCTTTTTTATAGAAGTTTAGTCCATTTATCTATGGGGATACAAGTGGTCGAAATATAGACCTATTTGTCGAAATATAGACCAATTTCGCAACTTGCCCTATAAAGGGTTAAATCTGATTTGTTATAAATATTATAACAAATATTAAGTATATAAACTTTATGATTATCGCACTAACAATTTTAAGGAAATGTAATCACAGTACCTATACCAATACTTGAAAGTTCAACAGTGAAATCGATGTCTCGGTACTTCTAGTAGTTCAGTTTCGTTTCAACCCACGACCTTTTGCAAACCGGATAACAGTTTATTCGAGTTATCTTCAAACACTATGAAGTTTCAATATTTTCAAAAGCAAACTAAACCAACATAAGTACCCAAGCAACATATTTCACATTTATAACTAGCTACCTACACAAATTATTGTGAATCTCGAGAATCGTACTACAACCCAATATTGGGAAGCGACAAAGTAAACTCGCTAACAACTCAAACGCTCTCCACCGGAGATCGGCTATTGTTGAGAAAGGGCAAGTTATTTACAAGTGGATGGGCCCGAAAGGTCACCCTTGTATCTCTATTGAAGGCCGACACCACCTACAATGGGTGCAAAGCCTTTTACTTGCCGTCAACGCGAATAGTTTTCTGACATACATTTTATTTTTAGGGTTCCAAAGTGGCAATAGATGGTTTCATTATGAGCTTGTCTGGTCTGCTTGGGACGATGAAGGTCAATCTTTTTACTCGCTGACAAAATTTTATGTTAGTTGTCTGATATACTCGTATACTTTAAGGTTAACCAAAGTGACACGTCTAATTTTATTAAGCTTTTTGTGAGTTTGCTGATTGCTACAAACGGCGGCATTATCAGCGTCACCGACTTTTGGGGGGGCGAAAAACTTAAAGGGTTTTATTAAGCTATGGTTACTTTATGAGATAATTCATATGACATCAGCAAACAACCGAAAAAATGAACCGTCGTCGACCGCAGGATTCATGGTCAGGGACTTTTTTTTCTTTATCAGGCTACCTCAAGGAATAACTGAACCAAGTATTAAAAGTAGACGAACTATTTCGGCCTACTTAATAATTTTAAATAACATAGAATAAGTTTCATAATAATAATATTTATATGTAGCATGAGGTACATAAAACTTTAGTAGATTAGCTTGTATGTCATTACTTGCATTGTATTGTTGGATGTTGAAATAATAATAACAAATTGAACAAATTTTAATATCAACCCTGTTTTAGTGGTCATTAATATTATTTTGCAATCGCTGTGGCCGGCATAGCAGTAAATAAGCTTAATATAAAAAGGAACGAATGGTCATAAAAACATCTTCGCTTTTATTAGGCTCCCGGAATCTTGTTTCCAATTAAAAACCTAATAAAAGGCAGGAAAACCTTTAAAAAAATATGCTAATATTTCTAAAGATATTGAATTTCTTTAAACCTGGCCCTTTATTAATTTTTTTTTATAGTCACAAATGTGGTTATGGTATTAAGCCTTGACCGCCACAGCATAACGGTGTACAGGGTGCGTCGCCGTACCCTGTACGCCAAGCATTCAGAGTAAAAATTTACAACATGAATAGGGATTTCAATATTTCCCAACATCTTTATTGGCACAATTACAGACAACAGATATGTAGAAAACATACAAAAATATATTTATGTTTACAGTTAACAAGGTATATTCGTGCCTAATTACAAAAGTGTGCAGCATTTACCTTTAACTTACCAAATAACAAAAGCAAAAGCAATTAATATTAGGTTAAGACGACACACTGAAAAAATGCACCAACTTTCGGCTAATAGTATAGTATAGTAGACTATAATATGACTCACGAATCTGAAATGTTGATAAATTCATGTCTTTATCTTGAATTTGCTTGCTCAAATACAGGATTGTATAATTTTGACTCGATCATAATTATTTTCGAAAACAGCCCAAAAAAACACTATTGTTCAAATTACAACAGAATTACTTAATTGATATGCTTGGAAACCAGTTAAATATATTGATAACATCAATGTTCGTAATTTATTAGCTGCATATTTTAAATAACTAAAACCAATAATTTTTCAAAAAGATTTTTTGATTTTTTTTAATTTGCGGTCTTAATTGTCGCAGGCGCTACGTATTTTCGACCTTATGACAGCGCCAGTAAGGATCAGCCTTTTTGAATGTTCACAAAGCGAGGTGTCGTCTTAAACAAAGTTTGGTAAATAATATAAAATTAAGTTAAATAAACGTTAATTTAAGTTAAATAAAATAAAATTGCTAAGTTCAAAATAAATACGCAATCACAATACCAAAATAAGTTTTAATAGGTATGTAGCATTGCCATTAGTGATCCCTTGAAGGCAGGGATATCACAGCCAAAAAGGTCACAATCCGAACAGATTTCATTAAAAAAATCACACATTCTATGCATAGGATTGTTTTGAAACACATTATTTCTAGAGGGGGATACATAGAATAACCGCGGAATGCGCACAGACAGAGTCGGCACCCTGAACAACAGCACCTCCAATAGGTCGCTATCCAATAATCCATTGGCAATTTTATGAAGTGTACGCAAGTCGTTCATCCACCTTCGCTTCTCAAGGCTAGACATGTTAAAGTGGCTGAGCCGGTCAGAGTAGTTACATATACTTCGACGCAAGCCACACTCAGTGCACAAAGTGCGTAAAAACCTACGTTGTATAGCTTCTATTCCATCATTTGGTTAGCTTTGTTGCAAATGTAATCATAATGGGATCTAAATGAGAGAACCGAGCCATAATACACTCCCAGATCGCGGACGGTCATGACACGAGTAAGGGTACGACTACCTATGCTATAATTATAATTCAACGGATTATTGTTTTTGGTCAAAGAGATCACTTAACACTTGTAAATATTTAATGACATATGATTAGCATTACACCAGCAATGAATAACGTCTCAAGATTTCTGTAATGCCTAGCAATCACTCATATTTATTACACGTTTAAAAAATGTTATGTCATTCGCGTAACTCGTAAGCAAGACATTCACTTTGGATATTGTTCAAGAGATCGTTGATGAACATAAGAAACAATAATGGCTCCAAGTTTGATCCTTCTGGAACTCCTGAGCTCGATTCAAACAGAAAAGAATCATAGCTACATAACGTTACAAGTTGAGAACGATGGAGAAGGTAAGAAGCAAGCCAGCGCAATAAATCATACATACCGTGATATTCCACTTTAGCCAAAAAAATTGAATGACTCACGCAATCCAATGCCTTGGCAAAATCCATATAAATGGCATCCACTTGTCTTCTTCCGTCAAACGAGTTACATAAAAATGTAGTGTAAATTAAAAGATTGGAAGTAGTCGACTTCCCAGTGATAAAACCATGCTGTTTCGGATTGAGTAGTGAAATAAGTAGTGTACAAATGCTGATATACGAGTGACTCAAAGATCCTAGCAAACCAGTTCAGAATACTGATGGGGCGATAGTTAGTTAAATTGTTTTTATCACCAAATTTATAAATAGGTGTAATTTTAGCTATTTTCCATAATGCAGGAAAAGTACCCTCGCTAAGCGGTTTGTTATAAATCATAGTCAGCAGATCAACCAGTGCCAAAGCACACATAGGAATGAGTATTGGCGGGATACTATCTGGACCTGCACCCTTGGATATGTCAACGTTTTTCAACACAGTAAGAACGGAGTCACTCAGAATTTGCAGCTGATTCGCGGTGAAATGATGACAGGGAAAATCGGGGGTGTACGACGCAAGTGTACTTCTCACGTAGACGGAAGAGAAGAACTCGGCGAAAAGATTGACAAGCTCATCGCCTGACGTAGCAACTCGATCGTGAAGGTACATACGATTAGGTATAGTGTTCGTGAGTCTCTTGCTTTTCGTATAACGCCAAAAAGCCTTTATGTTGTATGTTAAATCCTGTTCAATGTTAAAAAACGTAAGCCTTAAAACACTCTTCTAGCAAGATTTTTGCTCGTTGTCTCAGCATAGAATAGGCATCCCAATCTCTAGGGTTTTTAAAACGATTGTATTTTATCATGATATTTGGACTTTTGTTTGAGGACCTTCTTTAGCTTGTAGAAAACCTGATTGGATAGTTAAAACCGTGCACTCTGGTTTTTAGGGTATGTTCATTGACTATGAGATGCAGCTGATTGTAGAAAAATTGTACCAAATCATTACAATCAAGAATGCTAGCGTAGTGAGCCCAGTTTATCTTGTTAAGCTTCGCAACGCATCCCTCAAAGTTTGCTCTATGAAAACAAAGTCGTTCAAAAATACCGTTCGGACGCAAAGAAGCTTCCTGGCGGGCATATATAAATTCAAACGAAGGGTGATGCACATCAAGACAACTAATCGGAACGGCCTGAAGCAAGGAAAAGGAATCTGGGCAATTAGTGATAGCCAAATCCAATATTCTATCATTAAGATTCGTATTAAAATTTAACTGAGATACACCAATTCATTAAAACAAATTACAGGGAATATCAGATTTAGCACAAGAACCATTTAGTGGAGTTCCAGTTTCATTTGACCACAACACGTCTTCCAGATTGAAGTCACCAATTACATATAAGAGCTGTTTGGGATGTAACTATATTATAGTAGAGCAATTATTTGCAAAGGCCTGAAAATCACCTAGCGGCAAATAGTCGGGAAGGTACACGGTACAAAGATTTAAAATTAGTTTCTGATTTATAGTAAGCTGTATCTACAAATCCTCCACATAGTTCGATTCTAAATCGCTCCTAATCATAACATCAAGTTTCTTAGATATAGTATCTATTCCCTTTGTATTCCAGATTGGTTTTTATTCCCAAACGGTACATCCAGTCCGTGACGTCACGCCTCAGTGACTTCGGGTATTGTTACGATATCTAATACGAGTGTATGAAGCTGCGCTGTAAGTAGGGCTTCATATTATTAGAGCAACACACTAACTATGGCCACTCAGTAATCCTAGTGCTATTCACTATGCGAATCAATTCTAGACTTTATACGGCATTATTTTTACTCTCCTCGTTTGCTACCATCAGGAGACGCTGTTGTAATGCCAAACTAATAAAGTAAATAAAAATATAATATATAGCTTATATACTGTCCCACTGCTGGGCAAAGGCTTCCTTCATTGAAATCAAGTCATCGCTACAATATCAATACCAAGCATGGTATTAGCTTAATCACCATGCTTGCCAGACGAGGGTTGATGATCACAAACCCGGGCTATGAATAAAATGCATTGATAAATAAAGGCGTCAGATAACGTGGTCGAAAAGCTAATAAAACTCGTATTATTCACTCCGAGCCGTTGGGGAGCCTCTTTAAACTACATTTTCAAAAATTGGCTCTCTGAAAAATGCTTCTATACTTTACAGGAATTCATGAATTAAAATACTATAGACTGTTATTTTATCTTCGACGTGCGCATTCTAGAAAACATTGATTATTTTGACATATCCAATTATCTGTTATGTGTACTGCATCATTATATTATGAATGTAATCTAATAATACTTTTATAATGACATATCAACTTAATTTTAATTATGTATGTTGAATAAGATATATATATATATATATATATATCTTAATAAGATCAATAACCCTTTTTTCTTATTATAACTATGTATAATTGGAATAATTGAAATTGGAATTTTTATAATTTTGCATGCTGTATATTCAGCGAAACATGTTGGCCAATGCTAATTATAACTCTGCTATATGACTATTCTAGCAAAACAAAAGTTATTCTATTATATTCTTCTTCAATTCTTTAACGATTGCTCTTCCAGATAACTACTTGTATGTATTTTATATATATATATAAATGTGTATACATGTATCCTTAACTTCAAGGGTTGTCACGTCATACGGAAATTGGGCGGTAGAGCGGGAGGACAACAAATGTACGGCGCTAACGACTGACCCACTCTCGACCGTACATCTCCGCGGAAGGACGCACTTGTGCTTTTATTCGGTTGGAGCACAAAGATCTTTATTCTTGCCTCAACCTCTTGTTAGCGAGTTACAACTCCACAGTCAACTGTACAAACTATAGGTACAGTTGTGATTTTCATACATACGAGTATATGCTAGCAAAGGCTTATTTATTACTCTACCGCGCTTAGTATTGTTACGGAGTGAATACTCCTTTTTAAAATTATACTTTTTATATTTTTCTACTTTTCTAATCAAAAACTTCTTTTGTTCTCTTTTGCCCTCTTGTTTTGTCATCGTCGTTGCTATATGTTGGTATGTTTTATTGTGTTACTATCAAACGCCAGCCGCACGACAGCCGCACGATAGCCGCACGCTTGTTTTAATATGGAACGCAGTGCAAACGCACGACAGCGGTCCGACACAAAACGCCTAATTTGAAAGCGCCCTTCGACAAGTGTTTACTCAGAAAAGACACGTGAAGTGAGTCGTTGACACCTAAGGGCTCTTTCAATTTAGACGTTTGTTGTCCGGCGGCTAACGCACGTTTGCACTGCGTTCCATATTAAAACAGTTGTGCGGCTGTCGTGCGACTGGCGTTTAATTGAAACCGCACGGCAGCGATCCGACACGAAACGTCTGAATTGAAATAGCCCTAATAACTGGCATTGAGCCAGCGCATCGTAGCTTTAGTAAAGGCCACCTTAAAGACTATTCACCCTTACAATGCATGAACACATTGTTTAAAGATCAAATCACCTATTTATCTATTGTCCATAATGGGGATGGTGTGACAACGGACTACCTAAATAAGGCTGTTCCGTGCACATTTAGATTTCAACATCCAATTAAAAATAAACTACTGAGTGAATAAACTTTTTTTTTGGCTATTTGCTATGAACATGATACATGGTGTTGGAAAAATACAATTGGTTTTACATGTCCAGCCAAAGATTTTAGGCATGCAAATGTTTGGTTAACTGAAACTATTGCAGCTAATGCGTTTTGTTTTAATATTTTTTAAACCAATTCAACATCTTTTAGTCTATAAGATTATTAAATACTAGCTGTTGCCCGCGACTTCGTTCGCCAGGACTACACTATCCCACAGAAACCTGGTACCGTGATAAAAAGAACGTAATGAACAAGTTCGGGTCATGGCCGGATCATGATGAAACTTTGCTGTCTATTCAGCAACGAACATTATTTTAATTTGACTTATGTAGACGTACTTTTTTACATTTTAAGTAGTTTAATTTACCTACTTGTGATTTTCGTTGTTTGTAAATAATAAATACACATGTATGAGTATATATATGTAGATTATTCACTCGTACACTGTGACATAGTGACAAAATAACCCGCACGAAAGACGAATCCAACACGCCAACTGCTCGAAACTCCAATTATTGATAATTTAAGTTTTACTTCTGCTACCGGACACCCTTTATTTAAATTTCATAATGAGCCCTCGAAATAGGTCCTTAAACAATAGGCGTACGCCTTTACGCACCTATAAAGTTGAACGATCCCTGTATATTTCTACCCAAGTTTTACTAATGATAGGGTATAAAATATTACATTGGCAGGCCAACGAACTGTAATAAGAACCTTCGGCTTTTCCGTTATACCGACGACATTACTAATTTTATAGCAATGTTTTCTTCATTTACAGAGCTAAATAATATTATAATGACTCTAAATGTAACCTTCGTGTGACGTTACAGTACTGATCGCACGGTATTATTAACATTCCAGGTATTCATTTTCAGGTATTCAATATATAACAATTTTTATTCAAATTTATAAACATGGCTACATATAAAATAATTTGGTTACTGAAGAACTTAACTCAAGGTAGGTAATAATTACCGATTTTTAATTTTAAATACAAGCATGCGTCATACCTTAAAATTACAAGTAGTTATAGTTTCAAAGATAAACTAAAAAAAACAAACTAACTAGGTTGGTGCCACGACCCAAAGTGAGTCTTGGCCTCCGATAATAAGAGCTACTAAAGATAGTAATAAAATATAGCTTCAACTAGAACTAATCAGGTATCTCCATGGTTTGTAAGTGGCCCGTAACACAAGTACTACAATAAAATTTTCTGCGTACAGTACCTATTTTGAAAAAGTAGGCATTTTGCTACGATGTCTTTTACCGATGATGTCCATATTACTACGTAGGAAATATAAGACGTGGGCTTTGGCCGACATAGGCTTTTTACTATTTTACTTTAGGTATTGACCGCCGCACCCGTTTAAATTCCATCATTTTTGTTCAAAATAGCGTAGGTTATTGGAAATTTATAAAGTGACGAGAGCAATATGGCAGACTTAAACCAACCCGTGTTAGTCTACTTGGCTGGATATTGTGGTCTTTCGCAATGGATGCCACTACATTTTCGGCTCCTTTTCCTACTGCTGCGAGCCACTAATGCGTATATCGACACCTACAAGACAAAACGTTGTAACTCAGTGTTAGTGCATTTAAGTTACAGTCTTATTTTTACTAAGAATGTGACTGTAATTATGTCTTTCATTGGAGTGTCAATATCGTTACTTACTCATATCGTCGCTTACTTATATCGTCGCTTACTTATATCGTCACATATTTTTTTTAGAGAGTTGGCTTATTGCCTCTAGCGGTATTTTCAGCAACACCGAACTTTTTGGGGGTGGCGAGAAACTAGTCAGAGGTTTACTAGAAGGAGTGGCATCACGCCCCGTTCCCTACAAGATTCTTCGAAGGGTTCGAATTGGATTTGCGTATATCACTCTATACTTTACTCTGAAATGTTATTTAATAAGGTCTATTTTGTGATAGGAATCCCGTTATCTGTGTATACTCTAGTCACTCAAAGTGCGAGTTCCGTTAACTCGTAATACCTACCTTCCGAAATGGCCGCCGCCGCCGCCGCCGCCGGCTCGCCTGTAATCTCTATAATTCTCGTAGTACCAGAATAACCATAAAAAGTAAGATGTGAGGATTCCACGCGATTGCGGAAACTGCCACAATTATAAAACCTTTTGACTACAACATGCTACGGGAAATCTAAAGAGCGTAAAGTTGAATCTGGCAACCTAGCTTTAACGTACGACAGACCATGCAGTGCCAGATACAAACAGGTATGTTTGTAACAGTTGTAAATGATTCTAAGTCGCCAGCCTAGAGTAGGGCTCCGATCTCCAGTTCCCTGGTTTGATTTTCAGCGGAGTTAAAGATCGCGCCAAACTTCTAGTCCCCTCGGAAGTTGCTTCGCGCAGCTACGAGTATAGGTACAGTCAGGCCCTGCGCGCTCGTCCCCGCCTTCGTCCCGCTGACGCCTATTTTTTACTACTGCGACGCCAATCGCGCCAACTTCAGAGGGGACTAGAAGTTTGGCGCGATCTCTACCAGTATTGAGCTCCGTAAAGTGTTCAACATTTTTTCCTTTTATCATTATAAATAGGGATCAGCAACTGATTTGAGTCTCGCAACAATTGGATACCGACCATCTGCTTCCTAGCTGTAATATCGTGAATTTTTTTTTTTAATATATTGACACGTCATAGTGACCACGTCCTGCCTGATGGTAAGCAGCCGATGCAGTCCAAAATAATGAGAGCGCTTCTCACCGTGGAACAAGCACGGTAACAAGCGCACCCATTCATGACGGCCTGCATAAATGCCGTTTCACGCCCTGCTTAATGGTACACTAGTAGAGGTTTGTTATTAGTACATTATATAACAATAGCTTTTCTTAGACATCTTGTAAAAGTACTTAGGTACATTTTAAAGCATCATTATGTAACTCACACATTATTGTTGCAGTTCTAATTGTACAGTGTTTTAGTATTTGAGCTTATCTCCTGAAGAATTTGTTTTAGTTAGGAAGATGCTGTATCGTATTTGACGGTATATGAGTACAAATTTTCTGGCTCCCTCTGCTAAGTACAATCTACTCAAACTCATCTATGTAATCCTGAAACTACACTCACGTACAGACAAAGGTTTTGGTTAGGAAATTAATGATTCAACACTTTTCATAAATAAACATAAACATAAAAAATCATTAAAGTCACCTATATTTATTGTCATCAATATTATTGTATGTGTGTGTGTTATCAATATTAATTGTTATATTTTTCTAGATAGAATATAAGATAAAAAATTGGTTTGTGACGTAATCCTTTATTTACTTAAAATATATAATATTTTAAACAAAATCCAGAGTTGCTTTTGTCGACTTATGCACTGCTATCTGTTTTGAACTTTTTATATTAAATTTATAGTAAGTGATCATAGTTAAATTAAACTGACATTGTTCAAAAGCTTTATTGTTTACTTGTAACACGATATGAGTTTTGTTATATTAAAACTTATTCTTTTACATTGCAATGTTTGCATTGCTTGAAAGAAATAAAAATAAATTCTGAGATTATGAGAAGTAGTTATATAATATAAGACTGTATACAATTTTGATAGGGCTGATATACAAATCTTTACTTAAAGTCAATACTCATATAACAAGGTGGGCCTTTTCTTTTCACCTTATATATCGTAGATTTCGTTTACTTAATGGAAAAATTCCACTAAAGGCTTTATGATATAAAACATTATACAAATAAAATTGGCTTTGTTCTCAAAAGGAGGCAGGGCAAATCTAAATATAATATAAGCAATCCTCAGGGGTCTACTGCCATTACCATAAAATACGGAAGCTATAAAGTGAAGCTCCGCAAAATTTGATTCGGGGCTTAACATCGATACTACTGTAACGGCAAATATGAAAATGAGTAAGCACCGGCGCCGGCGTAACTAGGAAGTAAACTTTGGATAGGCACTTAAATTACATACCATGTTTCGCCTTATTCCAACATAAAATTTTAACGTGGCAACACACCGACGAAGAATACCTATGCATGCCGTATAAATGAGAGTGCCGTGTGTGGTGTGAGATTAACTGCCGCACTTAAAAACGTCAATTTACTTTAAAGGTTGTACAGAAGATATTTTGTTTAAAATAAGTGCTCATTATTGGAGAGTTTAACAATGCAAACTCTTATCCTCTGGGGGCGATGTCAGAAAGTTTTTATCGTAATAAATAACATCTTTAACAAATTGTAGTAGAATGTAATATATATTAAAGAATATATTATAATGTTTTGAACCGTTAGGCAACGCTTTATAATACAATCAGTTCGATCGATTTAAGGTTTTATGAGGAGCTCGATGGCGCAGTGGTTAACGCACCCGGTCTGCGAGTGCTGAGGTTAAGCAACTTTCGCAAAGGCTGGTCATCGGATGGGTGACCAAAAATAAATCATCTCGAGCTCCTCAGGACTTCGGAAGGCACGTAAAGCTGTTAGTCCCGGCTGCATTAGCAGTCGTTAACAACCACCAACCCGCTCTGGGCCTGCGTGGTGGTTTATGGACCGTTCTCCCTATCCATCCATAGGGAAGGCTCGTGCCCCAGCAGTGGAGACATAAAATGAGCTGATGATGATAATGATGATGATGATGAAGGCCAACTTTTTTTCTGAAACATCTAGGAGGATCTAGCCTGAAGCGTGGTCGTTGGTAACCGAATGGGTAGATGCTTGTTCAACACCTTTGATTATATAGGTATGTGTAGGTATATGTATAATCAAAGCGTGAACCTAATAATTACTAGTTTTATATATCACCATCATCATCATCATCATCATCATCATCATCAGCTTATACTAGTCCACTGCTAGACATAGACCTCTCCAAGTGCACGCTACTGGAGATTGTATATTCATTATAGGTACTAATTGTACATAACTACCAAAAAAAGCGCGAAGCCATGCGTGCGAAATCATGCAAATTACCGTGTATCTTCATCATGTTTTGTAAAAAAAAATATGCAAAAAAGTATATCAAAAGCTGAATATAATTTTTTCATCGTCCCACACCGTACTCGTTTATTGTCGTAAAAGCTTAACACGAATGTACTATATTGGAATGCTCGCCTTAAGAGGGCGTATAAACCTAGAAAAAAAACAGATTCCACCCGCGCCCCTTTCACGCCCCGCTTTCGTCCGTGCGTACGGCGTGGCGGCCAACGCAACAGATTGGCAGGTCGCTCCCTCGTGTGTACTCGTGTTTAGTGCGATCGCGCACAGTATATCTAAAATAATCAGATAAAAACCGGCTAAGTGCGAGTCGGATCACCTAGCTGTACTTCGAAACACTAAAATACTCTTTGCTGGTGGTAAATAATACGCAAAGGTAAGTAATGATATCATATATTTTTATTATATATTGCTACTTTAAATATTTAATATTGTTTTATTTTATAAAGGCGTAGGTGCCATGAAATCTTTAAGCATTTTTGTATTATGTAGATTATTTTTTGTATCATGTAGATTATATTATCCCTTTCAGTCGCACTTTGCTATCGACAGAAGTAACTGCAACAGTCAGCGGTTGCTGTCGACACGTTAAAGGTCAAAGGCCTACCATCCGACGCTACAGTTACCTCTATTGATACCAAAGTGCTGCTCGTGTGTAAGTGCTCTTACTGTTATATCTCTTCTTCAAAGAGTGTCGACAATGTAAAAAAAAGAAGTCTAATTTTATTACAAAAATATCGCTTTATTTACATAGATTCATAGGTTTACATTTTTTTTTCAGAATTCGTTCCCTGGCTTGTACCTGTACTGCAAAGAACAGACAGAAAGAAGGTAAGTTAAAAACATTTTTGCATTAAATTATGTATTTAAGGTCTGTTCATTCTAACTTGTCTTAAAATGTAACAATCTTTATAGGACTTACTATTGAAATTTAATGAAAAATTTTATTGTTTTTTTAATGGTAAAAAAAACTAAAATATTGTTTACACTTAAGATAAACAGACTTTCTGTAATCAAAGTTAAAGTCAAAGTGTCAAATATTTTGTATTCAAATAAACTTTAGAAAAGAACTTTTGAATCGTCCAAACATTTTTTTTACCTACTACCCATTCAGGACGTCTATTTTTTAGTTGTGGAGAAGAATGGGCGCAAGAAACTCCAACAAGTTTTAATATAAGTAACGACATTTACAAAATTATATGCCGTTATCAACTTATATAAGTTTAAAATTACTTAAAAATATTTTAAATTATAAATACCTGTTGGGGTGATTGAAGCATTTTTAACCCATGCTGTTTTGTCCTGAATGTAATCAGACACTTTATAATAAGCTTTTTTACAAAGCTTTTCTTTAATGACGGTTTTAAATTAAATCATAAGACAAAAGAGGAATTCTCTTGCAAAATGTTTGGTAATATTTTAAATAAATGTGTAATTAATTCTAAGAAAAGCCTGTCTCAACCTACAATTATTAAAAATGTTCAGTCAATCAGTATGGTTCACCAGAACATTCAAGGAATGATGGGCAAAGATCCAGAGATTGAACTGTTCATGAACGATAATAAAGTTGATATTCTGTGTATTACTGAACACTGGCTTAAAGATCATCAGTTCATGTTCAATTTTAATAATCATTTGGTAGGTAGTTCGTTCAGTCGAGTAAATTCAATTCATGGTGGCTCCTTAATTATAGTTGATAAGAAGTTAAAATTAAAGGAAAGAAAAGACATAATGAGCCTCTCGGTTGAGCAAACAATAGAAATAGCTTGTGTGGAGCTGGAGCGACTTGTTGTATTAAGTTATACAGGCCTCCGTCAGCATTGTATGATTATTTTGAAAAAGTAATGGATGAAGCATTATATAAAATCCGCAATGTAGGTAAAAAGATAGTTGTTTGCGGTGATTTTAATATTAATTTGTTAGAAAAGTCTACAGGTTCTATCAAAATTAAAAATTTATTTCAATCATATAATTTGAATAATTTATTTTTGGAGCCGACTAGAATAACTGCCACTTCGGCCACTTGTATCGATAATATATACACTGATCTAGTACCTCTGTCTAAACTCATTATTAATAAACTAGACTCTGATCATTGTGGCCAAATGGTCACCCTTTCACATCAGTGTCAGCAAGTGAAGAAACAGATTATCACTGTTGTACCAAAAACTGCAGGTCGTCTGGAACGCTTCAAAACAATCTCTATGATAATATATGTTATGTAGAATATAATGATAACCCAAATAAATTTTATAATGATTTCTTTTATAAATATTGTTTAGAATTTAATAAAACTTTTATTCCAAAGATGATCTCGGTTAGTGGTACTGTTACTTTTAGTGAATGGGTTACAATTGGTATCCACAAAAGTAGAAAGCGACTTTATGAGCTATATGATGAACGCAACTATAACACCAGTGAAGATTTCAAATTGTATGTCAAAAATATTCTAAGTTATTTAAAACAGTATGTCGATTAGCAAAGGCAAAATTCCTGAGTTCAAAGATTAAGCTAAGTGATAACAAAATAAAAATGACATGGAATATTATAAATAGTGAAACTGGAAATGTCAAAAGTCGTAACAATGAGTACAAATTGAGCTTCGAAAATCAAATCTTAACTTCTGATGCTGATGTTGCTGCGGCATTTGAGAAGTTTTTTACTGATATTCCAGTTTCAACTACAAAGACTTTGGACTCGTCCCCCACTGTAGCTGAAGCGGTTCTAAAGGAAAATGTCAAACCTAGTGAAAACCATTTTAGTTTTCAAAAAATTGATTTTAGAGATATAATTAAAACTTTTAACACTCTTAATAAAAAAAAAGACTGCTGATTTGTGGGGTAATTCCGTTGACGTCACTAAATCCGTTATTGAGACAATAGCTCCAGTTTTAGCTTGCATATTTAACGAATGTATTGACTGTGGTGTTTTTCCTGACCTAATGAAGCACAGTAAAGTAATTCCATTATACAAATCAGGTAGCACATCTGACCCCACTAACTTTAGACCAATTTCTGTGCTACCCACATTTAGTAAAATATTTGAAAAGATAATTCTGGACCAAATTCAAGTTCATTTTTATAGAAATAAGCTTTTACATTCATTTTTCAGGTATCGCGAGGCATTTCATCTGCGAGCTCTTCGAGATCTACGAGATCTTCGAGCTGGATTGTACAGTCAGCAACGACAGACTTTTCATGTGTTAACATATAAAAAAATCAATATTATGTTTACATTCTATGGTTTTTATAAAAATAAATATACGAATAGCTTTAAATTAAACAACTGTAACGAACTAACAGAGTTGATGAGAGATTTTTGCGTACGAGTTTGACCGGATAGCATTCATCGGCTTGTGAGATATTACGACATTTACGAGCTGCAGCAGTTCTGAAATACAAAATAATTGTAAATCACAAGTTTGTACGGTAATATACGAAGTATGATACAATACTTCCAGAATAGCTAATTCAACTTAATTATGTACTGTGAAAAAAAATTACTATACATACTGCCACCAATACGAGTGGTCAAAAGCATCGTTCTGTTTTGCATATACTATACCCGGTACCCGCTTAGCCGTCATTGCTTCAGCGCTTCTAATACATTGTATAGTGAGCTCTAAAGTTAATGCGTAAGGGTCGATATTTCAAGGTGAGACTACTCATCACCAATGAAAAGAAATAATAACAATATTATGATAATAATATCTTATTTTAACGAAATATTTTCTCGGCGCCCTGAGCACAGAAACACAGTCCTCTCGTCTCAACAGAGTGATCGCGACTAATCGATGAAACAAAACATGCCTGTTACCTCGGGTCAGGTGCGACAGACTGGAGCGTTCTGCACGGAATAAGAATGTCGTAAGCGCCGAATTAGTTTTAGTTTATTTACTCGTAAAATATACATTTTTTTTTCAAATCGCTAATACAGTCGCTCGGTAATATAATTTGATATTATGTGTTAAAATATTGGCTCAGTAATATGCGTCAAATTGAAAATAAATTGATTCTAGTTGAAAAGTAGACGTAAGTTTGTGATTTTATTTTATCGATAAAATTTTAATATATTATGTTTTCGCTTAAGCCAGTCCCTTTCAAGTATGCTGTAGTATCTATGATATTTTTTTCGGGTAAATCGTGGTTTATCTTCTAGTGTTAAAATCAAATCTACGATTGGTGATTTACCTTTATACCCCCTCTTAATGACAATGTGCGTAAAGGCCATATTTAAACGCATAGCATCTGTTTGATCATCGGCGGCGCCGGCGCGCAGCTTGTATGAATATGTTGATTGTAAATTATTCTTTTTATCTTTAAATCGTTTAAATGTCCAATGTGTCGCGCTCAGTGGAAATGGTAAATTAGTGTATCAGTTTATTTGGGGCTAATTGGATTTCTCAGTATTATTTTTACCGCCTCTGTTGTTTATTTTGTATTAATTGTCATAATAACAGAAGAGCATTTCTGATTTTTTTTAATTGTTTCTACCTTCATCCTTATTGTCACTTACTAACCATCAGGTGAAAATAAGGCCAAACGCTGCCTTATTATTGGTAATTAAAAAAATAATTAATTAGTTGTAAAAATTTCAATTTAGTTTTTTCCAAATTTATTTATTAAGAGAGAAGAGACAAGTTATCAAATAGATAGCTAAAATTCTCAGTTTATTAGTATTGTAAAACACGATTCCATCAATTCGTATGGAACACCATTAAATTGTACGACACACTGTGCAAATGTGAAATTGATTATGCGCCCGAAGTAGCTAATTAGCGAAGTCCGCGTTCATTTGCTCAACGAATGCGAACTGCATTAATTAACGAGAATGCTTACAAATCAAAAGGCGTAACAAATATCGTTATTACCCCTTTGTTTGTAGAGTGGTGATCTTTTGTAGTTTCGTTAGACGACTACTGTGAAGTGAACTCATTTCTTGCACAAGCGTAGTAGCTTTCTGGTGGGTAAAACTGATAATTACACATGAAACTTTAAGAAAAGAGTTTTTTTCTTTGTGAATAGATATGGGAGGTTGTTTAGCCAAAAAAACAAGCACAAATACCAAAAACTTATTTGTTTTTTGCGAACACAAAATAGCCAGACGGCCTTTAAAAAAATGAATATCGCCATTTCGTTATCCAAAACAACTATAAAACAAACTAACACTATAAATATTACAATAGTTGCCTCTTTTACTTATTCCTTAAGCGTAACATACTATACCTTTCATTCAATTATATTGTCTTGTAGGTCACCCCCCTCAACCTTCCAATCACACATAGGTAAAGGGTATTATTCTATTTATTTTGATGATGGTTGGAATTTACTACCTGCCTATAGGATTTCGTGCTGGGATTTAATAACATGTATGGCAAAAATAAAAGATACTGTCAGTTGAATTTGCGTCAAAGGGAGTGCACACGCAATTTAAGCAAATCATTGACGATAGCATGTTACATAAATTTTGAAATGACCAAAACCTCAGCCATGACCAAAACGTCGGAAGAAAAAAGTATTTAAAAAAGAAAGGTAACATCTATTTCTCATTATAAAGTGTATTCGCGTAAACTATTCAAAACAAAAATAAAATAAAAGTTAGTAAAGTCATCACAACGATACTAAAAATATCATCACAGCGGTTTTGTCTCCGCTCCTTTGTTTGTCTACGAATTCGTAGCAGATTCAGCATTGTCTGGCACAATATTTCATTTTGGATGGGGCGATCTTGACCCTCGCTAAAGTCGTCTTACATAATTGCCGCAGTTGAAATATCAACGGTACAATGTCATTTTTAACAATTTCAATATCAGTCTTGAACCTTATTTATCTAGAATCTTTCCTAAACATATGGATTAAGAAATTTTGGACATTGCAGATAATATATATTTATTTATTTAAACTTTTGCAACATACATTATATGACGTACTTGATGCCTGCGTCAATCTCTAACAGTCAACCATAGGGTGGTGCAGAGATTGGTAGATGCAATTATGTACGATGACTAAAGTGGATAGCAGAATATAAAAAAATGTATATAATATACATAAATATTATATTTAAATAAACATACGAGAATATGTTTATTGTAAATACGTTAATAATGTAATACGTAATAAATGTTATGACACTCGTAATATTATGTCGGTGTATAACGCGTACAGGCCATAATGGACGAAATCAATCAACTGAGAAACCACTCCTAGTAAATAATAGCAAGTACGAGTACTAATTACTACTGGGTAAGAATACAACAAATAAACACTATCATCATCATCATCATCATCATCATCATCATCATCATCATCATCATCATCATCATCATCATCATCACCATCATCATCAGCCTATACTAGCCCACTGTTGGACATAGGCCTCTCCAATAAACACTATAATACGAGTATAATACTTATTTAAATACGACCCACCCATGATTAAACCTTGAACCTTCTTTACAGGGGTGTATTCCATTCCATCGCCAGAAAAAGCAGATATTTACACCTTATCGTTACCCAATCCACCTACCCCTTTTTTAAAGATCTTAGTCTTATAGTTTCTGAGGTTTAATGATTAGCCAGTACCTAAGTTATTGGTGTTTCAATTTAATAAATATGCTATAGCAATTCGTCTGTGACTTTGTCCCCATGAACACCTGTTTTCTGTAATGGTTTTTTTAACTCAAACAAACAAAGAAACTATTTAATGTTCCTTATTGAAACATGAACTAACATTTTTTACCTCACAATATTTCATGTAAGTATTTTCAATTATTTTTCTCCAAGGCCATCGAAAGTTCATAATCTGAACTATACTTCACTATGTAAGTAGTTATTTTTGAAATAACCACTAACATTCGCAGTTCATTTGTATTGTATGCGATCAAAATAGAATTAGATGCCTACGTGTTTGCACGATTTAATTTAACATCGAATTTGATTTGTGGATATTATTAAAAGTTTTGTTAAGGCGCTCCGCAGAAAGATCAACTTTAGCTACAGAAACGATCAACTCAGTTGAAGAACATTTTATTAAAGTTTTTGTTATAGGTAGTTTACGGTTTTTCTATTTTTTTTTTAATTTACGGGTAAGCACAGTGCCTTGATCTCACTTGATGTTAAGTGATGATAAAAGGCCAATAGGTGGAAGCGCACTTCACCCGGGATCCTCAACTAGTGAGGCACTAGCTATCTTGTCTCTAGCTACCAAAACACAATAATGGCGACATATTTAGTTAAGATGGTGGTAGCTAGGCAGGCGGACCAACAAGTCCTACCACCAACCAAACTGAGTGCACAAACATGTACCCCCCGCTGGGAATCGAACCCAGGACCTCTGGGTCTAAGCCGGTGGTCTTAACCACTAGACCACAGAGGCGGTTGCCGTGATTCTGAATAAACTTTTTAAATAGTCGTTTTTAAATTGTCAACAGTCAGTGTTTGTCAGTTGAGGAAACCAGCAACTTGATTGAGACATTGCTAGTTGCAGCAATTTGAAACTGATTCTGTCATCGAGTGCAGCAACTGATAAATGTTCATCATCGAAACTCGCAACTAGAATTGCTATGTATTACCTATTAAAAAAAACCAGTGGCAAGTTGCCGCAATACGGAGATTAAAGTTGCTCTGCCTGCGGAACGTTTTAAAGCTACTTCCGAGCTTCATACATTGGTGGTTTTGTATCTGTTTGAGGGTAGAATTGAAATCGGTCAACTCCACATGCCACGACAGACTTTTTCACCTTTGAACACTTTGACCCTTGTTGTTGGGCCGAGGCTGTTTGTTGTGGCATATGCTGTCCTTTTGTAATATAGCTCTGTCCTATCGGTAAGGTCCATTACGCAGGAGACTCGTATAATCGCAGAAAAATGGTTTGTTGGTATAGTCTTAGCAGCGTCTGTTCTTGTTTAAACGTTGCGTAATTAAATACTTGCAAAATTATTAAAAAGGGTGTTATTTATTGTACTTTTAAATAATTTTGGACTATATCAATGTAACAAGTTCTTTTAAATATTTTTGAGAAACATAAAAGAAAAACGAGGTGCTTAGAATATACTTGAATGTTCTAATGTTGTTTTTTTTTCATTGCTATTTTTGTGTAAGGTACGATTTCCAAGATTCTCACTGACTATAAAAAATAGAACGTTGTAAAGGCCATATGTGCCGTAATTGCTTTACGAAGAAACTTAAGTGACTTGAAGTGTGGTTTTAAGAGCTGTAGCTTATGTTTAGAATCATACTAAAACAACAGCTATTAAAACAACACATACGTTAGGTATATGTGTAATAGGTGCACACTTATAAAAGGCTTAACCTCATTTAAGCTACAAAATTTAATTTCTTTCGAAGTATATGAGTGTAAATATTTATATAAAATACAGTGAAAAAAATTAAACGCCCACCCTACCCAGCCTTAAGTGTAGCAATTAACACTTAAAAATAAAAGTAAAAATTTATATAAGTGTAGTTTGTAATAACCGCGTTATGTTATTTTGATAAAGTATAGTACAAAATGTTTTATTTCAATGTGTAACATACGCGTAAACTTTAAAAAAGAGTTTGTTTTGACTTAAATACACCCTTACAATAAGGTAGCTGAAAAACTAACCCACCTCCTTTTTAAAGGGAAAATAAAAAAGAGGTTCCAATGAATGAGGCGAATGCGTAATGGTTTTTCTATGTCTTTTCAGGGGAAGTACACGATTTGGCGGGCAACACAAAGGAACGGGGCGGGAGCGTGTGCGGCGAACCCGCCGTTTGCCTCCATTTACATACCTCGAACAACATTCGCTTAATTCTCGAACGTTTTACGAGACGAGTGCTGACCTAATTCGAGCTGAATTGTGGAGCTCGTCTCGGCACAAACTGCTGTAGATTTTTCACATTACATCATAATTTTTACATTAACATTCCTATAACATAATTTTTCGGTTATTTTTTTTTGTAAACGTCAGAACTTCTGTAAAAGTTGCAAAAGGTGTAAAAGTTAAAGATAGACGTCATGAATGGAGTAGGTAAAAATGTTTTCAAGATTCAAAAGTACTTATTTTATAGAATAAAAAAATCGACTTTGTATTTGTTTAAGAAGTGACGGGATAGTTTGCAAAATAACTCAATAAAGAGAAGACACGACTTCTACTTATATTTGAAAACTGATCGCATCATGGAAATGAGATAACTAAAAACCCTATAACCGAACTAGCTTTTGTCCGCGGCTGCGGTTCGAATTAAGGTCTGTTAGAAGAGTAAAAAATGTACGACTCTTTGTGCATGTACAAAGTGTTGAAAATATTTTCCATAGGTGAGTTTCGAACTCGCACCTTTTGACAATCCGGGCCAGCTGCCTTACTATAATGGTCAATGGATTTCCGCTCGTGGAAAATTCTCGCTTTTATTTTTTATTTTGTTGAGCTGGCAAACGAGCGTACAGCCTGCCTGATGTAAAGCGGCAACCATTTTTTATTTTTGTATTCGCAATAATATGTTAAATATTTACACATATTTTTGTCTATTTGGTCACTTTTGTTCCTTTCGACGTCGTATTGTAAAAATATATGTGTTAATATTTTGTTTTATTTGGGGTGGATTATTTCGTATAGTATAGAACTTCGTTGAAATTTAATGATTGATGATGAGAGTTGAAGTTCCCTTTCGGGATCTGTCAGAATAACAGCGCTCCCACTGCACTCGGCCCATCTTAGAGTGCCGAGAGGTATTATGCTGAGACAGAGTCCTTGTTGGCCTTACACACTTCCTTCTTTTTGGTTTATTTTTTATTTTTTTTCTGATAATCTTTTTATTTTTATTCACTTTGTTTTGTGCTGTGTTTAATTTTATTATGAATCCTTTTGTTATGAATCTTATACGTGTGTAAGTGTCAATACATGTTTTTCTTTCTTTCTTCTTTTCTTTCAAGTTGCTTAAGTCAAAAATCTGTAGCTGAGGGGTCACAACAGAGGTGTTCTTCATAATTAAAGAAAAAAGTGTCGATCCATGGTTCCTGTCGAACACTGGTGCTATAATGATTTTTTTCTAGAAAGAATATAAAGTTTTCATTATTAATTTCATTTCAAATAAACACAATGAAATTAAAATATATTTCTTACAACCAGAACCAAAGTGTGGGCTCACCAACTACTATTATTAAAATAAGTTATGTTTGAAATAGCTTGGGATTATTTTAAGACAAGCAGTTGTAAAACCATGATTGGTTGGTTGGTTGATTCGTGGACACGGTTCCTTAAATCCAAATTCCCTCTTTTTATAGTTTCGGACTTCCTCATAATGACGAGGAAGATCGAAGACAAATGATCATATCTGTGGTCTCTACAAATTATTTGATTTTACCAAAGAACAAAGCGACATCACAAACTTATATCACATAAATCAACTCGTGAGACGGTTGAGGAAACAAAAGTTCACCATCAACGTAATTGATACATTAAGTTATGTGTTTTTTCAGCGGAACAAATGAAACTCAGCATCGTACAAGACTGAAGTAGCAAAAATAGTTTTTATTTACTGGTAATAAAATGCATACGAGCATTGGATAAAATCTCTCTCGTGCAAAATTCTCGGGGTTCATTAGCTTTCTTATCTTTTTCACATAGCGGTCGCCATTTGAGAAAATTCAATGAACGAGTCTGTAGTCTCAAACTATTTGGTTTTACTAAAGCTCCAAACAACCATCAAATTAATCACCAATCGCATAAATCAACGCGCGAGACGGTTGAAGAAACAAAAGATCAACATCAACGTAATTGATACAGAAGCTATGTGTTTTTTCAGTGGCATGAATGACTCAGCATCGTACAAGACTGGAGTAGCAAAATAGTTTTTATTCACTGGTAATAAAATGCATACGAGTTATTTAAACTTTGAATAAAACCTCTCTCGTGAAAACTTCTCGGGGTTCATTAGCGTTCTTATCTTTTTCACATAGCGGTCTCCGGATTTAATTACGACCTGGCTGGATTGTGAGTTATTCTTCAAACTTACTCTGTGAAATTTATGAAGTTTGGAATCGTTAATATTCTTTGATAACATTAGTTCGATGAAAACTAAGATAAATGGATCCTACTTCATCTTGAGTTTAAAGAGACTTAGATTAGTGTTCGTAATTCAAATAGAATTATATAGTTTTAAGTTTTAGTCCGAGTCGTGTGATTTTAAAGTAACACTTTCCGTAATAAAATTGTATTTACATATCGATACCTTTAGGTAGAAAGGTCGTATAAACCATTTTGGCCAAATTGAGTTATATATACCATTTTTCTCAGATTTTTTTTCTCTATCGATCTGTATATACGAAATACAGAAATTCGCAAAAAACATGTTTATACGACCCAGAAAATTTCGGTCATAACGTCTTAAAAAAGGTAAATTTTTAACGTAAAAGCCGAATGTATTTTTTTTTGTAGTTTTGTTATGATGTAATGACCATAATTTATATTAACTCAGGGCGTAAAAATCGTCTTATATACGCCCTAACGAGTTAAATACATTACTTACAATTAGTTTAAATTCGACGTCGTAATGACCATAATTTATGTGATAATAAGCTTACCAAAAATGGATATACGACCTATGCAGTTGTTTTAGGTACATTTTCATGGGGTGTATTAACCATAAATTGGTTTTTTCTTAGACGTAAATCCAAGTTAACTTTGAAACAAAAGAAGATAGATGTGTTTTGATGATTTAGACTTTTTCATTCTCAAATTGTAAGAATCTTTTTCATTGGTCATTTTTTTATAACTTAAAAAACAAAAAAGTTATGAATTTTTATTTAAAAAAAAAAAATGTTTTTCTGCTCTCCTGAAAAGTCGGGTTTTGGTTTATACGACCTTTCTACCCAAAGGTATCGATATATAATAATTTATTAAGTCAGAGAACATAATGTAGGTTTTAGTCTGAATTGTCTAATTAAAACTTGTGTATTAAAGTAAAGTAAAGCGAAATATTTACAATGGTGAATCTTCAAGACCACCATTGTTTTTAGAAGTTAAATTTACGATATAGGAGTTCGGCTGTGCAATTTTAAAACATAGCAAAGGATATTAGACAAATTTTTCAGGAGAGTGAAAAAACGTCTTCTCCACTTTAAGAGCGTGCCGCAACTGAATTATAAAGCTCAGGTTGACGGAAGTTAGCTTAAAAGTTGCGGGATATCCTTGGCTTTAATATAAATGTAATATTTATCATATATTTTTAATAATGCACCTTAGAAAACACTAAGAGTAAACTTGTTTCTGATGTGTGATTGATGGCCAGAAAACCATTTTAAAACCTAGGTAGGGTATCTATATCATAGGTATTTGCAAATGTAAGTTTAGATCAATAATTCATATTTTTAAGCGCATGTAAAGATTTAATTATTGACGTAAAAAATAAGGAGATCGATGGCGTATAGGTAGCTTAGCGCGTTCGACCTTTATTTAAATAAATAAAAACAAAATATTATTTCACATACACACCAATAATTATCTAGTCCAAGATAAGTGTTATGGATTCTAGATAACGGACTAACGTACATACTTTCTTTTTGTAAATACATACTTAACACACATAGGAACACCCAGACCCAGACAAATAAATACATAAAATTATATTTGTCTTATGCGGGGATCGAATCCGCAACTTTAGGAGCAGAAGCCAGATACGTGACCTCTGCTCCACACAGATCATCCGTATAATTGTGAAAGTTAAGCAACTTAAAGCAACTTAAGCGAGGCAGATAATCTGATGGATGACCAGAAATTTATTAACACGATTTCCTCCGTGCTTCCAATGCTCGTTAGGCTGTTGGTCCTAGCTGCTGCATATTCTGATAGTTAGCACTTACCAATTTGCAGTGAGCAAAAAAAACATCCGAATGTAACTATTGCAAAATAAATAATAGAACGATATTTTTGTTGTACTTACCGAAGGTTATCTTTAGCCCTCATGGCATTAAAAAGGTGGTAGGACAACATCAAGAAAGTGGCTGGTATGAACTGGATCCTTACTGCCCAAGATAGAAATAAGTGGAGAAATTTGAAGGAGGCTTACACCAGATCTCTGGTTGACGAAAGCTGAGAAGAAAGAAAGGAAAGTTTACTACTTCTGTGCTAGTCCAATTATTTAATATTTTTTCAATATCATTCTCTACTGCGTAATCATTGTTTGAAATCGATTTTGATGGATCAGCTTGTACACATTCATTACAAGTTGTTTTACTCGTAGTACATCAAACGGATATGCATGTATTCAGCTTGCTATATTGTATTCCTATGTTAGTGGTAGTAGCCTATAATTAAGGCTACGGTTTGGCAAAACCGCCAAACAGTTATCGCAAACAGTGATTGCTTTCCTGGAAGTACATAAATAAATAAATGAAAATGTTTAGTACCTACATCTGAACTCTATTGAATGAAATCACAATAGTTTACTAAACGATTCCCAAAGGAACTACGCTCACAGTAATTGCCATTGTTTAACAGAAGTTTTGAAAATATATTTTTATTGTTGTTGTTTCCAATACGTAAAACGTTACTTTGATAAGAAAGTTTTGAATTTGTTCCATTTATTTTGGAGGATCGAAAGTTACATGTTCATTGGGGGAAACAATGAGTGACGCTTGATATTACCAGATTTTTTAATCAATCTATTTATAGCTAATTGTTGAAATAAGTAGCTCCCTTGGGTAAAGTTTTGATTTTAATGCGTTCTTTTTAATTCAAGGTTTATAGAAAGAAAGTAAAATCCATCATGAAATGTTGGTTTAAGTAATTAAACTTAACCCATTTTACCGTAGTGGTTAATGGCACACATCCGGTGACTTTACATTGCAAAGGTAGGTCCTGTAAAAAAAAATTGCACGATTCAAAAGCACCTTTATTTAATTTATTTTAATAATAATACTTTGACTTTGACATTGAAAGCGTAGGCTGCTGCTCAATATCGAGCTCCACAATCCATTTAAAGTTAAAATAGCTAAAGTTTTCTAACATTTAGAATTTGAATGTAGTAAAAAATCAGAAATCCTTTTCCAAGCTTTCATTATTTATCTAAAAACACGTTTACCAAAGTAACAGTCTATGTTTAGAGAAAAAACAGTGCAGCAACAAAGCATTTTTGAGAGCCATTTTCAATTGGATTTAAGCTTCCAATTTGGCTCAGACAAAGAATACGAATAAACTCATTCGCTTGGAAAAAAAACATCGATCGCTTTTTTTTTACTTCACTTTGAAAGTTTTAGTTTCTCCGCAGAAAGTTCGAGGAGAGATCGAGATTATAAAGTTGGATACTCCGTAGCGATCCACGGATCAGGCATTACTGAGAATGACAGTGATAACATATTCTCTTTGAATCTTTCTTTTTGAGCCTTAACACTTGATCCCAATAAAATTATGTCTTATGAGAAAAAGAAAACGGTCGCCTTTTTATTTATAAGCAGGTTCGTTCATCAAAAGAAGTCCCAGAATAAATTTGTGGTTAGACAGAATTTCAGCTTATTATTTTTGGAAAATTTGCTAGTTCTCGATATTCAACTCAAACGCCTTGAAGTAAACGGCAAGGTTTAGTGACACTGTCGCGTGATGTTGACCCCTGACCTCCGGTGTTGGACTGCTCACTACGGATTAAAGACTGAGCGCTTAGCCAATCGGTCAACGAGGCAGTGTTGTCGACAATAATAAACATTTTTTTTAAACCTTATTAGGATTGCTCGGCCTTCATCTCACAAAATTTTAAGGGATACTAAAGCGAAAGGTTGTAGCCCACTTCACCCGAAATCCATAACTACTGAGAAACTGGTTAACCTAACTCTAACAGTTGGAACACAACATATTGCTTCTTACATTGATGTTATGGCTACATAGTTAGATAAGCTGGTGACAGATAGCCAGGCGGACTTAAAACAAACCATTAATTAAACCGAGTATAAACATGTACTGTTCCGCTGTGATTCAAACCCGGGAGCTCTGGATCACTGGAACAGCGATCAACTGTTTGGTTAAGGCTTTGATAAAGATGCATTAGTAATGTTTGATCTTTACATTTTGACTATGGGAAAATTGACAAAACCAAACCTCCGACTGGTCATTTTGGAATAGCAGAAACGAGGACCTGAAATTTAGATGGCGTTCAGGATGCCAAGTGCGTGTTCTATTTGCCATTTGACCACGTTAACGACATCGAGATTTTGTATGGCGTAATGGTTAACTCTCCTCGTTTGTCACCAACAGGCACCGCTTTAAAGTCATATAAATTCTCGTTTTTGTTAATAAGATCGGATGGTGATTAAAACTCGCAGTAGGCAACCCAGCGTTGTTTCTTGCAGGCCTGTATGATTCAATATTGGAACCGTTAACAAGCGACAGGCCGTAATGGATTTAGCCCCATTAAAACATTGACAAATGATTCTTGGCCCCCAAAATATAGTTGATGACTAAACAAACTATTGTGGAAGCCAGTTGTGCCAAAACAGTATCGCATTTTTGTTTTCTTCTTTAAAAAAGGTGTTAAAAAGCCTTTTTTTTGTGGTCATGATTTTGTTGTTATGGCGATATTAGGATGATTGGTAGTTAGCTAGGCTGACTGAAAACATGCCCTAAATGAGCGTAGCAGGCAGTTAGTGTAAGTTAAATACCCTGTGTGAATCAGAAACACAAGCTTCGCAAGGTCACAGTGACTAAAAATAATTGAATAATAATACTGTTTCTAACTTCTATGTTTCAAAGTACCTATTACTATTTTAACCTTCAACTCTAACCGAGGCTTATTTATCATCAGTCTTGAAAGTAGGTGCTGTTATTTCCGAACAAGTAGCGTATATTATTTGGACTTGAACTTCTTATTATTTCTCATTCCTTGTAAGTTTCTCTATGGCGCAGCGTCAGCGCCTTAGATTATATACACGTCGGTCGTTAGCGCGATCGGGTAGCGTTCTTGAAAGTTAAGCAACTATCTTAATGCCTAGTTACCGGAAGGGTAACCGAATTAATATTATATCGAGTCAAAAAGACAAGTTATGTAAGTCGTTTGTCTAGTTTGTTAATCAAAGATGGCAGTCAGTTAAACCCGACCATTTTTAATGGCATGCTTGGCATTCTGTAAGCAAGTAGTATGAAATTGGAAATATCATCTTGATTTAAATTGTTATGTTGTAGGTACAATTCAATATAATAACAAATAAATAAAAAATGTATTCCTAATGTTAGAGATGACAGAAATGTTTAAGTGGTACCTAGTTAGATTAATTTTAGTCCCTCAATATACAATCTGTCGGAGTGGTAGAGCCACGCTGCGTTCTTCTTCGTTCTTCGTGCATCTAGGTCATAATTACTTTTTATCCATCTACTATTTTCTTTGATTATACTAAATGTGACGTCGATGTCCCTAACGGCGAGTTAATTGTTAATTTTAAAGCTCTGTCTACCTCTTTTTGGGAGCAGGACGTGAGTATGTATGTATTTTCTTAAGGCGAAGGGTAAGGCATACTAGCGCCACCAATTGATAATTTGACAATTACTAACGGGCCGGGTCTTTTTTTAAACATTGCGTACCATCCGATAACAGGAAAGCATCCATAGTATTTATTTAATAATTGTGCACTACTTTTTGATGCGTGGTTTATTCACAAAACGGTCTATCGCATTTATTCACAAACAATGGCCACTTTTGGTGTTAGCGAATAAATAGAAAACAAACCTAAAAGTAGTGCACAATTATTAAATAATAGATGTTTGCCTAGTGCTGGAAGGTTCGCAATGTTTGAAAAAAAATCCAGTTTAGCAGTTATCAAATTAAATCCATTAGCGGCCCTAGTGTGCCTTACCCTTCGCCTTAAGTGTGTGTCTGTCTACTATTTTAATTATTTAATTTTTTTATGCACAATGATGTGCAGTTACAAGATAACATTTTACTAGAAAAAAACAACCAGTATCAGGAAGTTCGAGTGGGAATTGAACCCATGACCCTTGGATTACCGGTCCGATACTCTGACCGCTGAGCTACCGTGACCCCAGAAGACTGCTTGAATTTTTTAGTACTTTGTGATTTACGCTGCAAGGCACCTGTCATTGTTTTCTTTTGTCTATATCTTTTACTTCATAATAAGATTTTAAGAGAGCTTCAATCAAATCTAATTCGCTTTGAAACCTTCGCGAATCTCAAAAGATTTAGACAGCTCAACAACAATTTCGTACCTTCACAGGTTAGAGTGATCTTTTGATTAAGGTGCCCTAAATTCATTGCAAATGGTGAAAGTGTTTGGCGGGTTTGTTAATTAAATAAGGGTTGTCCCGTCTCCGCATGATTTATACATTTAACCCGTCGCTCAAGGCTGAAGGGCGAGGTGGGCTTGTCACAGATATTCGTATTGCTCTACGATATTGCGTATCTGTACTCATTAGAGTAGCTTTTAAAGTGTTTTCTTTTTCTTTTTCTTTTTTCTCATTTAATGGCTCGGTTTGGCTTGCAGATTTATCCAGTGACAAGTAAGAGAGATATTATTAAATATTTTCTTTGTTTGTAACCGACTTTAAATAGGAGGAGGTTCAATTCGGTTGTTTATACTCGTATGTTCTCTTTTATGTGTACTCGCTTATATCTCCGTCATCTATGCACCGATTTGGATGATTTTTATATTAGATAAATGATGAGTATTAACAGTAATGTTTAATCAAATATGATATTCCCCTCATATCCTTAAGTTTAACTTATTATTAAAAATGTTAGACTCTACGTTGGATTTTTCGACATTCGCAACTTTTGCAATTTCGAGTCATTGCATCGATGTAATGATAACCAAACTGTTACAAGCTCGATGCTTTTGAAGAAACGTTAAATCGTTGGTCCCTGTTGCTGCCGTGAGGTCGGTCTTTGAACACCATAACCCCCTATTGGTTCAGTGGTAGGCTATATGCCCGATCTCTGTTTTTGTTTATATTAAAAGGCTTATAATAATACAAACTTCAATGTTCAATAACTTTTCAATAAAGAAGCCAATGAAACGCTTTAAAGCAAAAGTTTAATAATACTTCTAGATGGCGTGGTAATGGGAAATCGACCTGTCAAATCCGAAGAGAATAAGATTATTATATCTTTTATGCTAAAAAGAATATAACCAGCAAGGGGCTTAGTATCCGAACTCCCGTGGTACCCTTGAAAAGACAGCCGGACCCGTAGTTCCAACTGCCATACCCTACCTATCAGGGTCAGTAGATAGGGACAACCTATCAGGCCAACCCACTCAACACTACTTTAAAGTTTATACTGACACCCCCTACCAACCATTAGGTCACAAAGTAGGTGTCAGACATCCTTGTGCAAGCACAAGGGACCATCTACGTCAGGTCATAACGCCAGATCAGGACGCACCGAGGCGCATTCTTCATCCGGTACTTTTAAGACTAGTGTCTCAAGCTAGTCGCCCCGTGGACACGTATAGTCCACTACCTATTATCCAGATAGGTTACCGGAGCTGTAAGCTCGCTCACTTCTCGTTGCACTAGAGCACAACTCGCAGATTCCACTGCTCGGGTCGTCAACTCTAAGTTGACTACCAATTATCCTCTTTGGTGGCGGAGTTGTAAGCCCACTCACTTCTCAGTACCCATCCAGGCACCTTGCCGATTTCAACATCCTACGCGGTTGGCTCAACCGGAGGTATTGCATCTAGCGGGCACCTCTACTAGTTATCCAGACTAGTGCCGGAGATGTTGGAGCTCTGCTTAGTGAAAACCACCGAGCATGACAACCAACTATGGGCAACTCACGTGCCCCGCAAGTCCTTTCGCCTCGGGCCCCTCGAGACCGCTACTTGGACCCGCTCGCTGTGCACGAAATGGAAGCCTGGCCACATCAACCAGGCAGACGAACATTCCCACTTCTACAGCTAACCACACGCCACCACGAGTCCAACCCATGTCCGGAACCTGTCGGAGACGCCCGCGAAGGCATAACCGACAGGGGGCTTAGGATCCGGAACTCCCGTGGTACCCTTGAAAAGACAGCCGGACCCGTAGTTCCAGCTGCCATACCCTACCTATCAGGGTCAGTAGATAGGGACCTATCAGGCCAATAAAATGATGACATTGTCTTCACCTATCACACTGACGGAACGATTTCATACTAAAAGAAACGACATCCATTAAACATTTTGAACGCCTTGTAACACAATGTAACTTTTTCTACTTTAGGTAAACTCAGATTTTTACTAACTAGACTTTGTATAACTTAACAGACAGGTATTTAACTAAATACATGCGATTTGTAGATTTCACAGAATCGGGTTCATTATTAAAAATAATACTTTTAAAGAATTAGTGGTAACTCCTAATGGAGTAATCACTATTTAACACAATGGTAAAGGATAAAGAAAGCTATTTGACTTGAATGAAATGTATTCCTCATAAAAAAACCTAAAAATAGCAGCAAAAATAAAGATAGCTCTTTAAAAAAATTGCCAATTTTAATAGAACAATAAACACTTTTTGCCAATCACATAATTTCTCTTTGTGCTGCATTTCGCGACTTATATAAAATCACCAAGTCCACAGTTCTCAAACAAAGAATTCGTTCGTTATCTCTATCCTCGAGAAAATTTCTACAACTTCCTAAGTCCAATACTTAGTGATAAGTTTCCTTTCAAGGCAAAAGTACCTACAACTTTCACGCTGAGTTCTGTTAAAGAAAAAAATGGACTTATTGATGTCTTGAGTTCGGTCATTCGAGGTGTCTAGTGCGGGTTTTCATCACCAGCTCATATACGACCCCATTGCTGGGGCACAAGCCTTCCCTTTGGATGGAATAGGGAGAACGGGCCATAAACTCGCAGACCGGGCGCGTTAACCACTGCGCCATCGAGCTCCTCTGTCAAGGTCAAACAAGTCGTACGACCAACCAAACCGAGTACACAAACATGTACCCCACGCTGGGAATCGAACTCGGGACCTCTTGGTCTGAGACCAGTGGTCATAGCCACTACACCATACAGGCGGTAACCAAAACTATATGGCACTATTGAATTACGAAAACTGAGAAAAGAGGTTTTTGCTACGCTTAACGTATGCTCAGCGTTCATTCGTTGAATATCATGAAAAAATTCTCTTTTTTTTATACGTAGCACGGCAAATGACTCCATTTCACCTGATGTTAAGTGAATATGGAATCCAGATGCGACGACAACTGGTGCAGCGTGAAAACAACGCAGTGTCAGTTACCCTCACTCTGCCGGCCCACAAGGTGCCTCTTCACGCTTCGTTTGAAGGACCCCATATCATAAGAAGGAGAGGAGGTTTCCAAAAGATAGTACGAGTAAAAAGTTATAAATGTTTGTGTATTGGACCTCACTCTCAATAACTTTTTTATCACTTCGAAGTGCAATCGAGAAGAGTACAAAAAAGTGCTATGACGTCGAGCATCATTCATATAAGTATGATAAGAATTGACTAGAATAGACAACAAGAATATCTGACTTGTCTGACGTATCTGGCTCAACTGACTATTCTGGCTTAACTAACTTGTCTTAATTTGTGCTAGAATTCTTAAAGCAACGATTCTTTTGTAGTAAGAATAATATTATAGAAAATAAGAATAGAAAAAGATTGCACCTTACCCATATCAAAGCACCTGCGTGACTATTAAAATATACTAAGTAATATTACAATGAAAACATATTTCATACACTTCGTAATTGGTTTTATTTTTCCGCTTCTGTAAGGCTTTAATAAAAGTTTTATATTTTAACGAAAGATTTACTACGCCATCTAAAAAACCGGAATTTCAATGAGGTGAAAAAGAATACAAGCCGCCCGCTCCGCAATAACAATGACATTCCGTTTCCCTTTCTCCACCTTAACGAGGTATGTAGTAGAGTTCAAAATTGTTTGGCTGTCGTTAATTTGAAATATTATCCATGCTGCTCCGAGCTAGCAAAAATATTATGGTAATAAAGTTGACATCTCGTAAATTACGATCGAGGAATCGGTCAACAGGCTGCTTGCGTAACAGAAACACGTTTGCAAATGATATTGTTTTGTAAATTTATTTAGAAAATATCTGTTCTAAACGTGAAAATTTTCCTTTTATATAGGTTTATGTACTGTCAACATCGATTCTTTGTTAAAGTCCTTAAGGCGAAGGGTAAGGCACACTAGCGCCGTTAATGGATTTAATTTGATAACTGCTAAACTGGATTTTTTTTCAAACATTGCGGACCTTTGGACACTAGGCAAACATCTATTATTTAATAATTGTGCACTACTTTTAGGTTTGTTTTTGTATTAATTCGCTAACACCAACAGTGGCCATTGTTTGTGAATAAATGCGATAGCCCGTTTTGTGAATAAACAATGCAACAGAAAGTAGTGCACAATCTATACTAATATTATAAAGCTGAAGAGTTAGTTTGTTTGTTTGTTTGAACGCGCTAATCTCAGGAACTACTGGTTCGAATTAAAAAATTCTTTTTGTGTTGAATAGTACATTTATTGAGGAAGGCTATAGGCTATATTACATCACGCTATGATTAATAGGAGTGGAACAGTCGCTAATTAACGCGGGTGAAACCGCAGGGCACAGCTAGTTATTAAATAAATACTATAGATGCTTTCCTGTTGTCGGACGGTACGCAATGTTTAAAAAAAAACCGGTCCGTTAGTAATTGTCAAATTATCAATTGGTGGCGCTAGTGTGCCTTACTAAAGGTATTAGAACACACCAGCAAAGGTTGAAGCTGTTTTCATGTATTGTTTTAAAGATTATTATTTAAGAGCTATTGAGACATTAATAATACCTACTATTGTTAATCCATTGGAAAGCTAACATCCTAGTGTTAGTGTTTAACGGAGTTATTGGAATGGAACCATTACTTCAAGCAATCGACCCGACCATTTCTCCGTTCAGCTACCGACGTTGAATCTACCTTGATTACTAACTAGTTAGGTTACTAACTATTTGGAATATTAAAATGTAATTACGTCTGCAGCCGCAATAGTTTAGCGGTTAGTGATCCTGCCCGCGAAATATGCCGTCGTTATTGCAATTTGTGCCAAGAGTCACGTTATTATATTGCTTGTTTGTACATAAAGACCTTCGTGCAGCAAAAAATAGATAATTGGTAGACAATCTTGTTAAAAACAAAGACTAATGGCGTTGAAATATAAAACTTTATTCCAAATAAAGTGATACTATTCGCCTTTGTTACGTAAAACATTTTTCTCGGATGATTTAGGTCCTTTGCAATCCTTTGCGAGACTGAGATGTCAGTCATCTGCCTTATTGCTTTTAAATAAATGGCACAAGATCTGTATTTAAAGTGTTTTATGAGTTTGTATTCGCTTATTCTTCGTAAATGATCCGAATCTTTGACATTGACATAAATGTTGTGGTAAATAAATATTAATTTATAAAACGTCGATCAATTATGAAAAACGAACAAAAATAGATTTTGATAAAATTTCTAAATCAATAATAAAAATCAAACACAAACGAAAAACAAACGAAAACAGCGAAGTGGTGGAGTCATATACTATGTACTCACGCCCAAAAAGCTTAACATTTGTCCACGATTTTTTTTTAATGAATTTTATTAAAAAGTTTAAAAAACACCAGAATTTATCACTTGAACCCATAGATATCCACAAAACGACAAGAAAACTGTCCAAAGTTATTTCATTCTGTTTTCTATATTAATATATATAGATATACTCGTATAAGCACATGTCATGTCTTCACGTATCAACGCGAAGAAAAACCTTTGTAAGTACCCCTTTTTATGCACATTGCGCGCACGGAGAAGTGTGAGATTTGGCCTAGTTAATTTTTTTATGGAGGAAGTGTGCAGAAAGAAAAAATGTATGTATAACGTGTGGTACATTACATTGTATAACCAACCATTGTTTATAGTGTATAACAGTATACTGCATACATAAATATTTAAGTATACTAAAACTAACGGTACATAAAAATTGTATATACCTACATAACAGATAAAGGTATATAAAAATCGTAGGTAAAGAAAAGGCGTAATAAAGTGTATTATATAATTATTAGGTAGTTAGATACAATGTCTGCGTTTCATCATCATCATCATCATCAGTTTATTTTATGTCCCCACTGCTGGGGCACGAGCCTTCCCTATGGATGGATAGGGAGAACGGGCCATAAACCACCACGCGGGCCCAGTGCGGATTGGTGGTTGTTAACGACTGCTAATGCAGCCAGGACCAACGGCTTTACGTGCCTTCCGAAGCACGGAGGAACTCGAATGATAAATTTTTTTTTAGTCACCCATCCGATTTCGCAAAGGCTTTCGCAAAGGCCGGTCCTTTGCGAAAGTTGCTTAACTTCAGCACTCGCAGACCGGGCGCGTTAACCACTGCGCCATCGAGCTGCTTCTGTTTTCGTTTACTGATAAAAAATATTGTATCATAAAGTTGTTACATATCGTGTATTTACACACTCTACTCAACTGCACACAGGTTTTTTTAAATTTATTATATATATTAGCTTACCAGTAAGAATATATATATTATATATTCTTACTGGTAAGCTCTTGTCTTAAATGATAAGTGATGATAAGGCAGAGAGTGGAAGTGCACTTCACCCAAAAATGTCTGAGGTATTTGCTACCCAAAGCAGTCAAGCGCGGTAACGCCACAAAACTACGACGCGTCCAACGATAACGTTGTATAGAGTACCAACTGTTTGCTAATTTCACTAATAGCGCTATGACATAATCAATTAATTAAATTAAGTAAAGTGAAGATCAAACAGCAAAATGAGCAGTTAAAAGTCTGTAATCCGCCTTCAGCGGGAATAAATAACACCGAGAGTATGACACTAATTGCTACGCGCTACGATTCTACTACGGAACTACGGCCGTAGCAAAATGTTGTTTTGCAATAAACATAGTGCTGTATCGATTTTCGTTTTTCTAATGTGCTTGTAAAGTACAGTAATTAGCCAATATACTGTCCTACTAATAAACAAATGCCTCCACCATTGAATACAGGTAGGTAATATTAGTAATATGAGGAACTCGATGGCGCAGTGGTTAACGCGCCCGGTCTGCGAACGCTGAGGTTAAGCAACTTTCGCAAAGGCCGGTCATCGGATGGGTGACCAAAAATTTATCATCTCGAGCTCCTCCGTGCTTTGGAAGGCACGTTAAGTCGTTGGTCCCGGCTGCATAAGCAGTAGTTAACAACCACCAATCCGCACTGGGCCCGCGTGGTGGTTCATGGCCCGTTCTCCCTATCCATCCATAGGGAAGGCTCGTTCCCCAGCAGTGGGGACATAAATGAGCTGATGATGATGATGATGATGAGGTAATATTAGCTGGTGATCTGGTCTTGCCTATGGATGATAGGGAGAACGGACAATAGGTAACCCAACACGCGAGCCCTGTGTGGATTGGTCGTTTTGAACTGCTAATGCAGCCGGGACCAACGTCTTTATGTGCCTTCAGAAGCACGGAGTAGCTCGAGATGATACATTTTGGTCACCCATCCGATGACCGGCCTTTGCAAAAGTTGCTTAACCTTAGCAGTCGCAGATTGGGTGCGATAACCACTGCGTCGTCGTCGTCGAAAGGTAGGTAATCGCAACATTTGTCAAATGTAAATAATTGAACCCAAGACCTCAGGATATGGTGTCGAGAACTTTGCTACAATGTCGCCGAGACGTGCAATGTGCATTAAGAAATTTTATATGATCGTTTTAATTAGGCTTGCTTGTTACCACTTAACCGCATCTGCAGTCTAGTGGTTCGACTGCCTTTCTCTGACTTACAGAGGTCCCGGGTTTGATTCCCAGCGAGAGGTACATACATATAACTGTAAAAGATTTTAGTAGAGCTTGCTTTCCTTCCGCTCAGTATATACCCCCATCTCATTTGGGTCTGTCGCCATGACAATGCATAAGCCTTGTTATGTTTCAAGAGTTAGAGAAAGTTTCTTAGTCAGTGAGGATTCCGGGTGAAGTTCGCTTTCACCTTTGGGCTCAGTAAATACAATCAAAGCACATTGCAAATTTGTATTAAATTTAGAAATTTGTAATGTTAATTATACTTACCTCCTTTTAGCTGTCTTGGAAAATAATTTTATTTAAAGTTTAACAATGCTTGGGATATTCAAAAAAATATTGCTGTCATCAATTTGTAAATCTTTTAAGAAACGGATAGCTGATAGCTTTTGGTGGTAACGTTTTTAGGTTTGAAAATTGATAGATTCAGTACACAGTTAATATTACGTGAAATACCTATACGATGAAGCTTTCAAGATGTCAATATCCTAAGAGTAATCGTCCCCGTGACACGAAAAGAAAACATTATTTTCGTAACAAAATTTGTAACATAACACACAATTCCTATACTTTATCTTCGATCTGACCCTTCGTATCAACACATATGTGCCCTGAAAAGACCTTGAGCGGCGACCTTCGGGAAACCCGCCTTAAGACACTGCTCTAACACTCTAACCTTACCTGCTGAACAGCCGCCAGAAATACTGCAAACCAGCATCGACACTGTTTCACATCACACGCGATTCCTAACTCTAATACACCGCCAAATTAATTTCAATTTGTTGCGATAGTCTTAAAATTTCATAATAAAGGTTTGTTTCTCGGTGTATTGTTTGGAACGCGATTTGTTGCCGTCGGCGGCTGTCACGTTGGCAGGAGGCGTCTGGTCTCGCCGGGGGTTCGTGGTGGACTGAGCCCGGCAGCGCGCCCCCGATCGATACACGCGGCAGAATAAACACTCCGTACTAGGACAGGAGAGTAACGTACCGGTGTTGCCAGCTTCGCCTACCCCCCGGTGTTGCCACATTCAATGTTTACCGCGGTTTGTATCCCGTAACATTTTGGCGCGCGGGAAAATCTTTCGCGAATCGCTTCTGAGAGTCCAATGCAACAGTGTTAGGACACTTTACTCTTACTTCAAATCTTAAAGTTATCCCGTAAATTCAACCTTTATTATAATACAGACGTTTGGGTCCTTCTATCTTTAAGTCCACAAATAATTTGCGTATAACCTTCACTTATCTGTACGTATGAGACACCAATTTCCATAATACTACCATCTGTAGTCAGAAAGGAGTGTCGTGCAGTTTGTCATCAAACTACAATCTCCAGTACTTGTTATCTTTATGTAACTATTATTGTAATAGCACCAATAATTGCTAGCGCTGATGACAGCTTAAGTGCACTTTGATCCGTTGTCTGGAATATTTGATATTCAGATATTCATGAATGCAAAGCTGACGAACCAAAAACGACGAGCATTTGTTACGCGATCGTCTCAAAACGTACTATTGGATTAGTGAAGTTTAGTTTGTATTTTATTGTAAGTAAGGTGCTTAAAATATATATATTTAACTGCCGTGCCACTGCCGTGCCCCCAGATAATGGAAAGTTTAAAGCGGTACAGCCGTACCATCCTTTTCTCGAAGCAGTTCAGGCCATTTTCGACCCACTATAACTTTGTTGTTGATAAAAGTAGAAACCTGATTTTTTAGTTACCAAGCAGGGATTGTATGTATACGGTATATTTCAAATTTCATTTAATTTGAACCAGTATTTTAAGAATTATAACTAGTCAAAGTTTCTTAATTTTGTCAATTTTGTCACTCACTGACTGACCGATTATTAAAACTCTAAAGCACTTCTAGCAGTCATAGAAGCTTCAAATTTAGAAAACAATGAGTGTTTAGTGTATAAATCAAGGAAAATCTAAAATATTTTGCAATTTCGGTCCAGTTTTCTAGATACACTAACTGCATAAATAACTTTGTAATCCCATATAAATGTAAAGGATTACAAAGTTACATTTGCAGTTAATGAATCAGTGTACCTGTATGTATAATATAATGGAATAATAGGTGTAGATAGATACTTAGACGTTACCGGAAAGGAAAAAAAGAAAAGAAATAAGATACCATTAAAAACAAACTTGTAAAAAAAACCAAGTCTCGCAACTCAGTTATTCTACCGTAAAAAGTTGTGACATCCATGTAATACCAAGTTCTCAATATTAAAAATCTTTTAAGTTTTAAATAAATAGATTGACTTGGCAAACGCACTAAACAATCTAATTTAATATAATATATGTATTACTTGTGAGATACATTGTGTTTTCATGCGATGGCCAATCTATTTATTTAAAACATAAAAGATTTTTAATATTGAGAACTTGGTATTACATGGATCTCACAACTTTTTACGGTAGAATAACTGAGTTGCGAGACTTGGTTTTTTTACAAGTTTGTTTTTAATGGTATTAATTATTCCTCACGCCAGATTTCATTTGTAACAGACAAACGACTCCATGTTGTTACACTTAGATACTAATTATGTATGATTATTTATATATAATTTTACGCAAATATTGTTGCGAACAAATTACAATTTGAAAAAAGACAGAGTTGAAAAAAATTCCACGAGCGGGATTCGAACCCGCACCCCATGACATGCCGGGTCAGGTGCACTACGAGAGCATAGTTGGTAGTGCACCTGACCCGGCATGTCGGGGGGTGCGGGTCCCGTTCGTGGAATTTTTTCAACGTTTTGCCTTTTTTCAAATACTAATTATGTGCATATTTTATAACATTAAAGAATAGCTTTTATATTTTAAGTGTTCTCATCATTCACGACTAATAAATATACCTTTAAACATTAAAAGTTATAAATTTGAAAATGCTTATCAAATGTCTAAAGTGTACACTTATTGTTATATTGCCTGTGCAGTCTTTTATAGCAGATCTGGTAAGGCTTACGCAAAATGTTAGTTTACAAACTGAATAGTCGCTAGCGAGGGCAAAATTAATTAACCTATTTCCTCGTCTGTCAATAACGTATAACAATGGTTAAATCAATTGTTACGTACCATAATACGGCATTTTGACAGACTAGAAGCGATATCTATACTAATATTATAAACAGGAAACCTTTGTATTTTTGTATGTATGTATGTTTGCAACGAATAAACTCAAAAACTACTGGACCGATTTAAAAAAATCTTTCACCATTAGAATGCTACATTAGCGCTGAGTAACATAGGTTATATTTAAAAAAAAAGAAATGCGGTACGAGGTCAGCTAGTACTATATAGTAACATATATGTTAATTAATTTAGCCTGAGTATATGTAATTATCCTACTGGTAGGCAAAGGCCTTCATAATTGAAATTAAGTCATCGCAACCATTGAGGTGTATTGGCTTGATAACCACACTTGCCATATGCGGGTTGGTTATCACAAACCCGATTTTTCACACTTTGGCTGACCTGGGAATTGAACCCAGAAAATTCAGTTATCGGGCCGAGCGCTTTGCAACTCAGTCACCGAGACGTATCCCCGTTGTTAACAATAAAAGAAAGTAAAAACAAACAATAAATAATAATAATAATAAACTTTATTTGCACACAAAAAAGACAAATATACAGACAAATTGACGAAGAGATATAAGTATTGGTAACAAGCAATCATTTCCAGGCAACTTTCGGTGAAAGAAAAATAATAAAATAAAGAAAATTTAAAAATGCAAGTAAAAAGAAACTAAATAAGAATAATTATATCAAATTAAGTAAATACAAAAGAAAAATAAACATAATAAACAGAGTAGTGAATAATCGATAGTGTTTTACCAATCCAAAAACCAAATAGTTTTCTGGTATCGCAGGCGCGACAGTACGGCAGCTCGTCTGAAATGTACCTAGCCCACATTCGCGTTCATATTCATGAATCCAGATTCAGTTTGGTGTGTAAATATAGGGCGCCTGCCGCTGCCACTATCCAGGTAAAGTTTTCGACGTATCAATCATACCACTGCAGGTGCAATAATGATTCTAACACCGGTTTTAGGTATAGCAGTAACACTTTTTGACCACGTTACTGTGTTCGCTTTAACATCATTATTATTATCATCATCATCATCATCATCATCATCATCATCTTCTTCTTCTTCTTCTTCTTCTTCTTCTTCTTCTTTATCATTATCATCATCTCACAGCTCGGCTGTACTTGCTGTTCGTAGTCCCAAGGCATCTCCTAGGCGGAAAAGGGACTTAGATGATTTTCTTTCTTTTGTTCTTTTTTAAATGCTGTGGTTGTCTTTTATATTTTGTGTGTTCATTTGTAATGGAAAGTGTACTTCTATGAGCATTTTCCAATATTATGTCGCTGTAGGGAGAAAAGAAAAGCTCTTGCTAAATTTCTTGGCGGTTCATCTCAGTACAAGGTCTCCCGCCCTGTTTAGATTTACGAACCGATGGCATAGTCACATTCATGAGAGCTAATTTGTAGCCATTAGGCTAATTTGTAGCCATTTGTATCATTAAATTGAAAATGATTTTGAATTTTGAAATTTTGTAAGTGCCTGTCGGAACACGGAGAAACTTAAAATTTTACTTTGGTCACCCACCCTATGACCCGTCAATGCAAAAGTAGCTTAACTTGTACAATCGCAACCCGCACGCGCTAGCCGCTGATCCATTGACCTACCTACTAAGAATCCTTGTCATTTTTATTCAACTTGTGTACGAGATAAATAGACAATTTTATGAAACAATTGTTTTGTGTTTTTTTATACTTTGAACATTTTTCTATAAATATTTGATCAAGTGCAAACGTATTCCGGAGAATATTTCCCACAGGTAATTCAATAGAGTTAACCTTTAACAATAACTAATGGTAATAAATAAATGACAAAATTATTGTCTATGGAACTTGCCGTGATATAGCAAACACTGATATGAAGGCCAAGGGTTTTCCTGTTATAGAATAAACATATAATTGAAAAAAATGTTTTGCGTAAATAATAGAAATACAATTAGGAATAGTGTAACTATCCCTTTTTTTGACCCAGGTCAATGCATTTCGCTTACGAGGGCTCAGAAGGGACCCAAGTTATCTGGGACTTGCCCGTCTGCCTTTCCTTACTTCTTCACGCCGAGGGGTTAGACGGAGGAGAATACCCACTCATAGCTCGGGGTCTGCAATCCAAAAACGTGCCCGCTAGAAGCAGGCTGTAGGTAATTGATTTGCGACTCGTCTACCACCACTACTGCCCCACTGGACTCATATTGAGTAACAGCACCAAAAGGCTACCCTCCAAAGACGCCCAGCCGTCACCTTGACCTCGTCTCCTCATCGATCCTCGATCTCTCCTCGATCTTCTCCTCACTAGATTAGATTGGAAAATCGCACTCTACAGTTTAAGGGAGTGCGCTTACTTGTTCAGGAGTCGGTCTAGCCTCGAGATGCAGGCGCACAAGCGGCGCGCCGCAGTTAGGTTTTCTTTAAGATTACATGGATGTGCGCTTGACTCGAGTCGACGCAGAGTTGAAGTGGTTGAAGTGTGTCTGCGCCGTAACGCCGCTACAATTTCGTTTTTTTTTTGTTTTTGGTGTTTCGGACTTAGCTGCTTTTAGTTAAGAAAGCATAGTTGCCCGCACACTAATTCGCACAACTATATGTACCAATTATATTTTATAATTTGTAAATTGGTTTAAAAGATGGAGATAAAGAAAAAAGCCTCCGGAGTTTCTTGCCAACTCTTCTCGGTCGAAGGCTCTCCCAAAATCCGAACTGGTAGATTCCGTAACTAAATTGTCCAGCGATTTCTTCCAGACTGGTTGTCTGGAAGAAATCGCTTAAAAGCGATAAGACCGCCAAATTATAACGTTGTAAATTATTATTTTTTTTGTTTATGTTTATATTTTATAGTGTTGCAATAAAAGTATACAAGTATATAGTATAATATAGTATAATTTTATTCCGTGCTTCGGAAGGCACGTTAAGTCGTTGGTCCCGGCTGCATTAGCAGTCGTTAACAACCACCAATCCGCACTGGGCCCGCGTGGTGGTTTATGACCCGTTCTCCCTATTCATTCATAGGGAAGGCTCGTGCCCCAGCAGTGAGGACATAAATGAGCTGATGATGATGATGATGAATAATAGTATTATCTAACTATCTAAATTTTAATTTATTATTATTTGAATTGTATACTTAGTTTTGACGTCAATAATTGCTCGTAAAGACTATAGAAGTTATATTGAATAAATGATTTGACTTTGACTTTGACTTTGTGCCTCAACGGAGCCGCGACGCCGGCGCCCCGGCGCCGTCGCGCGCCGCCACGACTTCGCAGTAAGCGCGCTCTCTAACACTATCCCTGGTACTATTTGTATCGAGCAAACGGCTTACCCGTCATTCGTGCCCTCAGAAGATATCCGTTATTAAGTTAAATCGAGCTCTGACGCCCCAGACTACGCGAAAACTGTAAACTTTGTATCGGCCGATGTGATCGCTTGTTGGATAACGCCTGAATGTATAACAGCACTTAAAAGTTTTATGGAAAGTTAGAACGGCGTTGTAGCAGTAGGTACCTTGCCTCTGTTAAATTAATAACTATCTACATTGGGGAGCTATTTCGGCGCAGCTATACTATATATTAATCAAATGTGCGATAAATGTTACAAATTTTCTTAATAATTTGCAAAATAGATAGGTACCAAAGCCACGATAGCGTAATTGGAAGTGCATCTGATCCGATTCGAATCCCGCTCGTGTTTTTTTAAACTTTTCCAAACTGTAACTTTGTTCCAACAAAATTAGCGTAATCTGTATACATATAATTACTTGTCCTGACTGACTGTTCATCATCGCCGAGCGGAAACAGCTGAAGCTAATTAGATGAAATTTTGAGTGAAGTAACCAGCCACTAAAAAATGATTTTATGGAAATCATACCTTAATAACGTCAAATAGGGGGTCAAAGATTGTATATGAAAGTCCGCCAGTATTGAAGTAAAATACATGAAAATTGGTATTTGTCTTTTTGAAAAGAAAGAAATAATGACTTGTCATAAATATATACAAAGTTAAACTATCTGTATGTTATTTTGGGATAGGAAGTACTTCTTCTAAGAGTATGATAATGAGGACGACCAATATACTGACGCTGTGTATTATGAAAGAGTAATCTGTAACGCTGGCCGTTGCTATTCAACAAGGCGCAGGTTCTTCTCAGTATAAGGTTTTCTGTAGTCATTTTTGGCGGTCCTTTTCGGCTTTATATAAAAAAGGTATTTTTCCAAATTCTCTTCGGGTGTGCTATTACTTGCCCTTCATCTTACCTGTAAGGTGATGATAAGGCCGAAGGTAGAAGGGCACTTACCCGGAACCCTCAACAACTAAGGCACACGGCTATTATCTCTAGCTGCCAACACAATAGCGCTAAAAAGATGTTACGATGAAATATTTAGGTACGGTGGTGGCAGTTAGTCAGGCGGAAAAACAAGCCCTACCACCAACTAAACCGAGTACACAAACATTACTAACTACTGGAAAATCAAACTAGGGACCTCTGGATCTGTGACTGGTGATCTTAACCACTAGACCAAAGAGGCGGTTATAGTTTCCTCTTACAACAAGACAAGTGATTTTATCTAATACCTTTAAACGAGCAATTATTGTATATATGTATATATAATCTGAATCTCGGAAACGGCTCCAACGATTTTCATGAAATTTAGTATGCAGGGAGTTCCGGGGGCGATAAATCGATCTAGCTAGGTTTAATTTTTAGAAAACGTCGTTTTATCCGTAAAAAATACCAAGCAAAGCTCGGTCCTCCAGGTACTAATAATTAATTTACACAAACGATGTCGCGGGCTGGTATTATAACAAATTCCAAACATTCTATGTTCGAAACATGCCATAAGAATTGTGCCCGTGCTCTTAAATATTCAACTGCTAAAGGTGCCCAAAATTAAAACATGGCTACAATTTGCATTAAATTTTTCTTATCTGGAACGGTGACGCCGTGAATATTAATTTCGCAACATTTATACTTCATAATTCGTGTTATGGGTGCAATGCACGCCACGTTGCTTTATCAATTTCGCTGTGGAATTACGAATTAGGTAATTAGTTAGACATTATTTTTTTAGGGTTCCGTACCCAAAGGGTAAAACGGGACTATTACTAAGATTCCGCCGTCCGTCCGTCTGTCTGTCTGTCTGTCCGTCTGTCACAAGGTTGTATCTCATGAACCGTAATAGTTAGACAGTTGAAATTTTCACAGATGATGTATTTCTGTTGTCGCTTATTTTATTCTGTTTTTTAGTATTTGTTATAACAACAAATATTTAGGGGGGCTCCCATACAACAAACGTGACTTTTTTGCTCGTTTTTGCTCGATATTGATAACGACAACAGGTAGACGCTTGAAATATTCACAGAATATTGAGTTACATTATTCACTTTAAAAATAAATAATTAAATTAAAATAAAATTAATATTTAAGCAGGGCTCCCACACAACAAACGTGATTTTTCCAATTTTTTTCTCGGTCTTAATAACGATAACCGGTAGAAACTTGAAATATATTTTTAGATAATTGTACGGAGCCCTTCGTGCGCGAGTCCGACTCGCACTTGGCCGGTTTTTAATTAATGCATATCGTAGAGGCACCAGCATATGAAAAATTATGTCGGGTGTTTACGTCACCTATTCTACAGAGTCTAAAGACGAAAGTCTTCAATCAGTGCGTCCTACCCGTCATGACATACGGAACCGAAACGTGAAAACTCACGGTAGGCCTGGTCCACAAATTTAAAGTCGCTCAGCGAGCTATGGAAAGGGCTATGCTTGGAGTTTCTCTGAGGGATCGGATCCGGAACGAGGTAATCCTACAGAGAACCAAAGTCGTCGACATAGCCCACAGGATTAGCAAGCTGAAGTGGCAGTGGGCCGGCCATATTAACCGCAGAACCGATTACCGATGGTGTAAACGAGTTCTTGAGTGGAGACCGCGTATCGGCAAACGTAGTGCAGGACGCCCTCAGACTAGGTGGAGCGACGATCTTCGCAAGGTGGCTGGCAAGAGCTGGATGAGAGTAGCCGCGGATCGTGCTCAGTGGCGTGCACTTGGAAAGGCCTATGTCCAGCAGTAGACGTGCGTAGGCTGATGATGATGATGATGATGATGATGATGATGATGATGATGATGATGATGATGATGGTGGTGATGATGATGATGATGATGATGATGATGTAGTAGCACCGGTGTTCGACACAAATTCTAGTCATTTCATTGAAATTTTACGGAATGACAGGTATTACTGATTGACTGTATTCAATTGTTAGTTAGCTAAAGTCAAAAATCAGTTACTTATTCCTATTTTTAATTACCAAAAGAATAAAAGTGCCAATCACTGGTTCTTGTCGAACACTGGTGCTTTCACCCTATTGTTAGTTAGTTTTGATTGTAATAAATAGGCTAAAGATCTGGTCACCTCTGTTCATGGATACAAACAAAATCAACAACTTCTCAACATCCCTGAGAGCTTTGCTAGCGTCGTCGAAATCCAAAATTCCACCAAATCAAGATATATATTTTTTTAATATTTATAAAATACAGGAGCTCGATGGCACAGTGGTTAACGCGCCCGGTCTGCGAGTGCTGAGGTTAAGCAATTTTCGCAAAGGCCGGTCAACGGACGGGTGACCAAAAATTTATCATCTTGAGCTCCTCCGTGCTTCGGAGGGCACGTAAAGCCGATGGTCCCGGCTGCATTAGCAGTCGTTAACAATCACCAATCCGCACTGGGCCCGCGTGGTGGTTTATGGCCCGTTCTCCCTATCCATCCATAGGAGAGGCCCCAGCAGTGGGGACATTAAGTGAGCTGATGATATAAAATACAGTGACAAAATTAAATGCCTACCCGACTCAGCCAGGAATCGAACCTGGGTCTTCCGCAATCCGGGCGGCTGCACTGACCATTATGCTACCGAGAAATTTTCACTGTGTTTTATAAATATTTAATTCAGCTTCAGTGCAGCAATTAGCACTTAAAAATTAAAAGTAAAATTTAAATATTTTTAACTTGTTTTGTAGTTATATTTCATAAAATGTTACAACATAAATTTTAATTTACGTAACTGTTTTGTTATTGATGATTACAATCATAGATTAATCGATATCGCAGTTTCCATAAGAGAAACTCCTGCTTTAAAGCTAACAACAACTGATAGCAAAAAACTAATGACTAAAGATAAGATAGCCAGTGCCTCAGTAGTTGAGGACTCCGGGTGAAGAGCGCTTCCACCTTCGGCCTTATTATCACTTATCATCAGGTGAGATGAAGACGAAGTGCTTACCCGTTCAATTTAAAATAAGCCTCAAAACAATCAATTCAATCCAATTTTATCGAACAACATGTGTAATGCATAACCGCCGATCTCTCAACCATTTGTAAAGTCATAACTTTTTAGAAGCTCCCATCAAAGTTTCAACACAGCAGTCATTCTAGTTTTACAGCTGTTCGAACCGTGTGCGTGTCAAAGTGACATCGAAGCAGCATACCATAACTTAGTCCGTGATATGATAATGTGCCTGCGGCTTGCTTCGTCAAGGTTGGCAAAGGCTCGCTAATTTTAACAGGCACGCATTTAACCGAACAAATCTCTTACGTCATAATGGAATTTGGTAGAGCCCTAACTCTTGGGGGTTTGCCAAATTGAAATCTTGTTCGCGGCGAATTGATTCTCATGGCGGTATGCAGGTGAGCCAATTTCCGTTGTAGCTTGATGTTGTTGACGTTTTTCGGGTTTCAAAACTGTGTTATTTAAATGTTTGAGAAACATTTGTGGTTAAATTTGAGACCGTGTTATTTTTTGCTTAAATTGTATGACGGTAAATACTTTTCCTTTGTTGAATAACCGTTCTTAAGTACCTTTTCTAATAATAATTGTGTCTCATGTAAGCTTATATTCTGTAATTTATTGTAAAAATCAACGCTCACTAAAATTATTTTTAATTTTGACGTTTCAAACCCTACAAAAGGGTTACTTTTTAGTGAGTGGCGTTAGCGTATACTTTACGAAACAATATGCCAGAACGTGACATTCATAATAAAAATGTAGACCGCACGACTAAACAATAGTATTTGAGTGTGTAATCGCAACAAAATTTAGCTAATATATATCCATAATTATAAATAGCAATTTCTAATTTTTTCAGAATACAATTTATCAATTGTTTTATAATATTATTTGGTAATTTTTATGTGATACTATTCCAATTAGACTATTAAACCACCGTACGAGAAGGTTAGTTACAATGGAACTCTCTGTGACTCTAAATCGAACTTTGTTGCCTTTGAAAGCTCATAAACAGTGAGTTATAAAACCCTGTTCACTATTCAAGCATTTCCAGTGCAGATATTTTTAGAAAGAAGTCTATTTTTAAACAAAAAGTTCAAATATATTTCAAAATAATACCTAACATTGTAAAGTTGCTTCAAAACAGTAAACAGTTAACACAATGCTATCTGTCAACAGCAGTTAACATTCGGCTACATGTTTGTTTGTTACTAACTACGCGTTGAAACTACTGCAATGAATGAATAATAATTTTCAAAACTTTGGCAGTTAAAAAGACATTAAGACGAATCAACCGCACCAAATTATCTTTACGAAGCTTTGTTATGATCGTAGGTTGAGTTTCAACTTCCTTATTTTACGTTTGTAATAATAACTTACGACTTACTTGTGTATTGTCCTTTTTGACGTCAATACTTCCCGAGATTAGTAGCCCACTTGCAAACCACGCTATGTTTAAAAAACATCTTATACTTTATGTAATAATAATTACTAGTGGTCGCCCAGTGATCGAAATTCGACCGTAATTTTATTAAAGCTGCACGGATTGTATCCTATGCAATGAAAAATTAATAAAGATAGAATGTGAGTTTGGATTAGCATTGACAAATTCCGGCCGCTCCTCTTCCATTTTTAAAATTTTTGAAAAGAGTATATATGCGTGTGTGTCAAATACATGGTAGTGTGTGTAATGTTTGTTTTAGTGATTTAATGTATTTTTATGTATAATTAAAAAAGAATAACATTCTGCAATCCTTCTCTATATAAACTATAAGTGTGCGAAGTTTCATACTCCTCCGTCCACGCAATTTTTGTGAAAAAGGGTACAAATTTTTTGCTTGGCTTATTAATATATAGATTATTATCAGTGATTTTAATTACCACCTTAACGTAGTTTGAAATAATCCTTCATTAAAGTAATACGCAAATAATGCATCTTTATGTTGTAATGTTAAGGATACCGTTTATAAGGGAATACCTACTTAAGTGCAAAAGCCGCATCATCGAATTTTATTTCTTCGAAAACCTTCAACGACATCTCTATACTGCGACGCCTTGTTAAATCGACGTCTTGTTACTGCGATGTTTCGTTACATCGAAAAACTGTACTGCGAACGATTTTACTGTGAAACTATCGTACTGCGAAGCTTTGTCCAAATGACATCTTGCTACTGCGATGTTTCGTAACAATCATCGAAAAACTGTATGTCGATTTTCTTTTTAAAAACAATACCTAACGTTAATTTTTAAAATTAATTTCTAGCTACATTATGCTGCCTTGCTATAAATTATTAAAGTGGTTTTCTTAAACAAATGCTGCACTTATGTAGCGGAGTTTTCAGGACAGTAGGCCACTCAAATGTGGGTTTAGTTTATATCAAAAGTTACCCCTCAAGCGTCGCGGACATTTTGACGAAAAACGCGCATGTCATTGTAATGACTATATCTTAGGAATTATGTAGACTATATATAAAACTTATGTCGTAGGAATCGTTATTAGCAAAGCTATAAACTTATTTATAAATATGTACAATTTTAGCTTGTACTAGATTAGTAATTCGAAAGTGAAAGTAGAATGAGCGATTTTTTTCCAGTTTATTGTACAAAAAAATTTATATTTTTAAATAAAAGCCTTTATTTCAAAATCCTTATTTACTACCTCATACACTACTTTACACCCATTCATAAATATATCACAGCACAACACTACACACTTAGAATAATAAATCTAAGACTACATAAAACACTTAAATGGACTTCTTGGCGGGAAAGTGAAGAGTCATGTCTGCGGTTTTGTTTTATTTTCTAAAATTTGTGTTATGTCGAATATTAATGTGAATTAATGGTGGATTATTAACCGTTAAGTGTTCGTGAGTGTGCATGATTGTTGGCAAATGAAACAAAACAGTGCAACGTCACTTTTCAAATTCTCTCAAGAAGTCCGCCCGAGGACTTAGTAAAGCTCCACATCTTTACTAAGATACTCGAGGGGTTGGGGGGTATATCATTTCTCACTTCTCATTTCTATTATCATTCATCATCATCATACAAGATGGAAATATTGTTTATTTATTTATAACTTGTAAGAAAAATTACTTTGACACTGGCTAAATGTGCTAACCGCACGAAGCCATCAACTAAAGGAAAAAAAAAAAAAAACACTTAAATAAAAACTAAACTTCAAAATACGCGTATGTGTCAAGCGCGCGCATCTGTCAAGCAACTGAGCGAAAAATTCAATATGTCAATTATTATCTTAGGGCCTTAGAGCATTAACATTAAACCAACTGGAGACGCCACTGTCAGGCGTTCCCCTCTGCCAAAAGAGTATGACCGCCGATCATACTCGTTATATAAAACTAGTTCCAGCGTTTTCCAGCGTCATTTGCAAATCACGGTGCACGCGATAAGACCTGAGCAAAAAATGCCAAATTGCAGCGTGTTTACACGTAAAAAGCGATCAGAAACGTCGATTGTACAAAAGGATAACGTTACTTTTCATCTGTAACTATTATTTTGTCTTAATATTATTGAATAATGCACAACATTTGCAAAAAACTGAAAAAATATTGTTAATCAAAAAGTTTTGCCACTAAAACGTCAAGTTGCAACTTTGCGTAACTTTTAAAGTTGAATGAGCCAATATTGACTTACAATTTATATTTCACGTTCTATAAAGTTAAAACTGTATTTTTACTATAAATGCTTATTTAATTAATGATAGATCACTACTTATAAATTGTAACTTATTTTGTTTTAACAGATTTTTTTTCAACTTAATTGCATTAAAAATTCTCAATACTATGAAACTGTATGTTTATGATCGGTCTACTTCATTAATATATTATATTTACGTCCCGTCACTTATCCCGAAAATAGGAAATTTTAATTTAATTTCATTGGTCACACTGCAACAAAGTTAGAGCTGTGACAGTACAAAAACAAAATATTGATATCGACTTCATCATAATGTTTATTCTGGCTATTATAGGAAAATAATAATATAGATAAATAAATAAAAAAAAAACAAATTATTAGAGATCGAAACATACTTATCTCCATTTGGAGAAAAGGTAGTGGAATATAAAGCGGGCTTCGTAGTATTTTCTACTAAAAAATTAAACGCAGTACATGCATAAAGAGTTTATGTGGGGAGCCAAATGACAAAAGTTTAACATACCAAAAAAGTCGTGGTGGCCTATTGTATGCATCAAAACCTATTAAATTAATACAACATTATAAGCATCAAAATAATAGTTAATTTCTGACAGAAATAACAACACCTACACCATAGAATTTACTTAAAACTATAAGATTACGTTTTTTATTCCAATTTTTTTTTTAAACTATATGAACACTTAGAGTAGCTTTGATGCATTAAAGAACTTTGCATCATTCAAAGATTTAACCTCAGAAAGCAGTTTAAACCTTGACAGCATTAGGTATATTTCGCTGTTCGTTTGTATGATATCATTCTGGAGTTCGGTACATACCTGTATATTGATATGTTTGTTTTAATTTCGTTTAGTTTTAGTCTCTTGCTTTTAAATTCAGCCTTATTTGGAAACTTATATAGAAATAAAAAAAATCTCTCGAATAATTGCATTTGGAAATCTGAAAAATTAAGACCCTACGTTACCTACAAAAAAGAATTGATCTGCTTTATGGAACCATGAAAGTACTATACATGTTGTTAAATTTTTCGGTTCCTCTTGATTGAGAGTCGGTTAAGATTGCAGCTTTTCTTAAAAACAACAATTCTCCTTGGAATGGAATAAAATTATGTAGGTATACTTTGCAGATTTTGACTTATCCTAATTAATAACTGTCGATTTTAACAATAAAGAAAAGCAAAGTGTCTACCTTAATTAACCATACTGAAGAGCCTGATTTAAACCAAAAAATACCGACTGGTTGCACTCTGGGAGTGCCGGCAGAAGTGAAAACTTGAATATTAACGTTGTGCATTTTCGATCACGTGTCCCTGACGGTCACGTGTCTTGACGCGAGTTTAACATTTTTACCCATACAACGCCGCTAAAGAAGTTTTCACTTCAAAAATCACATTAATATTCATCATCATCATCATCATCTCAGCCAAAAGGCGTCCACTGCTGGACAAAGGCCTCCCCCAAGGATCTCCAATACGACCGGTTTTGTGCAGCCCGCATCCAACGGCTTCCCGCGACCTTTACCAGATCGTCGGTATACCTTGTTAGAGGCCTGCTGACACTGCGCTTTCCGGTACGCGGTCACCACTCGAGGACTGTTCCGCCCCAGCGGCCATCAGTCCTGCGAGCTATGTGGGGCACTTGAGCTTAGCAACTTTTCGGGCTATGTCATTATTATCGACAAATTAAATCGATAGTGTCAAGCACTATCGACGTTTACATAAAGTTGCCGTCAGACTCGTGCACGGACAGGTTATCCCTGTGTGTGAATTTATTAGTGTGCGTCTAGTTTATGCTAGTGTTTAATAACTTTGTCGTTTGCGTGCGTAGCGACGTCTTTGAAAAATGCATCAGTGTGAAACTGTGTTTGTGTGCATTACCTCGTCCCCCGCAGAAAATGACAGACTTTTTTTCATAGAAATTAGTCCGCATGGCGTCTCCATTTGGTTTAATGCTCTAAGCTTAGGGTTGACTTTTCAATCGTCAGTTAAAGTTTATTCATTGAATAATTTTGACATAATGACAGATTCTCTTTAAAAAATATGTCACAATGATAATGTTATTCGTTGGATAAAAACTATCTGAGAATTAAAAAATCCGGCCTTAGAATAATAACTTTAGTTATTGTTCTGAGATTATTATAATTCAATTTGACAAGCAAATGACATTATTTCCCATCCTTGTTCTACTAACTACATTCTGTGAAAATTTGAGCGGGATGACTATAGTATTCACGCTACAATCGACCGATAAAGACGTTCGGAAATCGACCACCAGGATGTCGATGACCATGAAGCATATAACTGAAGAGGCCTGTTTGAAACAAGCAATTTTATATCTATCTTATAGCTATCTCACTCCTCTGGTGAGACTTCTCTTTCTATAAGGTAACTCTTACTAATTCATAAAAATCAGGACTTATAGTACTACGAACAATGATATTATATAAAAACAAGAAGCAGATATGTCATAAGCGCGCGCGTTGTGAGACTCAAATACGTCCTAATTGGGACGTCTTGTAATTAGTCTGCGTCGAGCGCTTTCACGAGCGTGTCGCACCGTAGGTTCCTGTGTCCTTGCCAAAAAAATCAAAAATGCCATCGTGTGTGTTTCGGAAGTGTACCAATTATGACTTTAAAGTAAACAAAATACAAGGGATCTTACCACATGTAACGCAAAGATACTTAGATTATTTAGTATATTTCAATTATTTTTCCAAACAACCTAATGACTGACGCAAAGACGCCATGTTCAGGTGAAGAAAGAGAGAGCGATCTAGTAGAAACATTTGAAGTGCAATCATTAAAATTATACCTATCTCCTTCATTTGCGTGCTATTTCGTATCTTTTGTTTTACTTATCAGTAAAACTTGTCAATGTTTTGGATTGCTCGGAATGATAGCAGATGCTCTGAATGATGACCATGATAGTAAGTAAACAGCCTATAATTGTTCCACTGCTGGGCAAAGGCCTCCATCATTTAAATCAAGTCATCGCTACAATTGATGGCTAATGTCTCAATCACCACGCTTGCCAAATGCGGGTTGATGATCACAAACCCGGGCATCGCAAAATCCGAAATACATTTTGCTCTACCTGGGAATTGAACCAGGGATCTTCAGGTATCGGACCGTGCACTCTGCCACTCGGCCACCGAGGTTGATGTTGTTGAGGTTAGTTGCTGAGGTTGATGACCATGATAGATTTCATATTAAATCCTCATCCAAACGTTTCCTATAACAAGTTTTTCGTAAAATCAGGTACCTAACATCACACTTTCAATACCTATACGAACTCTTTGCTTTAGCTGTAGAATTGTTAATTATAAATTTAAGCCGTTCGATGCCACCGCAGTTCTAACAACTGGAAGCAATATTTAATTTTCAACTCTACTGCAGTCGCTTGTATGACACATAGGCACTTGCCTTCATCACGGATGCATAAGTTCTCCGTATGCAATCAGAACATGATCGATTGTTCTATTTTAACAGCTGTGCCCTTGAAAGACTGCCTGGGGACATTACATGCTGCATAATTGAGTGCTGCCTTCAACGAGCCTCGTAACCGCTGACCTTAAATCAATCAACTGAAGGACACGTACCATAATCTTTTTGTATTAATTATGATACAAAGCCGTTCTGAGCGATTCCGTGAGCCTTAATCAATACATACCATGTGGTGAGATTACGTTCAAGCGCTTGACTGTTGTGTACGAGTTCCAGTAAATGACAGGTAATTAAGGCATAAGAACTGAAGCTTCAGGGTCGCCATCGCTCGCGATAACCCTTCTTCTTCTTAGATGGCCTTTTCAACGTCACCGGACTTTTGTGGGGGCGGCGAGAACCTTAAAAGGTGTGATCGAAAGATCAGTGCGTCCTACCCGTCATGACCTACGGAGCTGAGACGTGGACACTCATGGTGGGGTGGTCCACCAGTTAAAAGTCGCTCAGCGAGCTATGGAAAGAGCTACATATGCTCGGAGTTTCTCTGAAGGATAGGATTCGTAACGAATACTTCCGACAGAGAACCAAAATCATCGACATAGCTCTAAGAATTAGCAAGTTAAAGTGGCAGTGGGCTGGCCATATCTGGCGAAGAACCGCTGGGGTAAACGTGTTCTTGAGTGGAGATCACGACTCGGTAAACGTAGTGTAGGACGCCCTCCGGCCAGGTGGGATGATGACCTGCGAAAGACTGCAGGTAGATGCTGGATGCGTCAAGCTGAGGACAGGGCGCTATGGCGCTCATTAGGGAAGGCCTATGTCCAGCAATGGACTAAGATAGGCCGATGATCATGATGATGATGTGATCGAAACACTGTCACAGGTTTTCTAGAGGGATCAGCATCACGTAAGCGTGTAAACCGGCTCGTCTAATTCTTGACTTAAGAAAATTGCTTTTGAATCGTCCATAGATTTTTTACATACCACCCATTCAGGACGTTTTTTTTTAACTGTAAAAAGTAAACCGAAAATAAAGTAAGCCGTAAAGCTTTAATTAATGTCGAAAACTGTATTTACTTCTTTACTAGAATCCTTTCCTACGAGAAGATATACATTCGAAATAGCGCTGAATAGTTTAGTATGTTTATTGTAACTTTGTCGCCAAAGACCAATCACAGCTCGGTCTTTTTAAAAATATCATTGCATAAGGAGTCTGAAAGTGTAGTGTCTGGATTTTATAGTTATCGTATTCAATGGAAGTGGCAAAAATTGGCTGATAACAATCTCGTCACAAAAGCATTATTTTAGTCACACCACGGAATGAGTCTCATAATATCTCATGTATTAGTCGAATTTGGCTCTCATGTGTAAGTGAATATTTTTTGTTACATAATAAATGTACAATTATGAGAATAAGACTAAATGCAATACCTTAAAATGGTAACTAAGTATTTAAGTTTCATGTACGTAGGTATAGATCGCGCCAAACTTCTAGTCCCCTCTAAAGTTGCTTCGCGTAGCTGTACACAGTCAGGCCCTGCCGCTCGTCCCGCCTTCGTCCTACTGACGCCTATTTTTTACTACTGCGACGCGAATCGCGCCAACTTCAGAAGGGACTAGAAGTTTGGCGCGATCTGGAGGCTTACCACAAGCTCTTATAGCATTATTATTGCAGTTGTGAAAGCGAGACGCGTGTAGCGGCGAATATACTCGCGTCTCTTTTCCACAACTGCAATAATACTGCTATAAGAGCTCATAGTAAGGGCACTGTACCTACTTTAAGATCCTTATACTTACATACTTACCCCCATATTCATAAAAATCATTTAAGCATAACTTAGTTAATCATTGTTTTGTCTTTTTCTCAAATTCAAAATGACGTTTGTGTGACGTTGACAAAACAATATTTAACTAAATATTGCTTATATAGTTTTTATGAATAAGGGGGTTAATTGTTAAACAGATTTGAAATTAAATTTATGATTGGATAATTTAATCTCGCAGTTCGCACACATTACTATTTTTATTTATATATGTATTTCGTGACCATTTGGTCACCATTATGACGAAATGGTAATAAGTCATCAGATTGAAATGTCAGTCAGTTAGTTCGTAATAATTCAAAACATAATGGTATTCAACACTCATCATCTAATCATAGACAAATATTTCAATAGTCAATCGTCCCACTTCCCTTGACCTTTCATACGGATATGAAGGTACGAGTATGAGGTCGGGTCGTACACCAACACCAGATTATGATTTATCTTGAAAAGTAAGTACATTTACAAGCAATGTATTTGTGTCGGTCGTAACTAGTGTGCATACTGCGAGTTTTATTTGAAAATAAGAATTTGTTTTGCATTAACCCGGGGAGCGCACAGTTGGGTCTATATGACCCGCGACATTTGTCTTACGAAAAGTACCGGAAGAGAAAAAACTACTATCTACTAAAAGAAATGAGATGCCATCAAAAACATACTTGTAAAAAAACCTAAGAACATCTTATAGTGACCCCACACACACCCTCACACAGATATAAAATAGTTTGTAATTTTTACCTTTTGTAATATTAACCACAAATTGTTAGTACCACTCAATATTAATTTATTATCTTGGGAAGAGCGAGTCAACCCCAACACGAGTATTGTATTACTTTCTGGGATGTCTCAACATTTTGTAAAAACGATATTGAGTAATAAAGCTATTTTTTATTTTTTATTATTTATTTATTTATAGTGACCATATCAATATTAAAAATATTTTATGTTTTAAATAAATAGATTGACTTGGCAATCGCACTAAACAATCTAATTTAATATAATAATGTATTACTTGTGATATACATTGCGTTTTCATGCGATGGCCAAGTAAATCTGTTTATTTAAAACATAAAAGATTTTTAATATTGATATGGCACTACAAGATGTTGTTACATAGGTTAGCTAATTACGTCACAACTTAAGACAAAAGGTCCCTTAAGTAGGGACTGAATAAATTAACCGACTTGGTATTACATGGATCTCACAACTTTTTACGGTAGATGAACTGAGTTGCGAGACTTGGTTTTTTTACAAGTATGTGTTTGATGGCATTACTATAGCAGCTCGCTATTATAGTGTAAGCAATAAAGTTTTTATCTAAGTATCTATCTCGGTGGCCGAATGGCAAAGCGCTCAGCCAGATACCCGAAAGGCCCGGGTTCAATTCCCAGGTGGGTTACTCTTTAAACACAATTGCAATAATCAATTTCCAATCCCAAATCTAAAAAATTCAAATGGCACTCTTAAAAGCGATAATAGCGCTACATTGGAATTAAATTGCGTGGAAATTGAGTGAACAAATTATTATCGAGATGGGGCGTCCCGAAATTGCGAAACTTATCCCAATATCGATACATAATAATCGCATTGGAATTGTATTGAGATTGAGTTTGCGTCAAGAGTAGCCTACCTGGTCGGGCGAAGTGTGATTGGGATTTTTTTCAATGCATATATGTATAGTCTGGGTTTGTGATGACCAACCGCATTTGGTGGCAAGCGTGATGATTAAACTAATACCCATCAATTGTAGCGGTGACTTGATTTCAATGATGGAGGCCTTTGCCCAGCAGTGGGTCAGTCGTAGGCTATTTACTATTTTTATACAATACTAGCTGACCGGCGGACTTCGTACCACTTTGACAACAAAACAAACAAATCATTCGTTCGCTTAAGAACACCCGTATCCCATGATGGACCCCTATAACAGCGCCACCTACCGGGTCTAATTGTAAATCTAAACCATTCTCGAATCCACTTGAACACACACAGAAAATTTCAACCAAATCGGTCCAGCCGTTTAGGAGTTCAATAACATACACACGCACAGAAGATTTTTATATATAAAGATTAATAATTTGCTTACATTACAAAGGTTTAATTTTAACAGCAAGCAATTAAAAATGAAACTAAATTATGGGAACGGTAGCACCCCTACTAATTATGTTTCAAAGTTACCTACGAGTCGTACCGTTTTTTTTTGCAGGGAAACTCTATTAGCAACAAACAATCAAAACAAAACCAACACGCCGAGCGATCATTCAGTCAGTTAACTTAATTTGCTCGTGCACTGCCATTAATTGAAAACAATTTATTAACATCAGCACTGAATGCGAATCGGGCGGATATCGACACAGTCACACAGATGAATTATAAAGTGGTTAACAGATATTTTTAAAAAGCTGCCCAGTTGGTTTTAGTTTCACGTTAAACCAATATGTATATGGGAAAATGTGTAAGTACACGAATGTCGTTTCTTATATTGAGCCAGAGATTATAGATTTGATTAGTTACTACGCGTGTCTGTCTTGTAGGTAGCGTCGTATTAAGGAGTTCTACTAAAATAAAAACCTTTCAAATTATTGACAATGATTTAAAATGTTGTTTTTGGAGTTGTTGTTTAACTTTTAATGATTCTGCAGGATTGTTGGAGATTTTGTAGACCAGTGACTATTTTACGATTACCATTTGAATTATAACGAGTTGTCCAAAGAGACTTTCAGATTAAATCAGCTAATGCATGCATGATCGAAGGATGCAAAGGTATAAATACCATAATAGATAAAATACAAGACTTATCTTCGATCTAAATTGATCTAAGATAAAAAGGGATGCCAGCATTACAAAACAAAAAAACTTTTGTTAGTGTTGCCCTTAGATCAATTGTTGCCATTTCCAACAACTGAAAGCCATGTCCACTACTTTTAAATTATTTATATTTGGAACGTATTCATTCACAACGAAAGAGTTTGACCATCAAAATGATGTGGCAATACAATCGGACAGTGGCCATTAAATGTTTCCGATCCAAACCCTATTTGCGGGCACTATGTAGTTACGCTGTTCGTTTCGGCAAAGCTGCGCGACATTTTATGAGGTACGCTGCACGCAGGGACGTATTTAGGGTCGCGTCTACGTGACCAGTAATTGCTAGACGAAAATATTTATGATTTAGACAATCTGTTTATTGTGCTGCTTTATGATGTAATTATAAACAGATAAACAGTTGAAACGAGTAGGTTTGTTACTATTTTATTTTTTAATAGCCATGATTTTTTTTAAATAGTTCTACTAACAGAATCAAATGTTTTGTTGCTAGAAGATTTTATATTGTTTAGCTACAAATTAGTAATGGGCTCCACCACATTTTCTTTTTTTAACTCTGTCTTGTAATTAAGCCTGCCAATTGTACAGTTGAACGTCGTTAAAGATTGTTATTGATTTACTTAAATTGTCCGTCTATCTGAACTGAACTATTTTTAACCTTTCAGGCACTGGGCAGAATCTAACCAAATTTTCATTCATCTTTATTTTCATTTAACTGACAATTTTTCCATAGACTTAATATCAATATCAAGTCTCTATGACATGACAGTGGATTTTTTAAACTATAAGGGTCACTTACATTGGAATCATTATTATTGACAGGTAAATAATCCTGTCAATAATAATTGTATATTGTATAACTATTGTTCGGGTACTCACACACAACAAAAAACATGATAATAATCCCGTTAGTAATAATTGTCTACTCTTACAATAGTAGACAACTACTGCTCCGAAGCAGCTGGGTCCTAGAGCTGAATGCTGCTCTCACATGCGCCCTAATACGTCTCTGCCTCGGCGACAGATTGTCATTTGAGCGCGGATCTCGGGTATGAATTATTCACGATCGCATAAAGGGTGTATCGCCCGGACATGGAAATAAAACCTTCGCTGAAAGAGATCTACTTGCTAAAGCTGAAAGAGGAGCTGCTGAATTAAAAAACGAAAACTACGTAACACATAGTTACTTATAAGTAATATTTGGGCTAAATAGATGTTAGAGTAGATAGTGTTCATCATTCATCATTCATCACCAGTTCATTTTTATGTCCCCACTGCTGGGGCACGAGCCACTTACCATCACGCGGGCCCAGTGCGGATTGATGGTTGCTAACGACTGCTAATGCAGCTGGAACCAACGGCTTACGTGCCGTCTGAAGCACGGAGGAACTCGAGATAAAGTTTTTAACCCATTGCCTTTGCGAAAGTTGCAGTTCAGCAATCGCAGACCGGTCGCATTACCTCCTCCATTAATGAGCTCCTCATATCCAGATAGTGCTAGTTACCTCAATCATCATATTATTCATTAGCCTAAGTAATTCCACGGCTGTACCTACAAAGGCCATATTGAGGAGCTCGATGGCGTAATGGTTAACGCGCCCGGTCTGCGAGTGCTGAGGTTAAGCAACTTTCGCCGGCCGGTCATTGAATGGGTGACCAAAAATGTATCATCTCGAACTCATCCGTGCTTCGGAAGGCACGTAAAGCCGTTGGTCCCGGCTGCATTAGCAGTCGTTAACAACCACCAATCCGTACTAGGCCCGCGTGGTGGTTTATGGCCCGTTTTCCCTATCCATCCATAGGGAATGCTCGTGCCCAAGCAGTGGGTACATAAAATGAGCTGATGATGATGATGACATAGGCCACGCGCAACGCCTCGGTGGCCGAGTGGCAAAGCACTTAGCCTGATACCTGAAGATCCCAGGTTCAATTCCCAGATCAGGCAAAGTATTTTTCGGATTTATTGATGCATTAGCCCGGGTTTATGATCACCAACCCGTATTTGGCAAGCGTGGTTAAGCTATCCATGTCAGCTTTTATAAAGTTATTTTTAATAAAAGCTGCTAAGATATAATAGCTGTCTCTAAAAAGATTTAACCTTTGTTTTTAGTTACGAACATTGTATCAAACTACCCGCATCATTATAAAGATGCATTAATTTACTAGACATAATTTATTCACAGATTTGTTACTCGCTCTCTCAATATTCGATTTCTTATTCATCACAAACTCTATTAACTTCTCAGCAAAAATATTGTTTTATTTACTCTGTGAGCAACAGCGAAACTTCCCCGATCCGACTTGAACCCCTCGGAGAACCTAGTAGGGCACGGGGACACGCACGAGTGCATGATGCCGTTCCCTCTAGAAAATCTCTGACGGTGCTTCGTTTCTCACGGCTCGAGGAACCTTTTAAGTTTCTCGCCACCCCCAAAACAAGCTGATAATAACCAGTGTCAATCAGCAAACTACGAGTATCTCAAAAAAAACCGCGACACATATTCAAAGATTTATCTACAATTTTCCAGATATACTTATTTTCCAACATTGTTATTTCAATCCACATACGGTACCAAAACGCCTGAACACATACATGAGTTTGTAAGCGCGGTCACTTATTATCCGCCATTTTAGTTTGATAGGCGCCAGGGAACGCCTTCATATATTCCCAGCTGCTTTGTGTACGCCGACGACGTGTGAAATGAGTTCCATTCATGGAATAGGACTCGGAGGAGGCACAGCGAGTGTGTAGTCGACGTGTCCATGAGCGTAACGCTGTTGTCTAGCGGGCCGTAATGAAAAACTTGTGTGTCACGAAATTGTGTTGCAATAAGAAAGTTTGTGGGAGTTACTAGGTTTAAATGTTGTTTAAAAGCTGAAAATGATAAAATAATTTCACGCTTTTAAAATATGTAGATGTAATAATCCACTATTTATTCGAAAAATTAATATACCTACTTTTAAATAAAGGGTTTCGATAATTCAGCCGAAGTTGGTTAATGAAATGCAAAATGCATCGCTTGCTGATTCATATCCGACTCGTATAGGACCAAAGTTCATTTGGGGTTACATTGTATATTTGTAATTTATAATTAATCAATACGTACGTGCCATTATTATTACAATCATGATGTACGTACACATTATTATGCTAATAAACTCCGTTCAGGTATACCTTTTCATACTGTCATGTTTCTTAGTGCTCATGGGCAGGAAACCCACAGGTCAATTTGTTTCCACTTGCTACACCACGCACCGTAGCGTTGTCGTAGCATTCTGTGTCGTAGCTACAAAATTATGAATCAGTTAAGAGCTACTTGATGCAACATATATAACACTTTTGCATACATCTTTTTCATAAATGGCTACTACGGTTCAATTTAGTTTGACAGATCTTGATATCTGGAGTTTAGTTCTGAGTCTAATAGTCTCACGCCCATAATTTATATGTAGCAGTAAACCTCCTTACCTACTTTTCCATAAAGAAGTATATTAGAAGTTTGTCTTAACTACACCAAAATTAAAAAAAAAAATACTTTGGAATCAGCCAACAAATATAATGTAAAAAAGAACCAGTATTTTTAATGAGTATTTTTATGTAATAGTGTTTTGTTATTAATTCCAATCACAGCGTTCGCAAGTATTACGCAGTATTCTATATTATGAAAGTCATAACATGAAAGTAACATCTTTCCGCTCGCTTTCTATATAAGCAGTTTGTGGGAGTGATTTCGTGAAATGGGACGGAAGTAACAGTGTAACAGGAAGTCAGGCAAGCGCGCAAGCGCGCGCCATTTTGTAATTTTAAAATCGATATTATGAACATGACATATTATTATTATATGTGCCATATTGTGTCATTTGACTATCAAAGGTCATTTTGACATGTCAAATGCCTTCAAATGAGTATTTACTGCATTTATTTTATAGTTATAAAATGATGTACGTAATATGGTAATACCTGACCCATTTTTTTCAGAAAAATGTTAAAATGCTTATTACTAAGGTGAGATGTCAAATGTAACACATCATATGCGACTATTGTAACCCTCTCAAACTAACAGCGAACATTAAATGTTAAATATTTTTTTCCCCCAAACCCCTTAAACAGGTAATTATACTACTCGTAAAAATAAAATAAGTTTTGTTTCAGACTACTGTACACATCCATATTTTGTTAGTAACTTAAAATCTATGGTTTTTTACATATAATCGTACGCAAATTTTGTTGCGAACAAATTACAAACTGAAAAACGACAAAGTGTTGAAAAAATTCCACGAGCGGGATTCGAACCCGCACTGCATGATATGCCGAGTCAGGTGCACTACCAACTATGCTATCGTGGCTCGATCCAACTTGCCGAAATTAACCAACACTATCTACTTTTACTCCTATTCAATGTTGAAAACTTCTAAACTAAACTTAAATTCTATGAATTAAATCTACTTTTACACTAATTTTGTGTTCAATATACATCTAGGAACACAATGAGTTATAATGGGGGAATCATGACGTCCCGTTATCACACGCAGAATGGAGTTTTGAAAATAATTTGAAAAGTAACAGCACGTAACGGTAACTACACTTTTTTGTTTAATTTGATACCATTGATCCACGTCCACCAATACTTAAAGGTTAATAATCCAGGAGGTAATTTTCAATTGCAGTCAAGTCACTTTTTTACAAATCGAGATACAATAACTTTTATGAGTTTCATAAATATGATTTTCAGAAGAGACCTATGGTAGAATTTGTATGAAACCGATTATTTTGAATTTGGCCAATTTGAAAATTACCTCCAGAATCTACCAATATTTTACATAAAGCTTCGATAAATGACACATACATTATTGAATATAAAACAAAACTGCAAACATGACTACAAGAAAACTTGAGAGAGCCACTAAGTAGAGTACAGTTTCAGATTTTTAGAAAATTCTAAAACACCTGCGAGGTCCGTAATCAAATACTTCCGCGTTAACTTTTAGCATTAGGGTAATTATTCCAACTGGCTGAACGCAGCTACCACAAGATAAGAAGACCCAGAAGGTAAGCATAATACATGTATACCGCGCTGCAGTGGCGAAGAGTGGAAATTTAAAGAAGGAAAGCCGCTCTTTAAAAAAACATTTGCAATCCAGAAACAATACCTATCGACGTAATTTTAATACCAAACTGTTGACCGTTGTGTGTAAAATGGATTAATGAATCTATCTTGTTAAGAAATACTGTTTATCTGTATGAAGTAGGTAACATGTTGACCATTTTCTAAAGGGAAGCCGATGGGAAACTGGTTGTATGAAGTCTTCGCCAATGCCACGCTGTAGCAACGCACACATAGACTCTCTGAGATACATAGTCCGAGCGCAACTGTTGAGAGATACCGTGAATGAATCCTATCTTCTGCAGTCTCCTTATTTTGTGCAACAACGGTGTAAATCTAATACTGTCTCAACCGTTTGCACAGAAACGTACGTGGCAGTGAAGAGATGCTATCTCTGTGAATACAAGCACGTTCTGGCGACGTTTTGGACATTTTGAATCGCGATCGCGAGTGAGAAATAGCTAAACTTTATAATATTACAAATAAACGTTTAAGCCATTAATGTCAGGTGTTTTTGTTTGATTTATATTTAGATCTATTATTTATTAACAAAGTCAAAAATAGAGTTTTGTTCGAAATAAAACATGATTTTATTCTGCTTAATATTTTATTTTGCAATATAAAATATTGCTGCTCCACTCCTATTAATCATAGCATGATGTAATATAACCTATAGCCTTCCTCATTAAATAGACTATTCAACACAAAAATAATTTTCAATTCGAAGCAGTAGCTCCTGAGATTAGCGCGTTTAACCATACAAACAAACAATCAAACTATTCAGCTTTATAATATTAGTATAGACTATTAATAAAGAGGTAACGTTTGTGACGTTTGTATGTCGGGGCTAATCTCAAGAACTTCTGGTACAATTCCAAAAATTCTTTCACTGATAAAATGCTATATACCTTGTGGGTAAAATAGGCTATATATTTTATTTAGTGTTAACTTGTGAATGAAAGTATTGAATTTTTAAAGTACAATACGAAATTCACGTCGACGAAGTCACGGGAAAAATGCTAGTATTTTATATTCGTAGACATGCTATCATCTAAATTAGTCTAAGTTTTCCACTGTAGGGTGAAGGCCCTTCGCAGATGTGGAGATCATAACCCACCACGCTCTGTCCCAATGCGGGTTAGTGGGTGTTATCAACAAAAAACCACCCACCACCACGGACCAACGCCTTAAGGTACTTTCCCGAGCAAAAAGTAGCTTAAAGTATACTAGGTTGGTCACCCAACCCATGCAAGACCAGACATTGAAATTGGTGTTTAACTTGAACGATCACAACCTACCTAGAAAGCTAAAGCACCAAAAAGTTCCTTTCTACGCAACATCACCACTTATTATTACACAAAGTGATATATTACCACTCACAAATTGTTTGATTTGCGAAACACATTTTTGTTACAACATCGAATCCCCTCTGAAACGCGACGCCGCGATCAGATAACACCGAAATGTCGTTAGAATCTCTTAAAGTGCAAAGAGTGGCAAGTCTTTGTGCCGCCGGCGATCTCGCTCAAAAGCCGAGGGCTCTCTGGCTGACCTCAATACGTTGAGACACAAGGCTTCTTTTATCCTCCCTCTGCCAGGTAACTTTGGTAAGTAGGATATCCTGCTAATACAGTCAAGGTGTAAATTAACATTTTTTAAGAGGTGTGAGCACGTTTGATAAGCACTCACACATATACTCTATTTAAATTCATGAACACTGAACACATAACTGTAGTTTGTGCACGTTTGTGTACACTGTATACACACACATGCATCTCTACCACAGACCATAGCCTCCGTGATCTCCTCCCAATATAGGAATACTTAACGTGTGCATGTTCATTAAAAGGGGATATTAACATCAATCAGTACATTATTCGTTGCGCCGAACCTTACATTAATGCATACACTCTCTTAAGGGTGCGCCGTCCGTAAGTGACAAGTGTCATATATTTTATTTTAAATGTCTTCGTCCATTTTTATTTGATGCCGCGCGGCCATACTAATTTTGTATGGGGAATTAAACGTGTTAATTTGAAAAATAATAATTTAAAAAACCGCTCGATAAATCGAAAATGTGAGACAGACGACTTGTAGTTAGGACATTGGTGATTGTTTAGACATAATTAGAGGTATAATCATTTAGATACACTATAAGATATCAACTAAACGCCACCATCTGTTTTCATGATTTTTGTCCAACTTTAAATGATATTGTAAAAAAAACTATAGTGTGTTATGAATTTATGGGTCGGACTAATTGTAAACACGTTCCCTTTGATACTAAATATATCTTTTATTTATGTAATATGATAGTTTTTTTATCATATACCTATCAACTTAAGCGTGACTACACTTTTGGCTTTTTTTGGTCTGCGCACCCTTACCTTAACACGTGGAGTGGACATTATATTTTTTGCGCAAATCAATCAATGCAAGTTACCATGTACAGACACCTGCAAATCAACCTATCCAAAACTCTCAAATTTCTTCATTACATTCTGAACCATATGATAACATTATAAAGTTTAAAGTCTTTTTTTTCCTTTTGTTGATGGCTTCGTGCGATTAGCACATTTAGCCAGTGTCAAAGTAATTTTTCTTACAAGTAATACATAATTAAACAATATTTCTTTCCTGTATGATGATGATGAATAATAATAGAAATAAGAAGTGAGAAATGATATACCCCCCAACCTCTCGAGTATCTCAGTAAAGATGTGGGGCTTTACTAAGTCCTCGGGCGGACTTCTTGAGAGAATTTGAAAAGTGACGTTGCACTGTTTTGTTTTATTTGCCAACACTCATGCACTATCACGAACACTTAACGGTTATTTCACATTAATATTTGACATAACACAAATTTTAGAAAATAAAACAAAACCGCAGACATGACTCTTCACTTTCCCGCCAAGAAGTTTTCAGTTCATAGTCTATGGAGGAAATTTGACAGTTTGTGTAGGTTTGTGTTTGGTATGTTGATGTGCGTGCGTGTGTACACTGTATAATAATAAATAAATAAAGAAGTTGCAATTCCGTGCAATTTTTTTTTATATTTTGATGGAAAATATATCAATCATTTAAATTAAAAACCCCCTAGCGTGTACATTTTATTTAAAATAATAAATAAGATTTTATTAAATGCATTGAAAAGCAAAAAATTATAATTTACGTAGTAATTAAATAATACCTACATAAGGAGGATTTAGAATATTGTACAAAACAGTCATATAGTGTGATTCAAGTTTGAAATCTAATTAGCCTTTCCTAGATAATAACTAATAAAAATATTTTATCGCAAAGCAATATAAATATTAGTTTTCTGAACATCATACAAAAACTGATTCATCGTATTTCGTCTTATTTATTATTTACACAATTTGAATACGTGGGAATTGTGAAATTAGACGAATTACAATGTTCGAAGTTCAATTGTATTCGAAGAAGTAATCATGGCTTATTATTATTCTTAGAATAGTGGTGTAATGACAGGTTGTAAGCAAAATAAATATAAGAAAAGCTAACCCAACAAATATGCTTGATATTTGACATGAAACTCGAATAATATAGCAGTTAATTTACTTATACCTTTAGCCTGAAGCGACGACATTATCTTTGTGACGAAATAATATGTTAAATGGTAATTGATAAAGTTATCGCAAGTAGCATAGAGTATTCTAAAAAAAGTATTAATTTAAAAGTGTGTTCCCAAACTCACGTAATATACTAAAGTCAAAACACATTAATAAATAGAGATACAGTTTATTTATCATTCATTTACTCATCATCATCTTACAGTTCACCGCTTCAAATAGTGTCTTCAAGTGCACGCCACTGAGCACAATCCACAGTTTATCCTACTTCCAACTAATATTATAAATGCCAAAGTTTGTAAGGATGGATGTTTGTTACTTTTTCACGCAAAAACTACTGAATGGATTATAATGAAACATTACAATAACATAGTTTATACTCCAGAATAACGTATAGGCTATAATTTATAAGGATTTTTATTATTACTATTAAGCGTTGCAGGCAAAAAACTGCCGTTTTTGAGCTATTTTGGTGTGCGCTGCAAAACCGTACGAGCTATACGAATATGACTATGGTGAAAACGTGTCCCCTTAATTGTTTTACAAAAATGTCCGCGACAGCATATATCTATCTTTTATATGTAAGCCATTATTACCAAAACAGTGAGCCATAAACACAATAAAATTTGATGCTATTTTTCCAGTGCACATTTAATAGTAACAAATAACACGCAGTCGGAGGCACGCGCAAAGTGAGAATGATTTGACTTATCAAACCCTCGCGCGCCATATGTACGCACGGTCGTACGTAAGGTGGCCCCCTAATTATATCTACAGCGCGGGACGGGTTAAATTGTATGCCTCCAACTGCATGTTATGTATGATGTTGCATAAAATTTCGAAGGACTACCGTATTGATATTTTTAATTGTATAGGTACAGTACTTATGTTTGATATTGTTTCGATTTATTTCCCTGGCTATATGTAACTATTGCATTTTTATCCTGTTCCGGCCTTTTCAGTTGCTTTTCTATTTAGTTATTATTTTTACGGGTTTTTGTTTTTTTTTTAATTTTTTTTTTTTAGTTTATCAATCATTTAAAGAGTTTACATCATGCGGTTGTTTAAGTAATTTTTTAGAGTCAATCTAATAGCAAGTCCGGAGAGAGATAAATATTATTATCGTAGAATGATGATGTATTTTTTTTAGTATTACGGTAATGATAATCATGATATACCATTTTGAAATCCTTGTGTTGAGCCCTCTAATTTGATATCCATAATCTAGTATTCGAAAAAAAATGTTTTTAACCAAGTCCAATGGCGTCGCACAGCATGTCTGTTTTTTTTAACGTCACCTATCTGAGAACACGGGCAGCTAAGACGAATCTGACGATACCTTAATTATGTTAATCCGTTCAGCGGTTCTGGAGATATGAGGTAATAAAGAATATTACATACAAGATAGGCGCGAAAAACAATACCCTTCCTTTGCAGTCGGGTAATAAGGCGACAACCTCAGGCGGGGCACGAACTCACAACATTTCGCAATCCGAGCGACTGCTTTTAAATCGCTGTAAATCGATAAGACCGCCAAATTGTAACTATTTTAATTATTTTTAAGTACCTACATTGTTCATTTTATTTTGTTGTAATAAAAGAATTATCTATCTATGAATAAAGTATAAATTTTTCAGTAGCTTATTCCTCATACTCATACTATTAGCCATCAAGATCCATCTGACGCAGTCGCTTTTCAAGTAATTCTTTTACTTAGTAAAATAACAGATTATAATTATAAATTAATAACTTACCTGTAGTTCTAAGTATCATGACACGTAACTCCGAAGTTACGGACTCTTGGAGTTCGCAATTTCACCAAGAATCACCTTCGGTGCGGGCTACGTAAAGTTACGTCTTCGTCTTCCTAAGCCCTCTTTACCCTACAGATATCCGATGAAACTTCATTGTAGCTTTACTACTATGAAGGCTACGAAAGCTACATGTACCTATATTAATACTAGCCGCCGCCTGCAGTTTCACCAGCGTGGTTCCCGTTCCCGTGGAAATATAGGGATAAAAAGTATCCTATGTGTGAATCCAGGTTATAAACTATCTGTATGCCGAATTTCATCCAAATCCATCCATCCGTTGCAGCGTGAAGAAGCAACAAATATACACACACACATACACAAAGTTTCGCATTTATAATATTAGTGTGATGGTAAACAGTGGGTTTAATGGGTTTTGATTAATCAAATAAAAATACATTATGAACATTACTAGTAAACAGAGCTTAAGAGCTTAACATAAGCTTGGAATAGATATTCCGTGACGTGTAAACACGTTTTTAGGTAACCAGTCGTGACCCGTTTATTGAACCTATTCCACGCACCAGTACATCACTTAAGTACCTAAAATCTTGTTTTTATCTCTCATTTTAGGTAAAATCTGGTTTATATAATGTCTATATCTGCCTTTATTAACAAAATGAGACAGGTTTGTCTTTATTCCACGTTTTGGTAAAGCAGGAAATATTCGCTACTGAAAACAAACAAGGTGAGCTTTTTGTAAATTACTTATAATAGTACTAATAACTAGAAAAAATAACTAACATCTGCCATTAAAAAAGCAAAAATTCCTAGAACTTTCCGACTTAGTACAACAGAAGCCACAAGCGTTTTCCCCGTAAAACGAGTTTATCTAATACAAAGTCATTTTGTTTAATTAAAACTGGGAACGATTTGCATTTTTTTCTACTAAGTCACCTCTGTAATACTTTTTTGGTCTACGTGAAATTCTTTGTGACGTAGTTGAGTACTTCGCTTAAAATCTAATAACATGACTTAGCTGTAATTTGGCATACAGCTGATATGTATCAAATATAATATACATATACTCGTATAAAGTCATAATGTCGCACACGTTTAACCTCCTTTGCCCTCCACAACTATTTTAAAATGTTCTCATTGCATTAGCAACGCCATTTCGGTATGGAAAATTATGTACCAGCTAAAAAAGCGACTGCCTCAGGTGCCATATTTGAAACGGTATTCAATTACGGGCGGTATTTAAAGCCACGATAGCCTAAAGAATTGGTAAGGTAACTGACCTGGGGGCCGACCGCCTAACTCTCTCGCTTTCGATCGCTTTGAAGGAGGGGCGAAGAAGAGGCGTCATCTTGTCATTTCGAAAGCAATATGAAAGCAATATCGAAAGCTATAGGCTATACCTTTCAATATTATTCGATATTATATTTTGATATTATATTAGAAGGCGAGGCGAGGGCCTCGCTTTTAAAGCGATCGAAAGCGAGAGAGTTAGGCGGTTGGGGGGCTGGATTGTTAGAAGGTGCGGGTTCAAATTTGCTCATGTTTTTTTACTGTTTTGCTTATATGGTAGTTTGTGATTCATAGTTTTAACTTAAAATATGGGTAATCCCTGTATCTATAGCGGGAGCCGAGCGACATATAATTTAAAATACCGGCCAAGTGCGTGTCGGACTCGCGCACGAAGGGTTCCGTACTTTATGACGTATTAAAAAAAAACCACTTACTAGATCTCGTTCAAACTAATTTTCGGTGGAAATTTGCATGGTAATGTACATCATATATTTTTTAAAGTTTTATCATTCTCTTATTTTAGAAGTTACATTTTGCCACTTTGGAAGTGTCTCGTGTAAAAAAAGGTGTTTAGAAAAAAATTATATTAGAAACCTCAATATCATTTTTGAAGATATAAATACTCCACACGTATGGGTTTGATGAAAAAAAAATTTTGAGTTTCAGTTCTAAGTATGGGGAACCCCCAAAATTTATTGTTTTTTTCTATTTTGTGTGAAAATCTTAATGCGGTTCACAGAATACATCTAAGTACTTACCAAATTTCAACAGTATAGTTCTTATAGTTTCGGAAAAAAGTGGCTGTGGCAGACATGACGAATCCATAAGGGTTCCGTTTTTTGCCATTTGGGCTACGGAACCCTAAAAAGGCAAAAATAAGCTAGTAATGGTTGCTAGTGCGAGTTTGTATGGCAAATTTGTATGCGTAAATTTGTATGGCATTGAAGCAGCGCTTGGCGGAAAACGAGGAGAGTTATAATTTTGCCATACAAATTCTTGGTTACGTTAACGTGATCGAATGGCGAATAAAACTCGCATTAACCACCCAGAACTCAATGAACTCTTAGGTAATAGTAACTGTTATCATTTCATATAGTACGTCAACCCACGCAGTCTCAGCGCTTTGTCAAAACATTATCTTTCCCGTAGCTAAATATGCAGTATAGAATGGGGTATGTAGTATAAAATGAAGTTACATTAGAATCAAGTGCAACATTAATCGCAGCAATAGAACTCTCGTACTATTCGTATCCTTAGCCCTCTTGACATCTCTAGTGGTGATTACCTCCAGAATCATAACGAAGAACTACATGTGGAAGACAACTAGAGAACAGGAGCTGTGATCAATGCTAAACTTGATTCAAAAGTAGCCGCGTTCCACCGTAGCACGTCATTTGTTTCAATCGGAATATTTTCAAATGGACGGAAATTCAATACCGCGTTCATGCCGCTCAGTAAAGGCGTTTGATTTTCTATCACATTCTATCCGGGGCATTTCCGCGGTGTTCAACAGTTTTGTACGAGTCAATTTGGACTTTGTCATTTCAATTAGTGGCTAAAATGGATTGTTAATGGAATAGTCACAAGCATAAGTATTTTTTTATTAATAATAATTGTCCATAGGGACAAATCGACAACCATATCTTCACCAGAAAGTAATTTACATATTCCACAATAAAAATTTCTGTCTACACGATTGCAGCCAAATTAATACGATAACTCAAAGACCACTAGTATTTCTAGCGTAAAAAATGTGTGACAGCGAATAAAATTTTAAGAACTAATTGCTCATGTGGTATATTGTTATGTACTGACAGTTAGAGATATAAGAGCCGGTTTTTTAGGAATAGCATCTTTCTTCGACCTTAGCAAGGTTAGATGGAATGGGAGCCTAAGGTTAATGGAATGGATCTTCGCCATTGCGGTTTAAAAATAAAAATAAACCATGCGTGGACGATGACTAAGCTACCGTACTCCTGATTTACATTTCATGCATAACTACCAGTGGGTAGGTGATTCAGACTCCATTATGCTACCATATTTTTTTAAAATAATCACATACCATTGTGTACATTTAAATATAGTCGTCAATTTTTTTAGTACCTAAGCTCTGCTATGCTAATTACCAAAAAATTCCAACGACGAAGTTCTTTCGTAGATCTATGTTGATAATAGCGTGACATGACGTCACTATAATGATCCACATGTTGAGTTTTTACAATTGATGAATATTATCCCAAAAGAATACATTATTACCGAACAAATTATATTATTTGACTGTTCTCCAAAACGAACTGTCCAATATAAATATAAAAATATATAATTTGTCATTATCATCAGCTTATAAACAACGGTCCACTGCTGAGCTCAGATCTGCTTACATGAACAAGTAACACTCTAGATCGATGTCTATACGCCACCATCTTGGTCCAGTGGGTTTAAACGGCTGCCAACTTACGGTAACAACCTGAATCAGAGCGTGACATATTTCAATTTGATCACCCATTCAGTGACCTGTCATTGCGAAAGTTGCTTAACTTGAAAGATCGCATCCCAAACGAGCAAGCCCCTGCATCTTCGAGTTGCTCGTTGGCATTTTTGTACTAATGGTTTTCAACTAATACTATTTTTTACCGTTTTATTGTCAGCCATTTTGTTTTTTATAACGAGAACATTTTATATACTTAAACGTTTTGTTCATCGCTCTTTTGGTCATATTTCGTTTTCTATACTGGCACTCAGGATGGTGTCATTATTCAAACCTTTTTCGTGTCTCACATTAGCATTATATACGAGGAGTAAAAGCATAATAATCCTATATCATTATACTGGGAATTACGTCGCGAGCCACACTTCCTGCAGTCAATGGCGGCGAAAATGTGCCCGCACAGTGAGGACGACATTTTCCGCACAATTAGTGACTTTGCCCGCCACAAAATATTCGACCGTAACTTTGTCCGGAGTCCGGACACGCCACTGCAATTTCTGACAACCTCCATAATTGTAGCTGTCAGAATTGTTAGAGTTCCACTTTGAGCTTTTCGTTTGTAGGGTAGGTTCCGACGAGCTTAGTTTTGGTGGTAGCGAAATATTGTATCATAGTGGGCCTCTTTCCTCTGGCCACCACCCTTGTCCTTTACACTTATCCTTCGTTTGTTATCTTAAATAATCTTCTTATATCGTAGTATAACCACGTCTGTGGTCTAGTGGTTAACACCACCGGTTTAGACCCAGAGGTCCCGGGTTTGATTCCCAGCGGGGGCACTGGTTTGTGTACTCGGTTTGGTTGGTGGTAGAACTTGTTTGTCCGCATGGCTAGCTAGCATTGTTGTGTCCCGGTAGCTAGAGATAAGATAAGATAGCCAGTGCCTCAGTAGTTGAGGATAACGGGTGAAGTGCGCTTCCATCATTGGCCTTACTTAACATCAGGTGAGATGAAGGTACTATGCTTACTGCTTATCGGTATGATATTAACAAAAATATGTTTTTCAAGAGGTACCTATAACATTTTCTGTACATTTTATAGACATCGAAAACAAGGTTATTGTCAGATAATGACGTTTGACAATGTCCTAAGACTCTCTTTTGTTCTATTAAATGATAGCGTGACAGTTCTTTGGAGTAGTGACCTATATGACGACGTAGAGGATCTAGGATACGAATAAGTGAAACCAGATGTGGACTATAACATAATATGTCATTGTTATTACATAATTGTATGATGCCGGGAAAACAGCACTTACGTCTAATTACACATCATACTATTCACTTATTGCTAAGTATATAAAAAGCTGATGTAGCAGAGGTAATATTAAGTCGCGGTAACAGTTTTAAATCATCATCATCATCATCATCATCATCAGCTCATTTATGTCCCCACTGCTGGGGCACGAGCCTTCCCTATGGATGGATAGGGAGAACGGGCCATGAACCACCACGCGGGCCCAGTGCGGATTGGTGGTTGTTAACGACTGCTACTGCAGCCGGGACCCACGGCTTAACGTGCCTTCCGAAGCACGGAGGCGCTCGAGATGATAAATTTTTGGTCACCCATCCGATGACCGGCCTTTGCGAAAGTTGCTTAACCTCAGCACTCGCAGACCGGGCGCGTTAACCACTGCGCCATCGAGCTCTTCGAAAGTTTTAAATGTCGCTACATAACTACCATTTACTTGGTTATGATTATGCTTGAAAATATTCTTACGAAATGTTTATTACGTACAGCGAATATACTAATACGAGTACGCTAGGTAATGCTACGCTAAAGTTATGGATATTACAGCGATGAATATAAAAGTCGTTAGTATCCAAGTAAAGTAAAATATTTTTTTATTCTTGTTAGCTCACTTTCAGAAGCATTTCTATATAGCCATGATTCTACCACACTGGTTCGTTATACAATCTTCTATCGCAAAAAGAGTTCCGAAAAGAGAAAAGAGATAACTCGCTAATTGCACTTTTCAAAACTAATAAAATCGTACTGAAATCTAATTAAGCATTTTATTATGAAATAATAATAATATGATAAATAATAAAGAATAAAAATGAATGAATAACGAAGAATAATATGCTGAAATGATGATGATGATGATGAATAATAATATAAAGGTATTGGTTAATTAATTGGTGAATAACAATATATAAGTTTCTAATTCAAAATCTACAGATAGTTGGATACTTTAATTTTAACATTAGCTTTAGATCGTGATAATGATGAAGATATGAACGGGTGCTGCCTGTGGAGGCTGGTCTGCTCTTGTTTACTAATCTTATTTTTATTATTTTTATTTCCTTTATTTATTTTCTTTCTTAGAACTAGATTTTTACAATATTTTAATATAAAAACAATAAAACATTATAAAAACCTAATCCTAGAGTACCACTAGCAGCGGGGCAGGCATTATTATTATACTCGTTTAATTTAATTTTGTTTGTTTTTCGTAGATCATTTTTGACTTATATTAGTACTGTATGACGTTGTGAAAATTGAAATTGGTACCTGATGTAACTTTGATATTTTAAATGACATATATTATTATTGATATACGATATTGTAGTAAATTATAGATATAATGTATATTTATTAAATGTTTTTATTTTAAGGAGGGTGTAAAATTGTTTTTTTTTTTTTGATAATTATATTTTATTTAACACATACATTTTAAGCTGTCTTTTAAAACCCATTAGTTTATTATTACTTGTAATCTGGATACACGATGTGTATAAGTCCGTTCGTGTCTAACAAATTTCTTATTCTTCCAATGCTTCGAGGTCTCCCAGGATAGCTCGGTGCACCACCTTGACCGATTTAACAAGTTACACAAGAGACCTTGCAAATCCTACCATCGATTTAACTTTGAACACAGCTTTGAAACGACTGTGCTAATAGTACGCTGGTTTTACTGTACAACAGTTTAATGTGCTTAATAAAATCGCTGTTCCAGAACTCATATCGAACAATCGATAAAGATAATCTAATCGATTTTTGCTAACCAGTAATGTCCTACTGACAGCTGCTGAAATAGATAAGCGTTGCTATCCAGTCTAGATGGAATGAATCAAGTATGTTTTTTTTTAAACAAACAAACAGACAGACAGACAGACAGACAATCATTTTATTAAACCTAGATATAATGGCGTGCTTGAATATAAAATTGCTATGGCAAACAATCTACAATTTACTATTGTTTTATTCAAAGCGTCCTAAACGGTTAAAAATATCTTTGATTGAGTAATAAATGTGATGTTTGAACTTGATTCTTATTATTTACACTAAGTATTCTATTCTCATTAGATATGTTTAATAGATAAAGGTTTTTAGTGTGCTTTTATTATTAATCACTGTCAAAAAGCAAGTGTAAAGCATTTGTGCCGTAAACCTGGCAGCCTGACCCATTTTAAATGTTATTGCCAGTTTCCGCAAAATTCAGCCGAACCTAGCAGCATTTGACAATTTATTCCTGCAGGAGTCTTGCACCACGTAAAAGTTGATCTCCAAAAGTTCTAAAAAATAACTAACTTTTATGAATCTACCTACTTTTTTAAATGCTAATCGGTGTTGTTAGTAAAGAATAATTATAGCTAGCTATTATAACTAACACTGTATTTGCTATGTAAGTGGTTTTGTTAATTCTTTTGAGAAATAAAACTTAGGCTGATTTTTCAATCGTCAGTTAAAGTTTAGTAGTACCTGGATGACCTAGCTTTGCTCGTTGTTTTTTTTATGTTTTCTAAATATGAAACCTAGCTAGAGCGATTTATCGCCCCCGGAACCCCTGCATACTAAAATTTCATGAAAATCGTTGGAGCCGTTTCCGAGATTCAGATATAGCGGCCCGCTCGCGGCTTCGTCCGCTTGAGTACCGGGTCCAATTCTGTGCATGTATTATACATATAAACCTTCCTTTTGAATCACTCTATCTATTAAAAAACCGCATCAAAATCCCTTGCGTAGTTTTAAAGATCTAAGCATACATACATAGGCACAGACAGACAGAGGAAGCGAGTTTGTTTTATACTATGTAGTGATACAAGAATTGCTCGTTTAAAGGTATTAGATTCATTGAATAATTTTGACATAATGACAGATTCTCTTTAGAAAATATGTTACAATGGCAATGTTATTCGTTGGATAAAACTTATCTGAGGATTGAAAAATCGGGCCTAACCGTATTAAATGACCTACATGGACACTTTCATATCTTAAATTAAAATAAATAATGCATGTCATAGCATAATTAATGTTATAGATAGCGGAAGAACCGGGTTTCTTCCTAAATCCTGAGATTGTTTAGTATAGAGAAAAAGGAAAGAGACAAGTGGTGAAGGGAGGCCTGCTGCTTTGCGGTAATGCTTATAATAATAACAATAACAACTGATGACATCATCATCAGCTCATTTTATGTCCCCACTGCTGGGGCACGAGCCTTCCCTATGGATGAATAGGGAGAACGGGCCATAAACCACCACGCGGGCCCAGTGCGGTACAGTGGTTGTTAACGACTGCCATTGCAGCCGGGACCAACAGCTTTACGTGCCTTCCGAAGCACGGAGGAGCTCGAGATGATAAACTTTTGGTCACCCATCCAATAACCGGCCTTTGCAAAAGTTGCTTAACCTCAGCACTCGCAGACCGGGCGCGTTACCCATTGCGCCATCGAGTTCACTGTTGATATAAGTTTTCCTAATAAAAAAAATGTAACTAAAGCATCACAAAAAAAGTGCGTCTTCAAAAATATATCAAAGTTATTATTGTGATCGTTTTCCTTTACAAGAAGAATAAAAAATAAGTAAATCATCAATGTCATTTAACAAGTAATGTTTTCACAATTTATCTCATTTGGACTGGATATTTATAAAACGAGCATATGCAATATGTAAATATATCCAGCTTGTTCAAATATTTAACAGTGTTCGCATAAGGCTTTTAAAGTGCATTACACAGGGTGGTAGGAAGAGAGTCCAACGTAAAATAAACAGCTCTTTCACACATTTTGATTTTTGTATGATACCGCCGATTACTTTGACGCGATTTGTATCACATCCTATTATGATATGAAACACACTTTACCTAATGTCCAGTAGAGTAAAGTGAACGAAGTTAGAGTACTTTTCACTTTAAGAGTGCATGATTGCGTGATTTTTAAATCACCTGGTAATCTGATATCTAATATTAATTGTTGATTTTATTTCTTGACTAAATACCGTCACCGGTATATTTAAAACTACGGAGTAGCAACACTTGTTATTAATAATGAAAATAAAATTTATTTAAAACACTTGTTACAATATATCTTATATATCATACAATAAATGTTACTTAAATATCATATTTATTTATTATATTCTATGTATCATGCTATTGATATTTTGCTTTCAGAATTATTGTCACCTGTTCAAAAATCGCATCAAAGAAAGGAAAACATAAAAGAGCACCATTTATAACTGCATCTGCGAGGAGTGTGTCTCGATATTCTGGCCGCGTCGCGACCCGCCGCGTCATGTAGGAGTGGTCGCAGCTTGATGCATTATTAACACGCGCGGCAGCGGGACGCTCCGAGACACCGTGACACTACTAGCAAGCGGATAAGCACGGGCCAAGAAGAGGTGGCTAACTGCACTACATAGATAAAGATGTCGAGGTAAAATATATTTTAAGTATCTTTCAGTTTGAAATATAAAGAAGAAACTCCTTTTAATCAGTGTTGTGGGCATGTGGCTACACTACCGGTCTCAGACTTGAGATCTCGGCTCTTTTACAAGAGTGGCGGCATATTGTGGTCGGTTCGGTTGGTGGTAGAGCTACTTCTCAGTCTGCCTCTCTAGCTAAAATCATAACTCCGTTGCCATAACAAACATATTGACAACCTATTCAAAATTGCATCCGTGGGGAGTGTGTCTAGATATTTTGGACACGTCGCGACCTGCCGCGTCATGTGGCCGCAGCTTGATGTTATATTAACACGCGCGGCGCGGCGGGACGCTCCGAGACACCCCGTGACACTACTAGCAAGCGGACAAGCACGGGCGAGAAGAGGTGACTGACTGCACTATATTAGATGATCCTAGCTATTAGATCTTTTGTTGGTGTTGGGGTAAAACATTCCTTTATTTAAGTATGTAACAATATGTCTAGTGGTTCCACTGGTCTCAGACCACAGATCTCCGATTCCGCTGATGATACGAGTACGACTGGCTAGCTATCATTTCTCACCATTTATAACTGCATCCGCGAGGAGAGTATCTCGATATTCTGGCCACGTCGCGACCCTTCGCGTCATGTAAGAGTAGCCGCAGATTATGATGTTAATGACGAGAATTTATTAAAAGAAATGATTATGTCATTTTAACTGCCTGATACCGTCAAAGGCAACCAGCTCCTCAGTACCTAGTTGATGATACAGGATAAAGTGTCCTTCCGCCTTCAACCTTTTCGTCATTTACCATCAAATTAGTTGAAGGCGTTGAGGAGCTCGATGGCGCAGTGGTTAACGCGCCCGGTCTGCGAGTGCTGAGGTTTAGCAACTTTCGCAAGGGCCGGTCATCGGATGGGTGACCAAAAGTTTATCATCTCGAGCTCCTCCGTCTTTCGGAAGGCACGTAAAGCCGTTGGTCCCGGCTGCATTAGCAGTCGTTAACAACCACCAATCCGCACTGGGCCCGCGTGGTGGTTTATGGCCCGTTCTCCCTTTCCATCCATAGGGAAGGCTCGTGCCCCAGCAGTGGGGACGTAAAATGAGCTGATGATGAGTTAAAGGCTTCCCGGTATAAGTTTAGCACAAACGCCACTTTTTTAGAAATCGAGTTTTCGAACGCAACTTTTTTTTAGGCGTATTTAAATATTTGCCTTAAAAACCACACATGTCTTCTGACGTTTTATACTTTATACGAGGTAAAGATTCTTTTTTTTTAATAATAAATTTTTTTTTTAATTAATAATTATTTTTTTTTGTATCTACTGAAAAATTATAGCTCCTTGCCTGCTGGTGCAGCCGGGACCAACAGCATTTACGTGCCTCCCAGGAGAACTGGAGATGATAAACTTTTGGTCATCAATCCAACGACCGGCATTTGCGAAAGTTGCTTAATTTCAGCAATCGCAAACCAAACAAGTTCACCACTGCACCATCGATATATTTCTACCATAAATTAATACATAATTAAATCACCATCATCTTTATCATCTCAGCCAAAAGACGTCCACTGCTGGGCAAAGGCCTCCCTTCAAGGATCTCCACAACGACCGGTTTTGTGTTGCTCGCATCCAGCGGCTTCCGGCGACCTTAAATTAAATAATAATATAAAATAAAATAATATAATATAGTATAAACAACAGCACTGTACCAATGATAATAATGCTCTTTTTATATTTTAGACGATTAAAGAAGCTTGCAAATGCCTAGAGTCGCAATGCGCTCTTATTAAAGTTAAATTCAGCACCCACAAGCTGTAGCGGCTTTTATAGCGCAGTCTAAATTGGTCTCGGTTTCAGGGCTGCCATTAATGGATTAAGCATTCATACGTTTTATGGGTACTGTCCAAACACAAATTTTCAGCTAAATTGAACTTTTATCTCGAAAAATATTATGTTACATACATTAGGTGTGCTACACAATGGGTTTTAACAAGGTATATCTATGACACTAGTTATGTCATCTATGCTAACGTGTTGTTCGATAATCGTTTAAATCAGATATTCGCAAACATCCTAGGACTTAAACAAACTATCCGATAAAAGAGAATAAGACAATTTTCGTTACCAAGTGAAACTTAACAATGCTATTATCATTCATGTTACGGCGTAAGTCTTACAAAAACTCGTGATAGCTTACCAGGTGGAGTAAAAACAAGCACTATTAATGCCTACTGGGTATCGAACCTGGAACCTTTTACCTGGGATCAGGGTCTGAGAATAGAGGTAAACCACAGAGCTACAATATGTGCAGGCATGCGTTTCTTCAATAAGTAGGTAAGTTAGTACATTGACAATCTAAAGTTTGATATTTGATACCAGATTTCTTGTAAGACAACCCTACTGCAAAGAGATGTCTATCTGAGCTTTAGACAAAATAACACAAGGAAAGTGAATTGTTGAAATCTTACACCGACATCAAAAGTATTTACAATCTGTTGTTTTAAATTTTAACAACGAGTACTAGTTGAATGATAGCAACCTCGTACCATTACTTAACTACTTTGGAGTCCGTCAGCTTAGCTACAGAGTAACAGCTATGTTTAAAGGAAATTTTCGTCTATTTATACCAAATATTTATTTCAATCACTTGATAGAGTAATTTAAAAACGTTGTGATACAGTAAACATCAGCTAACCCTAATTATCCGAATTTGTATTAATTAAGTATTTTCGAATCATCATCATCATCAGCTCATTTTATGTCCCCACTGCTGGGGCACGAGCCTTCCCTATGGATGGATAGGGAGAACGGGCCATAAACCACCACGCAGACCCAGTGCGGATTGGTGGTTGTTAACGACTGCTACTGCATCCAGGACCAACGGCTTTACGTGCCTTCCGAAGCACGGAAGAGCTCGAGATGATACATTTTTGGTCACCCATCCGATGACCGGCCCTTGCGAAAGTTGCTTAACCTCAGCACTCGCAGACCCACTGCGCCATCGAGCTACTCGATGCAATGTGGTATTATTTCGACACTCAATTTACTGTAGATAATGTTTTATCATACTAAACATTAGCAAACCTCAATTTTAACTGCACTTTAGAGGAAAACCGAGTTGTACTGTTTCTTCTCGCAGACAAACCTCGCAACAGGTTTTGCGATATCTTTTTGTAATTGTGCTGCTTTTGGAACAATAAAGATATATTTCATTTCATTTGCATTCGGGCGACAAAGGCCTTCCCTTACGATCTCCACAACGACCGGTATTATGCTGCTGAAACTCATACCTTTTCTCTATATTTGGTTCCACAATTTACTACTTAGGTCTTGGATTTGACGTGGGGAATAGAACACATTTGGTAGTTTTTTATACTTTTTTATTGAAATTTTGACAGACTTTTGAAACTGTCAAAACGGTACGAAGTCCGCCGGGTCCATGAAGCTGTAGGGTTCACTAGTAGTGAATAAAACTCGCACTAGGCACCTTGGGCTTTGGATTTGACTGATGATTTAATGTTTTTAAACTAGATTTAAATATGTGAAGAAAACACCACTTTGTATTTTTCAAAAACAAATTATGTTAGACTCTTTGTCAAATAGTAGGTAGAGATTGAATGGACGCATGCCAGCATTGTCCCTTAGTTGGAATACTGACGTAACACAAAATATTCAGTTTCAAAGTAAAACTCTAAAGTGCTGTTGTTCGGCTGTAATTAAATCCCGCGCAGGCAACGCGATGAACAAAGACGACTAGTTCCCCGTTTTTATTATTCAACCAACAACGTCACTTGCGGCGGATTTGTGTTGTTTTAATTGAAGTGGCAATCGCGTGCTGCAAAAAGGTTTGAGCCCTTGTTAATGTTGTCATAATGTTTAGACTTTTTTTTAATTTCACCGCAAATTGTGACACTTTTTGGAACAACATTAGAAAAGCTTATTGTTAAAAACGGAGAGCTTGTTAAGCACTTTAGAAATAAAGTTCTTAAATGAACGCAATCAAGTACTGAATAATGTATAATTCATTTTAAGATTCGTGGTTCATTTATTTTTTTCTAAAGCTAACATTATTAAGAGTTTAGTGCTCTGCTATACACACAAATACACACTATTGATATACATTGAGTTAAAAACCAGTAGAAGTCAGTGATCATCAATCTTAGTTAATTTCATCAATCTTTAGTATTTTTTTTTATATAAAAGAAGGGGGCAAATAGGCAGGCGGATCACCTGTTGGAGAGTAATCACCGCCGCCCATGGACACCTGCAAAACCAGAGGAATCGCAGACGCGTTGGAGGCTTTTAAGGAAGGAATAGGCTCGTTTCTTGATCGCCTCCTCCCGGGAGGCGACCGTTCCGTCAGCCTACGAAGCCTTTCCGAGGCTATAGGCAATCCCCAGGGGTTTTTACCGGGTCGGCTTAGGCCATCCCCGGAGCGTGAACCTAGGTGCGGTTGAACCCATTGAAGCAAGTTTTCCCCTGAGTAAACAAAAAAATTCACAGATTTCGCAGTCCCCGCAAGAATCGGAGCATTGAAAATGAATACAACAATATACGAAAAAAAAAAAACATTTTTTTTTAAATAACACAATTCTAACTTGAACGCACTTCTCGCCTGCATCTGCATCTTTTAACACCATTCCCATGACGATCGGTCAATAATCAAAGAAGCTACATCACTTTTTTTTTAGGTACGGAAATACCCGTTTTTCTACAATACCAAATCTAAAGGGACCACCTGCAAGTCACAATTATTAACCGGTTTTCAAAATTTTTTCGTCATTTTATAGCTAAAGACCCTTTTTTTAATTTTTTCTTAAGTCGGTTTTTTTTATATTTTGCAAAATTCCAAAAAAAGTTTCCAGCCGATTTTCAAAATTCAAACGCTCACATGTCTCGATTCTTGGTACTATTTCCATTTCGATTCTCTTAAAGTCCGCGGAGCTATGGCCAAACATACGTCTTAGGCGATTTGCATCTGATAACCATTTTCAATGGTAAAAAAAATTGTTTCTTGACGATCCCAAGGTCGTAACGTAAGCTTTTGTCAAAAATCCAAAAGTATGCACACAATCTTTGTTTTCATCAGTTGTTATTCCTATTCCGTTTTTGATCATCGTCTTTTGTTGTTGGCTGTACCTACTTGGACGGAGGCGGACATTAGCGCAATAAATCAACATGTAGGTACCTAGCAAAGTTGGTAGCTGATGCCTGCTTGCAGCGGAGCTCGGAGCAAGTTTAAACATAGCACTCGGTTCTGTCGCAAACTTTAGTAGGTAGCTGTAGCCAACAAACTATCAAACTACCCACTATATTGATCGATGTACCTACACCGGCGGATGATGTGCTTAGTCGATGGTGCAATGGTATTCGCGCTCAGTCTGTGATTGCTAAAGTTAAGCAACTATTGCAAAGGCCGGTCATGGGATGTGTGAACAAAAATTTTACGTCTGGAGCTCCTCCGCGCTTCGTAAGGCACGTAAAGCAGTTGGTCCCGGCTGCATTAGCAGTAGTTAGCAACCACCAATCCGCACTGGGCCCGTGTGGTGGTTTATGGCCCGTTCTTACTATCCATTCATAGGATAGGGAACGCTCGTGCTCCAGCAGTGGGAACATAAAAATGAGCAGATGCTCAGTCAGAGCTTGATGGCGCAGTGGTTAACGCGCCCAATCTGCGTTTGCCGAAGTAAAGCAACTTTCCGGTCATGGAATGTGTGAACAAAAATTTAAAATTTCAAGCTCCTCCGTACTGCATTAGCAGTCGTTAACTAATCCGCACTGCCCCTCGACCGCCTAACTCGATTGCTTTCGATTGCTTTGGCTACGTGTATAGTTTATTATATTATTTATTTTATTTTATATTTTGAAAGCAATATCGAAAGCTATAGCCAAGATGACTTCATAAAGCTAAACGTCATATAGCTAAATAACAAGATGAGGTCATAAACTATACACGTAGCCAAAACAAACGAAAGCAATCGAGTTAGGCGGTCGGGGGGCTGGTCCCGCGTGGTGGTTTATTTTATGACCGGTTCTCTCCCTGTATTGTTTTCATCCATAGCGAAGGCTTGTGCCCCAGCTGTGGTCACAAAATGAGCTGGTGGGGAATGAAGTAAGTGCTGAGTAAAATAAATATTAATTAATTTTTGATATACTTACCGTTAAATAACTTTAAAACTTTGTTGCATCACCGAAAAATTTAATGATCTTCCAGCACACGTAGATAATTCCGTCCTTCCTACAGTATGGAGTCCTATAAAATAGGGCATTTTCCAATATCATTAAATTAATTCGTCTGCATAAAAAAATATTAAATACACCTTGACACATATTATGTGTTATCTATCATCTAGAGCGTGTTTGTAGGTACGTACTTCAGCAGAAGTAACTACTTCATTCTTGTAGTAACTAATCTGTTAATATATTAACAGATTAGTTACTACAAGAATGAAGTAGTTACTTAATACATAAGGGTATACCCTTAAACATTATCTACATAAATAAATCGGTTAATTAATCGTAAAGGTCGTAAATCGTAAAGTCTGCAAACAAATATTCAATAAGCCTCTTTGATTTGAAATACTGTTTCAATGTTTATGACAATCTCGAGTTATATATTACTTTTTGAAGGTAGGTAGCGATTCAGGTCACCGCATTAAAACTTGCACTGTGAGTTTGTGGGTGGTATTGCGGAGAGCTCGGCGTAACTTTGAACTGTTAGGAGCGTTACACTCAACTCGGACTCAACTAGCACCAACTTCGTCTATACTTGTACAGCCGACAACATATCTATCGCTGCACTAATCGGTCGTAATTGAAACTTGATACAGTTTAACGACCTAATGAGTCATTCCCGTGGCAGAGAAGGGACGGTAATCACCACCAAATCTTACAAAATTTCACTCGTGTTGATAATCACCTATATGTAATATCGTCGCTTAAGTAACTAACACCGCGAGAGTTCAAAATTTGTCATTTTGACTTTTGCATGTCATTCGATAGAGAATAGAAGATGCACCTCTAGACCAATCAGAAACAGGGATTTAAACCAATGGAATCGTTTTATTTTGGAAACAAAAACATAATTATTATGATCGCGATATATAAAAAGGCACGATATTTTTGCTCTCTTGAAAAGTTGTCATTTTTGACTTCCGCGGTGTTAGAACTTAAGCGACGATATGTAAGATGTGCAGTTTCTTATGCCCATTCTTCTCAACAGCTAAAAGACGTCTTGAATAGGTAAGTATAAGTAGTAGGTTTTTTAGTGGGTTTTCCTGCCTCTGCCCCTCCTCACGTCGAGCTTTAAGTGGCTACTGGCTAGATGAGGAAAGAGGAAGATAGTCCTGTATAACCCCGGACAAATAAGCAGCTTGCAGGTAGGCTACTCTTGACGCAAACTCAATCTCAATACAATTCCAATGCGATTAATATGTATCGATATTGGGATAAGTTTCGCAATTTCGGAACGCCCCATCTCGATAATAATTTGTTCACTCAATTTCTATTTAATTTAATTTCAATGTGGCGCTATTATCGCTTTTAAGAGTGCCATTTGACATTTTTTAAATTTGTGATTGGAAATTGATTAATGCAATTGTGTTTTTAGAGTAACCTTACAGATCGGCCATATGAGGCTTATTGAGGCATAATTCTGCTTCACCAGCTGTCATAATATGTGCACTACGCTTCCGCTTAACCGGTGAACTGGAGTAATAAGCCTAGTTAACAAACACTAACACCAACTTTGTCTATAGCTACCTACTCTTATTTGTACAAAAACATAATAATTAGGTACCGTTGTTTTAATTTTTTATTTTATTTTATTTTATTAAGGAAACATACAGCTTTATATTACACATATAAACAATTAAAAAATATAATAAAGTAGCATTTAAAGTTTCCACTGCTAATTTGTACAGAATTAACTACTTGTTGAACACCAGTGCGAAAGAAAAAATAATAAAGTAAATATCAAATAAATCAATACAATTTTACCATCAAAATCCGGTTGAAAATATACATTTAAAATAGAAGTTAAGTTTCTCTTAACAGTCTACGAAAACGAGAAATGTTTTCGTGAAATACGTCGATGTGATTAAAAGTACTATTGAATTGTAGCAGTATTAGTCGTTTTAAACTTGATAAAGCTTGACGATTTAAGTTCCAATAACGAGGGCTCAATTAACAGCAACTTTGCATAGCCGTCGTCATATTTATCGATGCACTAAATATTTGTGATTAAAACTTAACAAAGTTTAACAGTTTGTACAGTGTATTTTTTTTCCTAATGTCTCTCAGCAAGTTTCGTGTTTCGGCTGTCGATGTCATCGGGTTTCTATCAGTTATAGAATATAGATAGTTGCTACTACTCTATAATTATTTATTTATTTTAGAACTATTGTGCCATACGTAATAGACTAAAGAATACGATTTACAGTTTTACAGCTCTTACTTTATAGTTCACACGAAATCTCAAAACAAATCAACATTAAAATACGTTGTTCTGAATTCAAATTATTATACATGATATATCTAGTAATTAATTGTAATAGAAATTAATTTTCGATTGCATTCGGTAATACGATGATTACTGAGAAAAATTAAGCAAATAGAAGCACTATACACATTAATTACACTAACTCAACTAACACCTAACTTAGTGTATATAATTATAAAACTATTAATACATTTAATCTTCTCTTAATTCTTTTATAACAAATACAATTTATACGCGTCGGTTGAGATACAAAACAATACAATTATTTGCAAGACGGAACGTTATGATAATAATAAAGTTTATCCAAATAGCCATTGTTTAATTACATTCAAACCTACAAAGAGATCATTGTAATTCAATTCACAATATACATTATAATCAATGTTATTTCCCCTTTCCGGCAAACAAACGTGATATCAGCTTCGATAACAATGGCAAAGGTCAGCTTTGATGAGTCATAATAATAGTTGTGAACGCTGTATGCTTACCATAACGCTTCTTACAAAACTATTTAAAAATATATATTTTTTATAAATAAATATTATAAAATAAAATAATACATAAGCGTTAATCTCCAATGGCAGTTAATTAATTGACTCGCTTTATACATTTTTTAAAATAATTGCGGGATGCCTTTAGGTTTCAGGACATATCAATTGATTGCAGCTCCGCACGGACATCATACTGCCTAATTTCAATATCAGGTATTGTGTGGCCACAGTGAGGGAGGATGTGTAGGTATGTGTTATCGATTTGAGAGTTAGCCCCCAAAGAGTTCGGTCAATAGATCGACCTTCTTCTGCTGCTTGTGTGTTAAAGTCCCGTCAGGACAGCTCAGTAGTGACTGGTGACAGCGAGGGTTGGCAGAAATTTGATTGCACAGCTTTACCTCTGGTCTCTCGTATTTCGTCTCTCAAAATATTCATATATTGTAATTTTATACTAGCATAGTTTTTAAGAGTACTATTTATTAAGCACAGGGCAAACTGCATAGTCTGAAATAAAATTTTCTATTATTATACAGTTTACTCTTCACTCGAGGATAGCTTGGTAGGTAATTTGTGGTGGTGCAAAGTCCCTTATTAGTAGTTTAACAGATCAAACTACAAAAGTGGTAACGCGCGTGATCTGGTTGCACAAACCTTGAGTTAAATCTGCCTTTGCATGCATCTTCTTTTAACAGCTAGTCTATTCCATGAACATGCACCATCTATGGAGGTTGTCTTTTCGATTTTACCTTATTAGATTCTTCGGGGAGTTCGTATAGGAATAGCGTAAACCCGTTGACGACTCTAAAGGCCAAAACCTTGGCTTGGGTTGACATTCTATTTTTTGAAGAGAGTTTGCTGTTGGCCCTAGACGGCTTATATAGCGTCACCATCAGACTTGGCAGGGTTGATCGTGTCGTGTCGGGGAGACACACTGAATGCTTATTTGTACATACAGCGTCGAATATACAGGACCAAGAATGGGCAAACGAAAATGACGATTCAGACAATGCAGACACTGTACATTTATTAGAAAAGTCGGTGTTGCCCTTTCAGCGATACATCCCTTAAGTGGATAGTTAATTAGAAACTTTAGGACCCAATAGAGCAGATTGCTTATTTAAAACGTGACTGGATTCTTTGTTAACATTTTGTAAATCTTGTTTGTGCTAAATAGCTAAGCTAGATATATTAACAACATAAGTTAGATTTAAACTGGCCAAGTTGTTTTAAACCATGACAGAAAGTTTGTTTTTATGGAAAATATTCTGTAGTTTTTGAGTACGTTGGTAACCCAGTTTCAAGTAGTTCAAGAATATATACAAGTTAACGTGACTGTTCGAAATAAAATTCACGTATGCATGCATGTGATAATGTTTTGTATGCGAACTAAGTAGGTAAGTAACTTATCGGTGGTAACCAAAATTAAATTTAAAAAAAGCAAAAAAAACCTGTCTGCGTAAAAAATAATAACTAAATAGAAAATCGACTGAAAAGGCCGGAACAAGATACAAATTCAATAATTACATAAGTACTTACTGTATACAATTAAAAATATCATACGATAGTCCTTCGAAATTTTATGCAACATCGTACATGACACACAGTCGGAGGCACGCACAAAGTGAGAATGATTTGTATTATCATTAAATTTTATGCCTCCGACTTTGCAGTCGGGTAAAAAATGAACTTCCATCCCTTGGAGATGTAGATGGTCACGTGGGACTTTTCCCTAGACTCCTTCGAGGTGGAAAGGAGGCATACCTACTAAAACCCCTGCACTTCTGTGCACATTAATTCGTTCCCCGTTATTTTTAATTTTTCATATTACTTACGGTTATGCACTTAACCTTCACCTCACCTTCGTCGACCTTATGGTCGAAAGTGGAAGCGCACGCACTCCACCATAAATTCCCAAAAAACTGAGGCACTGGCTATCTTATCTTTAGCTGCCGGAACACAACAATGCTATTAACAATGATGTCATGGCGACATATTTATACAAGATGGTGGTAGCTATAGCTTGCCAGGGTGACGAGCGAGTCCAACCAACCAAAACGGGCACACTAACGTATACCACCCGCTGAGAGTTGAACACAGGACCACTGAGTCTAAGACCGCTGGATTCTAGACCACTGAGACTTTTAAATAAATCTAAATAGTTTATTGATAAAGAGTCAGACGACAAATAAGTGCTTAAATTTTAAACAAGCAAACTCTAATTGCAATTAAGTCTTGAAATAAGCAAACGTCTACAACTTTCAGTTTCGCTCCACGAGCAATTCGTTATTGGCCAGACGCTATTCAGAAGGCTCAACAGATTACTAGTATAAGGTTTCGGCCAAATTAGTTTTACAAAGATTTTAGAGATATCGACGCGTATTCCAGCCAATTCATTGTGCTACATGAGCCCGATTTATCGCGTTTAATTAACGTTCAGACTTCAGTCTACGAGTAGATGGATTATGGGGTCGTTATTCTTGATTTCTCAAAAGATGTACTTAAATCGCTGTAATGTTTCATCTTCAAAATCTTATTCGTTTAAAAGATAAAATGGAATTCAATAGCTTGGAATTAGATAGGTATTTGTGAAAATATTAATAAAAAGGTAGATGTGATATTTAAAATATGTATTATTAACTTATGACTAGTCCTGTCATGTGTATTATTAGTATTATTAGGTACTGGCTGGTACTGGCTGATCCGGCGAATTCGTCCCGCTTTGACAGTTTCCATCATTGAGTTAAATATTATATCAATGGTTTCCATGGCAACAAAAAAAACAAATAATTTTACATTGGAAAATTAAATTGTCGTTTTTAGTACATATTTTATTTTATTTATTTTTTAATGTTGCCTATGTTGCTCAGCGCTTACAAACGCCTGTACCATATCTTTGTGAACAGTAGACCTAGTCAAAAACTACGTAGGCATACCTAGAGGTACCTCCAGAACGGCGTAAAATATATAATGTTTAAGACGACATCTCGCTTCGTGAACATTCAAAAAGGCTGATCCTTACTGGCGCTGTCATAAGGTCTAAAATACGTAGCGCCTGCGACAATTGAGTCTTTTTTAAAAATATTGGTTTTAATTATTAAAATATGCAGCTACTAAATTACGAATATTGATGTTATCAATATATTTAACTGGTTTCCAAGCATATCAATTAAATAATTCTGTTGTAATTTGAACACTAGTGTTTTTTTTTTGGTGTTTTCGAAAATAATTATGATCGAGTCAAAATTATAATGAATTTACCTATATCAACATTTCAGATTCGTGAGTCATGAAAGTTGGTGCATTTTTTCAGTGTGTCATCATTGTATTCTGACAGTTATTTTTAGTTGATACAGATCAAATAAAATGTAATTTTAAGCAGTACCTATAGCTATTTGGTTATAGCAATTACTACTCAATCAATTACAGACCTATGCCGTGTTGTTGTAAAATTTTCTGAATTATAATCTCATACATCTTACAATCTTTATACGTAGTGATAAATAGTGAACTTTTTACGAAACAATGACACAATTAATACGTTTCTACTAGTATTTTATATATATTTATTTATTATGAGAGATAGTACACAGCTCATTATTGCAAAAGCATGTAGAAATTGATAAATTTGAGACGACCAACACTTCCATGGACCATGGACCTGAAAAGGGTTTGAACCTAATAATAAACGCGAGTTATTCCAATCAGTTTCATTTAAAAAAAATTACTAAAAAAAAAAAAATAACCACGATAGCTCAATTGGAAGAGCACCTGACCCGGAATGTCAGAAGGGTGCAGGTTCAAATCCTGCTCGTGGAAATTTTTTTCAACATTGTGTTTTTATAATTTGTTCGCAACAAAATTAGCGTTTTAAAAATTATTTGAACATTTATTTGAACATTTAAAAATTACTAAAGGCAAATAATATCGATTACTTATGGTAATACCCCACTGATTTTAATTTTCTTTCTTCTTGTTTTTTATTACCATCATAGCAGATTTTAACTCTGACACTTCCACAAAGCGCCTTGGTGGTTCTAAGTATGTCTTCGCATCATAGTCGTTTTCGCGGACTGGAGAGATAAATGAAACGATTTGTTGTGCCTGTTTCGGCTTTTTTTCTTTATTTGCGTTCTGACTTCTGCATGAATTATATTGCTGATAAATCAACAGACAGCTTGGCTCCTCTTATTATGTGAATGTCTTGTAAAAAAAGTGTTGAAGGTGAATGATGGAGAATGATAATTAAATTAATGTTGTAATTCTTTATTTCTAAACTAGCTAGCTATGCCTGCCTATCAGTGGCGAAGGGTGGCTATCTAAAGAAGAGAAGCTGCACTAATAAAAACGTGCAATCCAGAAACCTAGTACCAAAAACCATATCAGTCAAGATAAAAGTAAAACAAGACATCCATTACTAAACATTGTGTATTAAATGGCTGTATGAATATAACTCGTTTTGAAATAATATTTATCTGCTGACCATTTTATAAAGGGAAGCTGATGGGAATCGGGTTTTAATGAGTCTTCACCACTGCTGCCTATACTGCCCAGTATAGGCAGGCCTCCAACAAGGTGGATCGACGATCTGGTGAAGTACGTGGGTAGCCGCTAGATGCGAGCAGCACAAACCGGTCGTTGTGGAGGTCCTTGGAAGACGCTTTTGTCTAACAATGGACGTCTTTTGGCTGAGGTGATGAAACTAGGGGCCGCCCTTGACAACATATTACATACATATTCCATAATCCGGATGCCTAGCGCAAGTTTTATTCTCGATTCGATCACGTTAATTCAAGCAGTCGAGCGCCTTGAGAGAGCATTAATGCTAAACAATGTTTTGTATTCGTTCCTCTGGAGCAAAATAATAATAATATTTACCTTCACAAAATATTTAGGATCAAACATTAAGATTAAAATAACTCATTAGTGTTTTTAAAGTGTCAACGCGAATAGACTATAAAAACTAAATTTAATTATTAATCTTTATAAGTATAATTAGCCGCCAAAGTTACGTTACGTAGTAGTTATGAAATTAATAGGCAGACACTAACAAAAACAAAACGGCATCGACTCTCAGGCAAACCATAAGGTGTTCTACATTTAAATCTGAGATTTAAATTAAGGAAAACATTTGAATGTTTTCTAATTTTTTGTTTCGTTTATCGCTAATAAAAAGAGGTCAGTACCTAATACACGGAATCGGTCTCCCAGCGACTCTCTATTTAACGACGCACCAGGGACCTTTTAAACGAAAACATACTGTCGTGGTATCACATAAAGTTAAATTTACATGTTCTTTTTTCTCAATAGAATAAAACATAATTTAATTAAATATTTCAAGATATAATGTAGACTTGATTATAATATTTAAAAATCTACACAACTAAGGTTTTAAATAATAATTTTATTGTGCTAACTTAGACATAGATATAGAGAGAAAAAAAAGCCCCCTGAGTTTTTTGTACTGCCGAAGGCTCTTCCGAAATGTGTCACGACCAGATTCTGTAGTTTAGTTTAATGAAACTAATTAAAATTTATCATTCATCATTTTTATTAATACATTTTGAAAGCTTTTGACGACAACAAGTGCCTGTGATATTGACAAAATGATTTTCACTTTAACATTCAGTTTACAGAGAGGTGAGATAAAATAAGATAAGTTACCTATATCCACGTAACAAAACACACGATCAGAGACTATAAACACTGTTTTAATAAATTACAATTCTTAATTAACCGTTGGGATATCGATACTAAACTTTGCGTGCTAACAAACGGGACAAGGATAAGGAAAAAAACATTTATTTACCGTGCATTCATAACATAAGATGACCTCATTTTAAACAAATTTGTGATACAAATACAATACAAACCACTCGTACGGGTCTTCCCTTTTTCTGAATAAGACAGTTGCCTCAGGGAAAGTACCTACCTACTTTTCCTCAATGACTTGTATAAATACTGTAGTGTTGCCCGAGTCAGTATCAGTTCGAACACAACACTTGAAGAGAGCGAAGATGTTGCGAGATACTACTATTCTGTTGGGTTGCGTACTTCTAGTCTTCGTTGCAGAGGCTTCGAGTGAACGAATTGTCAACACTGTTTACAGAATACCGCTCGCACGACCTTCGCCACCAAAGATTTATCGAGCACGTAGAGATGTCAATGACGAGCCGTTGTGGTTGTACAAAGGGGATGATGTAAATCGGGCACCATCAACTGCTGATCACCCTTACCTACCAACTTACATCGACGACGTGAAACTGGACCCTAATAGAAGGTACGCTCGTAGCGTCGATTCTCCAAGTGCGAGACGAGGTGGTAGCCACTCGACGTCTAGCGGCAGCCGAGACACGGGACCTACTCATCCCGGGTACAATCGTCGCAACGCAAGATCCATCAGAATGCCCTCGCCATTCGATCCTCAACCTTCTCCAACTTTCCCTAAACCAATAGATCCTTTCTTTCCCGGTACTAGAGGCCCTGGACCTAAACCGATCTATCCGATCTACGCTAGGCATACACGCGACGTTCTACCGCTGAAGAAACCTACCCACTATGACATAAGTCTCCCAGGGTGGAATCCTAATGCGCGCGTCCAGCCTTGGCAGAAAATCAGAGTGAGGACTGGTCGCGATATCCATGATCTTGTGGATGTTGAAAATGAAGATTTCGAAAACGAAGACGAAATCGTCGACTTAGATTAATCCTAACCCTGATAAATAAATATGTATGTTTTTTGTTAAGATTTGTACAGTTGTTTTTGATTAAAACCAGTTTTAACAAAAATATTTCCTTTAAAACTTTGATTTTTTTATTCCTACCTGCTGCGAGATCACGCGTTAATTGAGCAACAGATCAAAATTTTTAGCAAAGGCCTAGAGACAACTACATAGGTCAATTAATAAAGTAGGTCGCTTCAGGTTATGAATGTAACTGTGGCTTGGTACAATATATCGCTGACTTAACCATAAAAATATATTTTGTAAGCGGATATCGGATCTTTTGGGTAGATGATGTCGAGTTCAAATGTCGGTTAGCATACCTGTTGAATTATTCATGAGGGCTTAAATGGACAAGAATTCCTTTGGGAACGAGTGAACTTACTTCCAGAATAGGTATTGTTTGAAAGCTGCTTATATAAAGAAATTGCCAATTAGGATAAATTATTATGTACCTACTTATTGTTGAGCTCGTGTTTTAAACCTATGCGAGTTCAGTTGCTATAAAAACTTGTATAGGTGCTTGATTTTAACATAAATGTTATTTAATAGAGATTATCTAAGCTAAGCTTAAGCTATTAGGTCTCTGATCTGACAGAACATGAAGCGCGAAAAAAGTTCAAAGATACATATTTTAATTCGTATTATTGTACATCTTACCGTTTTTCCTGTCTCTAACTGCAAATAGGTAGGTACAATATTTAACTTTTCTGTGCAATCTAGTAAGTAGGTAGGTATAGTTGTGTTCCGCCAGTTCGAGATAAGGATGCGAGGTCCTCAGTCGTTGAAAGTTCCGGGTGAATTGCGGTTTCATCGTGGCCTTATCTTCACTTACCATCAGGTAAATGAAGGTCATGCGCTTTCCTATTGTAGAATAAATAATAATAATTAAATTGTATTTTATTTCCTTACTCGTTTTGCTCGCGAAACCGTTCGTGTGGACTTTTTCTTGTGCATTATCTTTTTTGTGTAGGTACTTAATTTGCCACCAACAAACAGTCATATTAACATTGTCAATTTTTTTTTCTTTTTTTTTTAAGTGCTAATTGCTGCACTGAAGCTGAATTAAATACTTTATAAAGTACAGTGAAAAAATTAAACGCCTACCCGACCCAGCCAGGAATCGAATCTGGGTCTTCCGCAATCCGGGCGGCTGCACTGACCGTTATGCTACCGGGAAGGCTGACGTAAGCGCTGAATTTTGTCACTGCTTTTTAATTTTTTACAAAATCAATAAAATTTTTTTTTTATTAAAATATTTTTATAATTTTTTTTCTAAAGTACTCTGGGTACGATTTTGAAAACATTTGGCATAGAGTTATGATAGACTACTACACTACTACTACTATAGATAGATATTATATTCGTAGATATGTGCCAGGAATCCAGCGCAGGTAGGACTATCATTGATGCGCACGCAACGCAACAATTGGACCAAATCCCATACAAAGATGGGCAATGAATGTCCTTTGATTATTAAAGCATATCTTTACACTTTTTCGTTGATTTAAAGACAATGTTAAAAAAAATTGTTCAAAAGTAATAACTTGACCGCTTCTATGGTCTAAGGGTTAAATCCACAGATCAGACCCAGAGGGGGTATCTAGGGATAAGATATCCAATGTCTTAGTTCTTGTGGCTTCTGGGTGAAGTGCGGTTCCACCTTCAGCTTTACCACCACTTAGCATCAGGCGACATCAAGTCCAAGTGCTTACAAGAAATAAATTTAAAAAAAATATATTATTATATTAATAATAGCATTCATTAACCGCACATGTTTTCTTTGTTATATTTATATTAATAATAATTAAAATCAATGTTTAAGATTATGAAACATTTGAGCAACTGAAGGTAACTGACATTATCATAGCTAGATAATAATGATAATATTAAAAATTAATAACTATTAATTAATAATTACGTATCGCTCTTTCTCCTTTTACAGGCTCAATAGGGAAGAATTCTAAAATTTATTAAACATTAACAACGGGAAACCCATTAAGAGGGTGTCGCGCGGAATTTCGAAAATTTACGTGTTTTTAAGTCACCGGTGCTAGGCGCTGAATAGGTCATATACATTAAAAAGACTAGTGTAGATTAGCCTGATCCTTTCACAAGGCCATGGTTGTTTTGGAATTTGAAACAAATACCCAGAAACTGCATAAACAATACGTAAAAGTAATGATATCCAAAAATTTTTTTTTTTAGAAACTTTGTAAATATAGCACAAATGAAACAATGATCCGACATCAAAATGTTTGTATTGATATTCCGCAGGCCACTGTTGTCTTATTTTTCAATTTAAAAATATGAATATGAAAATATTAAGACTTTTCTTATTTTTACCCAAACGCCTATGATTTTACGAAAGTAAACATTGCTCTAATTAAATCACCAGTCTACTCTGTACAGATATTAGTGTGCGTGCGTGTTCGTAGTCGTGCGCCGTTGTCACACAACTGTCACGCGCCGCTCGCTCACTATCATAAAGAAACTTGAAACTCGCAGTTTTGCGTCCGCGCTGCACCCCCATATATTTTTTCATCAAAAGGGCCTCGTGGCTGTGGTAGCGAAAAGAAGTTTATTTAAAAAAAATATGTCTCAAAAAATTATCGTGACATCAGAAAAGTCTCAAAAAGATATTTATATCTGTTTATAAAAAAATGTAACTCTTGTCCAAGTCCACGAAGTCCACCATCAATTACTTTTTAAACATAATTTCTTGTGCAACAAAAACATAAGACTAAATAAGACTGTTTGGGCTAGATCCCTTGTTGTTTTAAATTAAAAAGTAAACATTTAAAAACCAACTGTCAATGTCAGTTAAAGCTCAAATTGATTTGTTGAATGTTGTTAATAAAATTATGATTCTTTTATAAATTATATTATTTCACCGTAGCTACTTCCACAAATTCCATTTTCGGTAATAAAGGGTCAAAGGAATTAAATCTTCCATAATGGGGGACGGACTAAATCCAGGTTTGTCATTAATGCTCGAATAATCAAACAATTCAAGGGTGTGGATGGGTACATAATTTAAAAGCTTTTTGCTATGTTTTCAGAGGACTGTGAAATGCTAAAGGCGTTGTACGATTTTGAAGCAACTCTTGCCAAAACTTTAAGCTTCTCGGAAGGCGAATTTTTCTATCTGCAGCAAAATAACGCAAAGCAAAGAAACTGGTGGCATGTCGTTAACAGGAAGGGTCTTGTTGGGTTTGTACCCTCCAATTATGTCGCTTCAGTCAAGGTAATTGCGGCTTATTTATAATACAATCTGTATAGTCTAGTCATAACTGTAATATGATGACAGTCCAGAAATAAATGGATAGTTAACTCTTTGAATATTAAGTTTTTTTTAGTGCTTAACAAATGATAAAAAAGCAGATAAATATATTGCTCCATACAAAGGACAGTAGTTATTAAATTAGTAACAAGAATATACCTTGGAATATGTGCTCCAGGGATTTAAACAATACAATTATGCACATGACATGAGTGTTGTTTAAATTAATTTAATAATAATTATGTAGTTTTGTAATGTTTATCAAGTTGTATATTGTCATTGTCCACTATCATTAATTAGCTTCTACACTTTTGATAAAAGTAGTAAATTTTACTATACTTAATTTAATAAAATTTTGTTATAGGTGGAACCAGAATTCTTTTTAGCATTCTTGAATGATTGCATTAAATCCTTAAATGACAGCTGTATGCACAGCTCTATGTCATCTCAGAAACAAGAGCTGTTATCTAGAATGTGCGATAAAAAGAAACAGATGCAGATGATGATAAAACCTCCTAATAAGAAAGCGCAAGCTCCCAAGCCCCCACCAAGATTAGATGAAAGCACCCCACCTAATGGAGTGTCCCCATCATTTGATTTACGCCCTGTGGTGTCACAACAGCAAATAACTGAAGAAAGGGAGACTCCATCACCGTCAAGATCTTACAATAACAGTAAAGGTATAAGTTCTTTGGAAGTATTATTATATTTAGTAATCAGGCAATACTGCCAAACCCATGACATGCAAAATAAATTATTTAATGTTAAAGTCAAAGTCAAAGTTAATTGGGCTTACAGGACTGCATGCTGCATCCAAGCTCGGTAAATGGAGCTGGATGGAAGCTCGGTAAATAAGAAGAATTTGTATTGAATACAATTAATGTATTTATAAACATGTGTGGTGTACAGAGGTCAAAATTAGGTAGAGTTATTTATGTACTTGCATCGAAATGTTAATATTAATATGGATTTTCCCAGGATTTCTAATGAACAATGGCCACATGGGCCAACAATATTACAAATAAATAATAATATAAACTTCAGAGATAGATAAGACAAATAAAACAAAGATAATTAACATACAACTTTTATTAGTATTTACATTAACTCACAAAACAAATTATTAATGTATATAGTCTTAAGCAAATACACATACTTATACTTCGCCTTTTTTATAAATACTAAAATACTTTTGCTTCTAGCCTAGCCTCACGAGTCTGTTAAAATTTAGGTTAATAATTAATCTCGGGATTTGAGGCATATCCACTTTATTCTTACGCTGAATAAAATCAGTGTAAGTACATAAATAACTTTACCTAATTCCGACCTCTGGTGATGTAACACATTTTCATCACATTTAGATTTTAAGATAAATTTTTTAATACCACTTTTTCTCTGTATAATTTGAATATTGTGTGTTAAGCACACAGCAATATGGTATATCTGTAATATATCGCACCTTCAGAATTAAAGAGACTCATTCCGAAATTCGGAGATTTTTACTTTGAGTCACGAAACGACTTTAAACAACTATGTTCATCGACTCATATTAAAAGAAAGACTTTCTGCAGCGCAGAGAAAGAGACACTAACACTTCGGTCTGTTTCACGCCGCCCTCTTCCCCTGCGTCTATTTCGTTTTAAAGAGACGCAAGCAGTAGTGAGTCGCGAGTACAACGAGCATGTCGGTGCGTGTTCGTATTTGTAAAGACCCATTTGTAATTAGGCCGGTACACGACTGAAAAGTAAGGTATGCACACGTAACTATTTTTAATAAAGTGTAGACCTACTACTGATTGAGTCTGTTGTATAGCAAAAAAATTCTATGCAGCTGTGACTTATTGGTTATTGAGTTACTGCTATACTGAAAATAATTAAAATTTAATGAAAATATTCAGAATTAGAGAGACCTAAATACCAAAAAGTCTTTTTAAAAAACAATGATTTTAATCAAAAAGAGACCCAAATTGGCAGTAAATTTAAATAAATAAAAATATAATATTATAATTTCTTATTTTACTATTTATTGATTTAGATAATCTAGATAAATAAGTCGAGCATTCAATGTTATTAAAATAAATTGGATATTTGAAAAGTACAGCTAAATATCTCCCATTATCTACAAAATGTATAGATTTGTGAATCTTTAATCGACGTTTTCTAAAAACTAGTCTTTTTTAAATAGGCCTCTTTAATTCTGAAGGTGCGATATATCAAAATTTCTATTAGGCCAAACTAATAACCAAAAAATCGTAACATATTTTATTTTGTAAAACTTACGACATTTGATGTAATAATATTTTTTCTTAGTTATAGAACTTGAAGAGAAAATAGAAGAAAAAAAAGAAAAGATAGAGAAAAAAACAATAAGAAAAACATCGTCTAATCAGCTCTCATCAGACACGGACAACCAGGACGACAGCCAGGATAGCAGTGACAGCATCCAGCCTAATGCCATCTACGAGATTGTGCAGGCTGTGCGGAAGGAGACGCAGCTCAGTCACGAAATGTCCAAAGTGGCCGTGGAAACTGTACTGATTTCACTTAGAGTGAGTACTATTGTGGCTTTTACAAGCAATAATCTGATTCAAAAAAGTTAAAATTGCTAGGATAATTAGGTATGACAAACATATTGGGACAGCAAGGCGGATAATGTGCCCATGTGGGGAGGTCTAAGCCCAGCAGTGGGATGTTTGATAATGGTGGTGGTTTGATAATGTTTAGTCTGATAATTGTGATAAATAAATTGGTTTTCCCTACTCTTACATTAATTACCCAACAAATTGAGTATGAATATTTATTAATTTATTACAATATACTAATACTAAGCAAACATCACAATTTTATGATTTCTGACAAGAAAAATTCTTTGTAGCTATTTTTTATATGTACAACAATCTTTAAACACTTTGTACTATTTCTATCAAGAAAAACAGTGAACCTCCTTACACAATATTGCTAGTTTCAACCTATTTCAAAAACAAATTTCTTTCTTATTGCATTTTAAAGCCTATCCATAATATTTGTCTCTGTCTTCCAAAAAGCGATGCTCTTTGGTATACTCGACATAATTTCCATTAAATCTTTCAAGGAGTTCTTACCCGGTGGTGCTGCAAGATCAATCATAGACGCACTCCTCCGTGAAGCGAACAGCAACATTACATGCCCTAAGAACGCTATCGACGCCGCCCCGGACGCGCTGCGGATGATGACTGCACTCAACGCGCTGTCTAAGGCGGCCAATGACGCACAACAGCGCGGTTGGGCGCTGCATGATGACGCGCACGACATACAGACGCAGCTGCTCGAACTTATATCTGTTATGGTATGCCTTTTTAAAATATCTATACTAATATTATAAAGCTGAAGAGTATGTTTGTTTGTATGTTTGTTTGTTTGGTTGAAAGCGTTAATCTCAGAAACTACTGATTCAAATTGAAAAAATATTTTTATGTTGAATAGTCCATTTATTGAGGAAAGCTATAGGCTATATTACATCACGCTATGACTAATAGGAGTGGAGCAGCAATGGAAAATGTTGCAAAAATGGAAAATAACATGGGTGAAACCGCGGGGCACAGCTAGTCTTTTATATATTAAAACTTCGTAGCCATTGAAATTGGTAAGCACATTGAGCGCATGGAGGTGATTAAGATTTGGTATAGTTAATATTTAGGGAGAAGGAGTTGCGATAGATAATGTATCAAAGTCAAAGACAAATCATTTATTCAACATAGCTGACCCGGCGGACTTCGCACCGCTTTGACAGTTTCCATCATTGAGTTAAATTAATATTATCAATGGTTTTCATGACAACAAAACAAACATCATATTGTAATGGAAAATTTAATTGTCGTTTTTAGTATTTTACGTAATATATTTTTTTTTAATATAGCCTATGTTACTCAGTGCTAATGTAGCATTCTAGTGGTGAAAGAATTTTTTAAATCGATCTTGTAGTTTTTGAGTTTATTCGTTGCAAACATACATACATACAAAAATACAAAGGTTTCCTCTTTATAATATTAGTGACTTACTTACACTTATTGACATCAAAGCTATAAAATCCAAATAAAAAACTAAAAAATTAATTTTGACTGAACTACTGAATTTACCACTAGTTCGGATTTTGGGAGAGCCTTAATAATGTGTGTACATTACAATGTAAAGACAATTAGACGTGTATATATTGTGAATTACGATTATATTTCGACCACCGACCGGCCTGCCCAAAGCTTAATATTAACTAGCTATCTAGGTCCCAGGCCGCTGGTTAATATTGAGACGCTATTAACACATTAAATCCTGTTAACCTATCCAGAAATGCCATGGGAATCGAACCACCAGCATCTATCCATTAGACTACTAATGCGTCTTAATTTGTGTTAAAAGATAATAAGGGTCACGCGCTTTGGCAACGCCGCGACAGCAAATATTCTTAGTCTTTTTTGCTAGATCCAGTGTATATAAGGGGCCACAGTTAGAACGATAACAACTGAAGCTTCAAGGTTGGCAAATGCATATATATCCTCGGTGTTGATAGCGTCCACGGGCTATGCAGTGGCCGCTTTCCATCATACGGGCCGAGTGATTTTTTGCCGGCTAAGTAACATAAAAAAGTGTTTAAAGGCGAGGTGTTTCTTCTTTCTCATACGCGATTTGAATTTCCAGAAGAATCTAGAAAGAACACAAATTACGGACGCTATTAAGTGATGCCTTCTCTCAGTAAACCTTTGAGGTTGTTTTGCCACCAAGGCTTGAGGATTTACAAAGTTCTCAATGTACTCTCCAGTTTGGCGTATATGCTGGGACAAAGAGCCGTTAAAACTGAAGCTTCAGTGTCGACAACGGGCACGAATGCCCTTCTTGCAAGCGTCTGCGATAACTTTCTATCAGGCGACTGACTTTAAATGACATAATTCATATGTTTTCAGTCGAACGCTGATGTGAATATCTCCCAGCACGTGTTGAGCAGCCACCGCTACGCGTACGTGACGACACTGGTGCAGTACTACCAGATGGAGACTCGATGGCCTCTGCGACAGTTACTCTTGCAGGTATTTACATACAGCTACTAGTAACTAAAAGTACCACCAATTTCAGAACGCCGTTGAACCCGGTTGTTGTCGTTTAATCGATCGACCGTCTCATATCATGTTGGTTCCAGTCTCGCAAGATGACAGTTATCAACAGCCGCTGATGAAGTAGCATGGTGGTTTTATTTAGCTCTTCCTTTTGTCTATGAGGAAAGGCCTGAGCTCATCAGTAAGAAGTTTTTGGGCTCAATATCATAATATAAATTACCATAAGACCGCGAATTAGCTACTGCAAGCGGGGAGTGCAGCGGGGCGTCGAATTCACGATACTGAACTTAAAATGTGTCTGTCTGTGTAGCAACGTTGACAGCGTTCAGTTAAGTGATTATTCCAGTAGAAAAGCGGAACGTTGTAGTAAGCCTGCGCCTTGTAAACTTATAGTTGTAAAAAGCGTTAAGCCTATATATAAAGCGTAGAGAATAGAGCGAAAGTGATATCTCTGATTGGTCAATAAGACAGTCCGCTACTCCGGTTGCATGCACGCTGCATGTTTAAAATCCTCCACTGCACGCCCCGGGCTGTAACGAATTTGTGGTCTTATTGTTATAAGCTAAACATAACTATTAGCATATGTACTTCCTCCAGAAGAGCTCGATGGTGCAGTGACCTTTCGTCTGCTTAGTGCTATATCCGTCCTAGAAACAATTAAAATTCTATTGTGCCTGTATTCACAGCAGACGACAGGTCAAACCACTTTCGTAAAGGCCGTTCATCGAATAGGTTACTAAAATTTTTTTATAAAGCACGCAAAACCGTTGATCCCGGCTGCTTTAGCGACTAATATTGCTAGTGCAGATTAATGGTTACAAGACCGTCAGACAAACCCTCGCGCGCCATATGTACGCACGGTCGTACGTAAGGTGGCCCGCTAATTATACTTACAGCGCGGGACGGGTTAATAACCACCAATCCGCACTGGGTACAAGTGGTGGTTTATGGCCCGTTCTCCCTATCCATCCATATAAAAAGATAGTGCCCCAATAGAGGAAACAAAATAATGAGCTCGTGATGATGATGAAGATAATTTCTCCAGGCGTTCGGTGTGATGTGCGGGCTAGAACGCACGGCCCTAGCCACTCTGGCTCTCTCCGCCCTGCCCGCGGAGATCGCGCGCGACATGTTCGACAACCCGCGCGCCGTCAGCCGCCTGTCGCACTCCGCTCTACTTCTGTCTATGGTCTTGTCTATGGGCGACGTGCTTCCCGTCACGCACTTTGGTAAGATTTCCGATTATATTATTAAGATGTTGGCAAGTTATAAATCTTAACGTTTTAAAGCCCAATGACTGTAATAAAGTAACGCGTTACGCGGTGTGAAGTATGTATTGAAGCGAATAAAAGATTATTCGCTTCAATACTACTTCACATTATAAAATATAAAATACAGTATGAATCCGATGATAGTCATTGCAATTGCAATGGCAATGACGATTCATTGCGCAGTCAAAATTGCAATTAAAAAATAGACAAATAATTTCGGTCCTCATCCTTGACTTTCATTTGTTGAGAATACTTTTCAAAGTAGCAATAAACTATGCTGTGTTTTAATTTTATTTTTAGTGTATGAATCCTTTCACTTTTTTTGTTGTTAATTAAAGAGTTTCTATTCCGCAGACCAGCTTGGCGTTGAGTTCGTTCAGTTCCTCCTCGAGCTGATAGAGAACCCCCCGGAAACGGATGAAAACGAACAGATACCGGACCTGTTCCTCACCCTGCTTCTGGCCTACAACCTGCAGTTCGAACAGCCTAACGACAACTTGTTGCTGAACGCCTTGGAGACCAGAGACAATGCTAAAACGTTCTGCGAGAAAATACTTCTGTTACTCAATAGGGAAGGTAAGAATTATTTTAAATGTCTACAGTACAGAGTAATAGCAATTTTCAATAAAGACATTTTTAAGTTAGATGTTAATTTATTTTTAATGTCTACTGTTGGGAGATAATTAATTAAATAGGAGCTACTGTTTAGCATCTGTCTATCCTACGAATAGAACGGGGTAAATACGGACTCTTTGTGGCGGCATTTCTATTATGTTTCTTGTTGAAATTATAGTGAAAAGGTAAATGATTTGCATTGCGAATTACTTATTTTTGCAAGTATCGTTACAAAAATAGGATTGCACTAAGAACAGATCTTAGGAATTTACCCTTTTACTCCATAGCAGAACCTCAAATCGCTGTCATTTATGAATGTATACAAAATAGAAAGACAAAGGTCGGTCTCTACATAATTTTTTATATGTAGCTAAATTTTGCTAATTAATAATTTATTTTCACAATTTGAATGTTTGCAATTGCTTATCGAATCAATATTTATATCTTTTGAATTAAGTTGAAATTCTAAGCTATAGTGCGCAAGTGTCAATAAAAGGTTGATCATTATCATACAATTTGGTCTTTTGAGCCGGATTTTACCCAGCAAACTATAAATATTTCAGAGGATCCAGTGCGTATATTCCACCACGACCCTCAAAATAATTGATCATGATCATACAATTCAGTAACTTTCGCAAAGGTCGGTCATCAGATGGGTGACCAAAAATGTATCATCTCGAGCTCCTCCGTGCTTCAGAAAGCACGTAAAGCTGTTGGTCCCGGCTGCATTAGCAGTCGTTAACAACCACCAATCCGCACTGGGCCCGCGTGGTGGTTTATGGCCCGTTCTTTGTATCCATCCATAGGGAAGGCTCGTGCCCCAGCAGTGGGGGAATAAAATAAGCTTATAATTCAAATTCAAAATCATTTATTCAGTTTAGGCACAAATAGCTCTTATGAACGTCATTATGCCATCGGTTCGTAAGTCTACTCTGGACGGGAGACCTTGTACTGAGAAGAACCGGCAAGAAACTCAGCAAGTGTCAAGCTCTTTTCTCCCTTACAGCGTCAAAAATATTGGAAAATGCCCTATCATAAAAGGACACTTTCCATCACAAACAAACACAAAAAAAGAACAATCACAACACCCAAAAGTAATACAAAAAAAAAATTAAATTTGCAAAAATTACATCAGGTACCTACCAATTTCAATTTTCACAATGTATGTAATGATACAATTAAGTCCTTCGAGCCGGATTTTAACCACCAAACTATGAATATTTCAGAGGACCCAGTCCACATATTCGACCATGAGCCGTCGCCTCCGCACGCGGTGCTGAAGCTAATGATCGACCTGTTCAGCCGCAAGAAGACCGCCGAGCACTTCTACACCAACGATGTGAAGGTGGCCATTGATATCATAGTGCGGCAGCTTTCCGACCTCTCTGCGGGGGACGAGGTAAGAAAATTATGACTTGTTCGTACTTCATTAAGGTTCATTTATCTTTGAGTTATGTATTAAAGTTTTCAAGTAAAATATTAAAACGAAATATCACTCATCTATAATGGTAGACGACGCCGACTTGTATCAGAGGTCAAATCTCACTTTGGCCAGGATAGTAGTAAGTCAATATAGCCCGAGTATAGTGTAGATTGTTGTTTTCGTTCGAGCAAGCTCGTTCCATTGTCGCCCTCTTCTTAGTCCTAGGGATTTGAATGAAGCCAAGAGCAAACTCTTTTCTTAATTAAAAAAAGTGAATATAATAGTAGTAATAATTGTTTTAGTTGACTTCTTGGCGGGAAAGTGAACAGTGATGTCTGTGGTTTTGTTTTATTTTCTAAAGTTTGTGTTATGTCTAATATTAATGTGAAATAATGGTGGATTATTAACCGTTAATTGTTCGTGAGTGTGCATGAGTGGCATTGAAACAAAACAGTGCAACGTCACTATTTAAATTCTCTCAAGAAGTCCGCCTGAGGACTTAGTAAAGCCCCACATCTTTACTGATATACTCGAGGGGTTTGGGGGTATATCATTTCTCACTTCTCATTTCTATTATCAATTATCATCATCATACAAAAAGGAAATATTGTTTATTTATGTATTACTTGTAAGAAAAATTACTTTGACACTGGCTTGGCTGACGTTTTTTAAAGTCACTACTAATCAACCATCTCATTTTCAATACTCTCAGGGTCTTACAAATAAACAAAGAATAAGCTACGAATAGTTATTCTGTGTTTTGTCTCTTTTACTCTAATTTGAAATGAAGTTGACATGACAGGAACAAAACACGGAATAACTATTCGAAGCTTATTCTTTGTTTATTAGTAAGGCACTCACCCCCATATTCATAAATACTATTTAAGCATAATTTAGTTAATCATTGTTTTGTCTCTTTTTCTCAAATTCAAAATGACGTTTCTGTGACGTTGACAAAACAATATTTAACTAAATAATGCTTAGTGCATAACATTAACACAAACGTACGTACGTTTTTATCCGACTTAAAAAAGAGGAATTTCTTAATTCGTCCCTATAAATATTTTTGATGTAGTTATGTTTGCGCATATCTCCGACATTTATACACCGATTTCGATGATTATTGTTTGGAACAAAATAGTTTTTAAAATCCTGCATTAAAATAAAATATCGACGTCCCACTTCATACCTAATTATCTTATCCCCTACAGCGCCGCCAACAATACCTACGCATTCTACACGGCATCATTCGCAACACAGAGTACGAAGCGCATCTCCACCGGCGACAAGACTTGCAACGTTGCTTCGCTCGTATCTTTTGTGAGGAGCAGGAAGCCAGTCGTGAGGATCAATCTCTAGTGCGAACCATCATCAACGAGTTCCCCCAGTACTTCATGGCCTAAGGTTTGGACTTCTTTGACGGTGTAACGTCAGTTTTGGCAGAGTGGTCGTGTGGTTCAATCAAGTGATCCGCTTGGTTAACTATCGCAATTTAAATATGACGGTTACCATCGTGATAAAGGATTATCGTGGCTTCTTTGACCACAAGATACAATTGACACACCATCACGCCGATAGAGGTTTAGACGCCGTTGACTAATTAATAACGTTTATTATTGTTTTTGTTATTATTAAAGTCTTTGTCACTTGGCCTTCCATCTTGGCCTTGTCTTACCTGGTGTTAAGATAAATCTCACCTGATAATAAGTGATAATAAGGACGAAGTGCTTCCACACTTCACCCGGAACCGCTGGGAACTGATCTCTAACTTAAACACAACAATAATGCTGCTAACGTTGAGGTATAGCGACATATTTAGATAAGATGGTGGTAGCTAGCCAGACGGACTTGAAGCGAGGCTGAGACTGGAGATCTTAACTACTAGACTACGAGGCGGTTTCGCGATACATCCCCTATTTTCGGGATTATCGTAACGTAACAATTTAGTTAAACGCGTGCTCACGTCATGTCGTTTGATTTACGGATTGTCGGTAACAAATGAATGTCGCGCTAGAATAAGTATAAAAATGATTTCGTGGTATTATCTATAGGTGATACGCCTCACGGTTCGTTGTGTAGTTTTAATACTCGTACTCCTTAATTCTATATTAAATTAAATTAAATTAAATTCTGTTTTAAAAACGCAATTATTAGTGTTATTCCGTGGAGCTATTGGTTTGGAAAGTAAGACAAAGCTTTGTAAAAGGAAAGTTTTGAAAGTTCTTTGCTAATTAAGTGAAGTGTATAATCGTTAGCAATGGGATGTCTTATGAATAGCCGTGAGGACATTGTTGCCTAATTAATTATAACCTCGCGTTGGTTACTGTGGTGGTTCAAATGGAAGCTATCTATATTGTGATCTCAATTTAAAGAAATTGTTTAAAGTGTTGCTATTATGGAATGCTTCAAACTTTAATGATAATAATTACAAATTATACTTTTAATTCGATTCCAAATTAATAATTAAAATCATTTCGAGACTAATTGTACTACTTCGAAGTAGTTTTTCATCGCACAATGAATACTCACTCATGTTCCAATTATGACAATTTAGATAATCAATTCTTATGGTACTGTATTTGTCTATGGAAATCTTATGTCTTAATTTGCACAAAGTTTAATAGCTGCTAATTGTTTCTTTTATATCCTTCTTATTATTATAATCTTAGTAAAATATCTGTGATTAATATACATTTCTGTGTGTATATTTAAAGTCATTCCAACAAAGAAAATGTATAAGGTTCTAAATATTCATGATGTGCCATATTTTCTTACCAAAGATAAAGTAATAGTTGCCATGACTCTTTCTTAATAGTATCTATGTAGACAGTCAATTATACACTTAACGCTTTAAATATGTCCATCCCAGCAACTAGTTATTCAAGACATCACTCAGTTCAGTAGCATAGATATATATGTTTATAATTTATATGTATTTCGGCCTACATTAAATATATGTTTTAGTATTCTTCAGTATATTTCCAAATTATATACGATGTTAAGGTATTTACTATAATAATGCAAAACCAATAGTATTTGCCAAATAGTTGTTTCTAGATATCTAGATATTATTTACGTATTAAGTATTCAAGTTTGAGCCTAAAAATCTAAATAAAACAAAACTATTGTGTGATGTATATTTCACTTGTAGGTATCGATAAAAATCACTGTTTTTTTAATCAGATAAAAACTACGAACTTATGTTAGATAATAATAAAAATAATAATAATAATAAATACGTTTATTGCTTTCAAAAAAGATTTTATTGAATAGGTAATATTGAAACGAAATGAAAGTTTATCAAATTTTGAAACACCAAATATTTTTGTGTAACCCATTTTATTTAATTAAATTACATATTAAGGATATTTATACAAGAGTTGCCCCATGCAAAATTTAACATTGTTGACAAAAATCTTTTGTATTATGAAAGTACTTCATAGAGAAGTGAAATCAAAAGTAAATCTATTTGTTAGTTTATCGTCCGAAACAACAGGAAAACAAAATTACAATTAGTGCTGCTTTAAGACGAAGGGTAAGGCACACTAGCGCCGCTAATGGATTTAATTTGATAACTGCTAAACTGGATTTTTTTTCAAACATTGCGGACCTTCCGACACTAGGCAAACATCTATTATTTAATAATTGTGCACTACTTTTAGGTTTGTTTTTGTATTCATTTGCTTACACCAACAGTGGCCATTGTTTGTGTATAAATGCGATAGCCCGTTTTGTAAATAAACCACGCAACAAAAAGTAGTGCACAATTATTAAATAAATACTATGGATTCTTTCCTGTTGTCGGACGGTACGCAATTTTTAAAAAAGATCCGGTCCGTTATTAATTGTCTAATTATCAAATGGTGGCGCTAGTGTGCCTTACCCTTCGCCTTAAGAGATATTGGCAAGCCTTTCTTGTGTATTTTAGTTGGTGTAGGGTGCTCTCAATTTAGTTGTTTTCTGTTAGACTACTAATGCACGGTTGCACTGCGTTTTATTTTAAAACACCGGCGCACGGCTGCGTTTATTATGTGAATGCAAAGCAACAGCCCGTCGTCACCCATCTAAATTAAAAACGCCCTAAGTTTTTGTGGATAGGCCATCGCCACAGACACCCAACAACGAATTGCAGCAATATATACAATTCGTTCACCAAACAATTTGTTCGGCTGATGGCAGCAAACAGCGTATGTTATCATCACCATTTCATCACCATCATCATCGTTATCAGCCATTAACTGCTACCCACGCGATCAATAGCATAATTATGGGAAGAATGGGCCTATAACTCATCCCGCTAAGAAAAAAAAATAAGTATGAAAGATTTTTGTAAATTCCTTAAAGTTTATCCTGTTGTTAACATTGTCATACTTACCTATAGTCGACCAATATTTCAGGGTTTAAAAAAAATGTACATGGCTGAATACTCTAAATATGTGTGTACTTATAATATTTAAGCAATATTTGGCATTTTTATTTACAAAAAAGAAATGTAGCTACGATAAAGCTTTATGTTATGACATTTTAAGTGTCAGTAAATTATTTTAAAAAACACGTACTTATGAAATCAGATTTTATTGTATTCAAAGATTTTATTTATAAACAATATGTATTATATTTTGTATAATTTGATCGCATTTTACTTTGAATGGTGCTCAAATGGAAGCCAAATTTTTTGTAGAATGTGACGAGTGTCTTTTGATATATTTGTTTGAAAATTTATTTGTGGTTAATAATAATTTATAGAATGAAGAATATCTTATATGCAAAATATTATGTAACAAAATGCTAGCATTTATTCATCTATACATCACAATATGTACATTTTCATCATAATTTCTCAAAGTATGTATTTGTAGCTTTTTTTCGCTATTTACTGTCTTTGCTATGTTTGAGCTATTTACTGTTAGAAAATGGTTGTCAAACATAAACATGAAATAAAATGTTCTCTTACTCATACCGATATATCTTTAATTTACCTACCTTGCAATATCTGTATTTTCACAATTTATATCAAAAATAACTTAAAACTTTAGCACTTTATCAAATTTAAAATTGGTTTACCGTACTGTAGTTTGGTGATAAAATCGTAAAGTATTTTTTCTTCGTTTTGTTCCAGTGCCATTGTTAGTAACGTTTTAAGACATTTTTAATAACAAATTGTGATCGTAGTAGACTTCAATCTAATCTAGCGTACCCGGGTATACAAAATAAAACAACTCAATTATTTAATACAAGTATTTAATGTACCATTATGAATGCCGTATAAATATTTCAAAATGTAAAACAGTGATAAAATTCATACTAACCAATATACAACTGCAGTCAACTAAACTTGAAATCATATTTCTATCATACTTAATAGTAAACATTTAAAATAATTATAATTTGAAATACAAGATGATAACTGTTAATAATCATTATCAACGCAACTTATTCGAACAATCTTATAATTATCAGATGTTACAATAATAAGCAGGTACCATGTTAAATCTCTTGGTGCAATTCAAATAAATAGTTCCGATTGCTGTAATTCACAATACAAAATAGTAATTGCTCCTAATATAACTGGTTAACAAAAAATACTCATTGTTTTAGAAAAATGGGGAGTCTATAATAATGTAAAAAGTTGGCCCCAATATTTCAGAGGGATCCACAAAACCGGGAATATTTAAAACACTTGTAAAAACTCTCTGGAAAAACCATCGCAAGTCCTGTTGTTATCGAATGGATCTAAGCAGTCTTAGAGCAGAATGTATATTTTTAAAAAGAATTATCAATACATCGAATGTTCATTTGGAATGCAATTTTATAAAATTTTCGTTAATATATTAAAATCTAATAGAAAATTTACTCAACTCTACACAAGGAAATTATACGTAGGTACCCCTTGTATAAAATTAAATACCTTGAGCATTATCCTATATGTAATTATTGATAAACATGCTAAATGTATTAATTATGTATGTAATACACAGTAATAATTGATTATAACAAACATATGACCACTTTACATCGAATTTGGCAACTGGATGAACACTTGTCTTATCATAATTACTTAAGAACAAATTATCTAAACGGATATAATGTTTATGTATTGAGTCGTTTGATCGCTTTGCTATTGCAGTATGCTTTTGTTTTAGCATAGTTTTAACAATGACAATCCGCCAATTTTCATACACCAAATTGATGGAATATTATATTGATCATTAAATATTTAAATGTAAGTTCCGCTACACTTGATCACGTTCTACAACTATCGAACACACGCACGTTACATAAATTAGTTTAAAAATTATATACAAGTATTACCTAAGAATATCCTAACTATTAATCCTACTTTAGGGTTGATACCAAAAATCGATATCTAAATGTGTATGGCCTCCGAAATGTATTTCGTTACATCGTTATATGACTGTCTGGAAAGTGTCTGCGAAGGGTCTCGTTAACTTCGACGCGCATACGACTATATTACTTTCACTGCGAATTACTGATCTAAGACTAAATCTAATGATTAATTCACCACAGAACAGCGAGTACAATGGAGTTGAAATGGAAACGAATGGGTGCTTCCGAAATCTCCAAGCAAGTCGTTACCTGAAGTCGCAGTTTCGTTTCCACTTTATGTATGAAATGACATTAACGGAATCTTCTCTTATTACATTTTATTGAAACAAACAAAATTACATACCAAATGTAAAATTCAGTCGAATAAATTTTGACTAACATACCAGCTTCGAAAATCTTTATATCAATACCTAGGAAATTATTATTTTGCGCTTTGCCTAGATTTCGTTATAAGATTATTGACAGCCGTATTGAGACGGAATTAACTCGCAATAATATCTAAAGATTTCAAAATGGAACAACGCACAACCGCGAACAATCATAATGTGACCGATATAGAATTTGTATAACTTAAAGTCAACAAATTGAGCTAAACAATTTCACTTCAAAAGTTTAGTGATTCACTACAAATCAACTTAAGGTCAACTTAAGAAAACTCTTATAAATAGAGAGTTCGGTACTAAACTATGTTGTTTTATTGCTTACCTCGAAACTTAGGAAGATTGCTATCCGAATTTATGCTTATCTTTGCTAACTTATTCGCAGTCATGGTGTCTTCAGTTACTAAGCATGAAATCGAACTTGCTTAAAACGTTGATAGCTACTTGGTGGTAAATTGTAAAGCTTCAATATCGTAGTCTACACAAAGTTGTGACATAAAGCACAACACCGAAGTTCTTAAAAATATGTCGTCCAAATAAACATTATTATAAAAACATACCACGAATTGTCAGTAAGAAGGGCATATTAGTTTAATCATAGTTCATTTCTTAAACTGGTATTACATTCAAAATTGGTTTTACTTTTTATGTAGGTGGCTTTCCATCATCGTAAATGAATGCAAGAATTTTTTAATGTTTTAATTACTTGCTAGCCTCATATAAAATTGCTTATATTTTATATTAGCCCTTCTTCCAAGTTTTAATACATGTTTTTGTAAGCAACCTTTCACAAATTATTGATCGAAACACGAGCGATTGGTCGAACGCGAAAATTCACACACATTCGGCGAATTAATCTCCCGTGTCATTCTAACAGCCGAATACTCAACGCTTGTGTGTCGTAAAAGTCAAGGAACTCTTAACATTACATTTATCGTGTGGTTTCTTAGCTGTTCATTTTACAAATACTCGAATACATATTACAGCGATGTTGCGTACACGTCAAATACATGTTGCGTGTAGCAGATGTGCATATAAACCTGAGCATTCACTTGTAATGAGCATTCTAGCGAATGTTACATTAAACAGATACTTACCCACTTGGAAGTGTAGCACGTAATGTGTCTGATACTGTATTAACCTATAAGGTGTGTATGACTCGCCCACAAGTTACTGCGTATCCAGGTACGATCCTAAAAATCTACACTGCGAGCGGCTTTTGTGTTCGCACGAACGCGGGTCGTTGCGTGCACGCTGCAATCCTCTGACGAGCGCGGCCTACGTACTCACTTGATACAGTATCAGATACATTACGTGCTACACCTCTTTTACAAGTAAATTAATACACAACTTGTGCATTTCGTTAAGCTCTACTCATTGTTCAGTTAGACAAAATGTTAAATACGGGAACTTCCAGGTTTTTCTGCACCTTAAGAGTATTCGGTGAAACAAAATGTAAATGATAAAGCTTCACAGTCTTCCACCGTCGGTCGCAAACTTCTTAGCTGGGGTGCTGCGCAACCTTGCGCAGACGGTAGCCGCCGGTGCCGCGCACCGTGTACAGCACCACCACGGCCACCGCCACCACCGACATGCCGATGGCGTTTATCACGATCGACTCCTGGCTCATCGTCGCGTAGGTCTCTTTCCTGCGCACCGCATGCCCCGGGTTAGTCAGTTACACGGTAGATATCAAATTAGTTAGTATAGGTTTTAAGGACTAGCACCTCTAAATTCGCAATGCAATAACTATTAGCGACGATATTCTAATACTCATTGAATTCTTATAATAGAATATCTTAACTAGTATAATGTAAGAATCTTTTGGCAGGGTTTATTAACAAACAGCGTGTTGCACCGACCGTGGTCACGGGCTGACTGACTGGGCTGTAGTCAGCCTGTGACCACGATCGAAACGTCAGGTATGCCTATGATATCTATTCTAAGTTTGCATAGTTTGCATAAAAGTCTGTTAAAAAGCTTTGTAATAATTCATTATACCAGTTTCGATGTCCTTTTATAAGAATTTAACAAAAAATTGTATTTCGACACTTGTTATTGCATTGCAATAGAGGTAGCATATAGTTACAACTTACATATTAAGCTACAGGCCTTCCCTTATAAACCAACACCTGACACGCAAACCCTAAGCTACTTAGGGAAAAGGCTACCTAACATAGGATACGATTCTTCCCAAGCACAACATTGATATAAATATAAAAATAGTAAGAATACGAATTGGGAATGTTATTAAACTCTTTAAATCACTGTTAAGGGCAACTTTTTTATAAATAATGTAAGGCCTATATGAATAGGTCATCAAGATAGAGTGAGAATTGAACTCACTTCTTTTTGTTTGCTAAATGGTTTCGTATGCACTTAAACTTAAGCTTTTAATTATTTAATGTTCAAAGGTCAGATAGAAGAACCATATTGAATTGATTAGGTTAATCATTACATACTTTATAGATAGTAGGGTTTGATACGAAAATGTGCAAATACTTTTGGCAGATCAAGATTAGACTAGAGGTTTAAACGTCATACGTAAATAGAAATTATATATACTTTCATGCGATGCATTAAATATTCAAGTTGTTGTGAATACAAAGTATATCTAGACTAAATTTAAAACATAATCAATTGAATTGTTTTAACTACTCACGGTTATAAACGGTGCAAGTTATTCATGAAAGCACAAACAATACTCTACTTACCTTTTTATAAGACATGATGTGATTTGATTAGTATGAAGTGATTGATAGGATGTAATACATGCAACAAATGCTTAAAAAATTAATGGTAATAAGAAAGTAAGAGACAGCAAGGCTTACACTTACCTAGATAATATTTTGTACAAGATTTTAATTGAAACGTCACAGTAAATATAAATATTTATTTTATTTTAACAATGTATTTTAATTAAATTTTAATATATTTGCGTTAACCTAAAAATACTTTAGGCTAAATTATTTACCTATCATAAAATTTTTGTTACAATACTCTTAATAACTAACTATAAGGTACGTCTATTTGTGTAAAATGTTGGTCTGATACAGACCATCTAATAACGAATAAGCCTCGTCTTAAAGTTAACCTACCACTTGAATCAGAATATAACATGTATACAATCTGTTAGGTAGCTATTTATTGTAAGCATTCGTTTTTATTTATTTTACTTATTTTGTTTATCCATCAGTCGGCTAGAGTTCTTTACTTCTACGTCATGAAATGATTAATTATCTTTATAACATTTTTTCCAATGCCGCAATGATTGTAAGTAAAGTAATAAATAATCATGTTCAAGAATTTTAATAGTAACTAAAACTTTAAATATTTTCTTTTTAAAAATGCTATGAGAAAGTAAAAAATCAAATTTCGTAATAATCTACATGCCGACCACGTAAGTCAGAAAACCTCTCCTGTAGTTCAACTAATTGTGTCGTCATTCTAACTAAATCATCCTAACAGTCTAATACCCGTTTTCACCGACGACCCCTGAATTTTACGTTACCACTAAGCTATGTTAGGTGGCGGTTTACATCAGCATTCAGCGTAAAACTGAGGAGTCCTTTGTGATAACGTGCATAAGCCTTCTATCTATCTACAAGTCGACGGAAGCTCTTATGTGGCTGTCGCGAGTCGCCGTCGCTCGGAATTTGTCCCTCGACAAAATGTACATAATGACAGCCAATATTGCTATAATTGCCACGCCAATGGTGTTGATGATGACCGCCTCGTCGACCAGGGCGCTGTATCTCTCGGCGCTGTGGATGTGAGACGACACGTACAAGCAACGGACATACACAGCCATACAAACAGGATGGTTCATGCTATGATAGAATGTGTGAAGACGTGCTAATTCACGCTTGCTACGGATTCGGTTGGAGAAGGCAGTAATAAATTTTAATAAGTTGAAAACTGATATGTTAACTTGTACTCCAAATTGCTAATGATGAGTACGATGGTAAAAAAGGCAAGCTTTATCCCTTAGAGAAAAGCTTCATCTTTTGAGTAATTTCATATACTTACTTATGTACGTCTACAGGAATACGACATTATGGCAACGTAACTAGGTACTCAAGTGCATTTATTTATTAATATTTTATGGAAGTACTTATTAAGATTTCGTGTAAATACCATTGTAATACACTCACTAGCGTATACTTTACTTTAAAAATATAATTCGCAAATTGATTGCGTGTTTTGAATGGTTTATTTACCTAACGACAATTTTTACAAAGATGCTAAGATAATCAAAATGGAAATAATAACTTTGTTCGTACCATACAAAACATCAATAATTACAATAAATCATCATTGTTTCTAACATAGAATATCAAAACAACACCTTTTACTATTGTAAAAATATTTCCACTTATTACTGAATTCTCTAACTGTGAGAAAATATGAACATGAACTAAAACTAATGGTGCCAAAACTAAAAAACCTTAAAATAAAATGACTACGTAAGTATAGCTGAATTACGAGTACCAGTACTTCATTAACATCATAATAATATGGTAAAAGGAACACTAGTGATGAAAACTCTTGACGCTATTTCTTTTTTAGTTGTTTGTTGATTATAATCAGGTCATAACCACCTATACTTATTAGTATAACGCTAGTTTCATCACAAATTTCGAGAATCAAAGAATTATTAGTGTTTGCGAATTTAAGACTCACTACGACAAATTCCTCAATTACTTTTCTAATCATAAACCAGAGTATACACCAAGATTGAATGATATATTGTGTCATGTCCATCTCAAAAATTATTCACATAAAATTAAATTCTGAACTGATAACGTCAAAAATCCTCATCAAAATACTACAATGAGACACAGAGTTAGCACATTTTGTATGGAGGAGTTGCTTACCCAATATCGAATAGAGCCTTCTCAGTGAGTCCGGTGAGGCAGGCAGCGACGCCAAGCACGAAGGTCAGGATCCCGAAGGCGGCATGGACCGGCACCAGGGAGGCGCGGAAGCCAGCAGTGCCCTTGTTGCAGATCAGAAGTAGGAGGAAGCTGAAGAAACCCACTGCGTACTGGAAAGGGAGAAATTTAGAACAATTAGTACTTACATACTAGCAACGTATATAAACTAGGTGCCTAGTGCAGTTTTTTGCCATTCGTTTAACTCTTCTTGTTTGGCACCAGAGACGCTGCTTCAATGACATACAAATTCTCTTTCAGGCACCCAGAATTTTAACTGTCACATTTATTTGGCTACCAATTTTCTGTCATAAAGACTACTTAGCCATAATCATTTTCTATGATATTAATTACATTTCCACACCCTAGTGTGGAATGTATTTTATTTTAAAGTCTGCGCGCCGTCGCCATTTGATTAGGTACCAAACAAAGGTCCTTTACATGTTTACTTTTGAATGTTAGCACATTCAAAATAATTATAAAGTTGAACTAATAGTATCAATTTAGTCCAGAAAGTTCAACTTTTAAAATAAATTACATAGTTGAAATAATTGGATTTTTTTTGTCCAATTAGTTCAACTAATTGAACTACCAGTTGAACTTTGTGGAATAGAGATAAATTTTCCTATTGCTATTTATTAATAAAGTTTGCGATACGGTACCGTCATGTATTTTGCTGCAAAAAAGCTGTAATCGTAAGTTAGTTACTTTTTGGTAAAAGCGGTACTATTAATTATTCTTTGGTACAACTAAGAAATACTTACATATTTAAGACAAAGCAAAATCATATAATATACTTCGTGTATGACCTTACACTCACCTCCTGTGTCTAGCATAATTTGACCAGTCTCGTTAAACATATACTAGTGCATATTTTAAGATTTTTTGCATCCTGCACTTTATCACGATCGTATAGGCAGTTAGCACAAAGAAATTTACATAATACTGTTAATAAAACTGCTGTAATCACATCAATGTATGTATAAAGTTTTTCGCTTCCTGCCAGATGATTAATCTCTATAATATGACAATCAAATAGGTAGGTATGTACTACGAGTATAGTGACGAATGTGAATTCTAATTATACAGAGTTTCCTTTTTCCATTCCTACAAAAAACATTAGCATCCATAAAGGAATTAATTAAGTGTTATATTCACAGATGTGATCAATGGAGCAAACTCATTCAGAATTGATATTTCCCTAACACGCCTCAAATTTTCAAGTAGTTAATAAGTTTTCTCTTAACTGTTTTATTCTACTATGTACGTACTGTATCTCATAACACGGGGTAAAACCTTATGTCATGAAAACATACTTGTAAAAAAACCAAGTCTCGCAGTTCTTCTACCGTAAAAAGTTGTGAGATACATGTAATACCAAGTCGGATAATTTATGCAGTCCCTACTTAAGGGACCTTCTGTCTTAAGTTATTAAAAAAATGATGAATATAACCTAAACGAGGCCGATGGAGTTTTTTTTTTTTTTTTGAGAGAGTTTGCTGATTGCCTCAGACGGCATTTTCAGCTTCACCGGGCTTTTTTTGGGGGCGGCGAGGAACGTAAAGGGTCCCTCAAGCCGTGTGAAACGAATCACCTTCGGAGGTTTTCTAGAGGGAACGGCATCGCGCACTAGTGCGCGTCCCCGTGCCCTACTAGATTCTCCGAAGGGTTCGGATCGGCTCGGGGGGCGGAACCACCCGAGGGCGCCTCTAAAGGCTCGGACCTCGGCTCGGGTAGACCGGGCCGTGGAGGAGGAGAGAAGCGCCCAGGTACATGTCTGTACCTGGTATAGAACGCGTGTGAACCGGTTCTTCGTACCCTTGTTCTACGAGTACGGTGTCTTGGACCTAAGCTAGTGTGCATGTTTAGTGTATTCTGTAAATGTGTAGTGACATTTAGAGGATCGGGCGGGGGCCGATGGAGTGTGCAACGAGTAGGAATTTGTTAATATCAAAGTTATTAAAATTATCAAAAACTGCTCGGAAAGACTTCAATGCAGTATTCTACTACGTAAAGAAAGAAACTTCACTACTAGTACCTGTAGTCCAAACAGTCCCATAGCAACGAGGCCGATCCAACTGTGCAGCGAGTAGAAGTTGTTAATGCCGGACTTGTTGTGGTAGTCGAACACTGCCAGGAACCCGATCACGATGCAGGGGAACGCCAGCGCGTGGAAGATGGCGTGCAGCAGCTTCACGTAGATACGTCTGAAGCAGCGGCAGATACGGTACAGCAGTACCGCTGGAAAACAATTAAAGACAAGGTTAGTTACATAGAAGATTGCTTGTGATATATCATAGAACCGCCTGTGACTTCGTCCGCATAAACACCAGTCTGTTTAGTAGCGTCTAGTATAGTTTAGTTTTGATTTGTTTCTTCGAATATCAGAATGGAGCAACGCATGTTCACATTTCTGCACAGATAAATGTGTAGGTCCAGAGATTGTTATTGGTAACTTTTGTACAATGATTTTTCATATACAAAGATTTTTGTGATTAATCAAATTTCACACAGGTGCAGTCGCAGGCGGAACTAAGTTTAAAATAAAGTTAATAATGGTGTCAAATGAAATTGTAAGGGAAACAGATCGTCAAATTTATATCTAGAAGTTCATTTAAGAATGATGAGAGTAAATTCCAATGAACAGAGTAACTTTAACACTGTTCAAAGCAAAAATGCGTAACTCAAATTACCTTATGTGCTAAAAATCAAATCCCAATCAAATTCATTTCGCGAGCAAGTCTTTAAGAGTTAAGTTATTGCCGAAAGTACGATCGTTGGAATTGCCAAGAGGCCAATTGTGGATTGGGTTGCCGGGGAAATGACCCGATCGTGATTAGATAAAGGAAAAAGTTCACTTTGGTATGAGAGTTTTATTTTACAAAGGCGAACTCCGAACGTCTACTTGATTTGTTGAGCAGAGCTTTCCAAAAACTTTTAAATAGTTAGGCTAAAATACGATACATTTCATGTTAACATGTTAATATTACATACGAACTCGTATTTAATTACCAGTACCTACAATAAAAAACTACATAATTTTAAATTAAGTGTAAAACCTATTAACCCGGAATCCTAAACCACTGAAAAATTTGCTGTACTTAATACCGGAACACAACAATGCTCAGTTGCTAACGTTATTGAGACGATTTTATAAAATACTAGCGGCCCGCTCGCGACTTCGTCCGCTTGAGTGACCACCCGTATCCTATAGAACCCTATAGCAGCGCCACCTATCGGGTCCAATTATATGCATTATACATATAAACCTTCCTCTTGAATCACTCTTATTATTAAAAAAAACCGCATCATAATCCGTTGCGTAGTTTCAAAGATTTAAGCATACAAAGGGACATAGGGACAGAGAAAGCGACTTTGTTTTATACTATGTAGTGATCTAAACTTTTAAACCATCACGTTCTATTTTAACTAAAGACAATTTTAACGGGAATAACATTAACTATTAAAGTATTCAAAAGCAATTATAAGCATAGGTAGTAAGGCAGCATACACGACGTTGTACTTATATAAAAATCGTTTAAAAATAACCAATAGTTTATTCGTTGCATTGTGTATTTATATTAAATATAAACGAATAATTGTACATAATTTTACTGTACCTATGTCAGTCGTTTCTCTGTCTCTGTCTCAAACCCTACCTTATTATTACCAAAAAAATATCGATGTACCTACTAAAAAAAATAAACTTACAAAATCCGCTAAAGGTGATGAACCCGGCCACCATGAGCGTGGGATGCAGATTGAACTGCTTGTCCGGGGTGCCGTCGGCCCAGGCGTACCCATCGCGGTAGTAGAACACCCAGAAGATGGTGAGCGCCGAGACGCCGATCAGCAGGATGGTGGCGAGCGTGATCACCAGCGCGTACTCGCACCACTCGCACGCTCCCCTCTCATGCTCGTCCGACTCGTACGAGCGGGTGCGTTGGCTGGGGAAACAAACATACTACGTTAAAATAAAGCTTTTTTTAAAGTATGCTCACTTGCATTTGTGTAATTATTGACAATGTTTATTGTTGCATGGCAGTATCCGATAATACGGCACAGCAGCGATAATCCGATATTTGCATGCGCCGTGATCACGGATACTATTTTAGATAAATATTTGTTAGATACTTAGAACTCATTCTAAAATCAATGACATGGTCAAGTGATCCAAGGTCGATCCCATCCAGAAAGATTTATCGGGGTCGTGTTATAAAAGTATAAGTTTATCTCCTTCTCGCGAGACATGATATTATTAATATCACTTCAGAGTTTATACGTTCATACCTATATATTGGAATAATTACGTATTTGAATAATGTAATACATATTTATTGCAATATAATTTATATAATCATCGATAGAAGCGGTTTCATATGCCGTGATGAAGGGAATTAGATTACAAATGTCAATTGACTCCAATTGGACATAAAAGCGTTCGTTACAAGAGCTTATCCGGCTGAGCCGTGCATAAGCCGCCGAACCCGTTTGCTGAATAGAACTATCCGAAGCGAGAGTTTACGAACAAACCGCAGCCTCCGTCTATACTTACTCGTCGCCTACTATTTCTACTTAAAGACCAAACCACAGTTTGTTTGAAGAGAACTTATAGTTAGGTGCTTTTGGCATCGCAGCCGCCGTTCGAATTGTAAGTAAAGCTTATAAAGCAGAAATAGGTATATCGAGTAGGTAATCTTGAATCGGCGAGGGTTTTTTTTGAAAATAAAGTGTTACTTAACTTACGCTACGTACATATTTCGCTTTCGCATTGATTTCCTGTACCTAAACAAAAGTGATGTTTGGGAACCGAGATCCATAAAAGTTGTTTAAGATGATAGTGTGAACAACAATTGAGAAACTTAAAGAAAGCTTCTGGTCCAAGTAGAGTATTGTCATACATAATATCATACATATTTTCATAAATCTGTAAGTAAATCATGATATTTCCCTGCATGCGTAATATCTTACTTTCCGTGACATAAACCCGCATCTCGCTTAGAATATTTAAAGCCGTAATTTGGAAGAACGCTGACCCGGTATTATACACCAGTCTATGATGCTGACCGCTAAATCCACCCTAACAGGCTTACGAAGCCTGTAAGTATTTATTAATAATAAGGATGTATATTGTTTTCTAAAGTTGACGCGAGCACACGGCGAACACGCCTTACGTTACGACGGGAACTGCAAAAAAAGTTCAGAAACGACAGTATAAAATAGTATGATGTACCTAAATCTGTATACCTATAAAGAGTTTTATTTCAATAAGGTTTTACTCCGAAAATAAACAGGTAGGTAGGTAGGTATATAGGTTCCAGTTAGGTGTAATTGAGTGTGCACATTACGTTGAGGTCGTCTCGCATAGAGGGTGTCAGATAGCGTGAGATCATTGGGGCATCCGGCGGGGAGCCACGTCACGGAACGATGCCTGGAGCTGGTATTTTATTTATATAAGTTTTATATCTCACAGGACGAGCCAGGGTGTGCGGTGACTGTGGTTTGTATACGTAATCGATGCTACTAAGACTCATTCTAAACGGTGTTAACATTCTCGTTACGAGTAAGTTCAGCGTTTGACGCAAGTTAGCGATTTACGGCGCAGTCTCATTTTATTCCCAACGGGAGATAGCGCTTGACCTATTACTTAATCGGTGACTTGACCATCATCTCACCTGGGCCTTAATTCAATTCCTACTTTGTAAGTCTGCCTGATTCTAATATTAGAACTACAGGTAAATTGACGTAATCATGGGCTTTGTACCAGTTTATATACACTCGTCTCATTTTACAACTGCAACAGAGCACTGATCACTGATACATGATTGTGGACGTTTTAAAATAGTAAAATCATATTCCTGACGGTAAGTGAAAGTAAGACCAAGGATAAAAGTGGATTACGAGTATACGAGTAGTGAGAAATTTGATACAATATCGTCGGTAACTATTGTAGTGCCTTCATCATCATCATCATCAGCTCATTTTATGTCCCCACTGCTGGGGCACGAGCCTTCCCTATGGATGGAGAGGGAGAACGGGCCACAAACCACCACGCGGGCCCAGTGCGGGTTGGTGGTTGTTAACGACTGCTAATGCAGCCGGGACCAACGGCTTTACGTGCCTTCCGAAGCACGGAGGAGCTCGAGATGATACATTTTTGGTCTCCCATCCGATGACCGGCCTTTGCGAAAGTTGCTTAACCTCAGCACTCGCAGACCGGGCGCGTTAACCACTGCGCCATCGAGCTCCTAGTGCCTTGTGGGAGTTTTATTCAACACTGGATCACGTTACGACTCTTATGAGAACGTGAATTCTTATGACAAAATTGCGACTCACCTTCTTTGTCACGGCGTTACTTCAATGGCCTACAAATTCTTGTTTGCGTTATTTAACGTGATCGAATGGTGAATAGAACTCGCATCAAAGGGGCGATTTTTGAATCTCATCGCGGTGATCTTAAAATAAAAAAGTGACATGAAATACACTATGAAATAAAATATTTTGTGCATTCTTTACAATTTTATAAGTATTATGTATGATAAATATCGTTCGAGAATTTTCGGCGACAAAATTACCAGTGACCTTGAATAAGATAAAAAGAGCACTCGTAATTTTAATATCATAGCGAAAGAATGAGTTCAAAAATCACCCTCAATGCCCTCTGCAAATCATAGAATAATCTTTTAGTAAATCATCGCTAATGTCATAATAGTCATTCCTTAGGATTGGAATGTCTGAATCTGAATTGTGCGGCCACCGCAATCCCGAGGTGGGCACTTGGGCACCGGTCGTGATAGGTCACCGAGAAAGTGCCAACGGTAGTTGCACCTGCCCGGTATTGCTAGATTTCTATCTCAACACAGGCGAATAATCTAGATGTCTGTTATTTTTTTATTAAATAGGGAAGTTGACGACAACAATAATTAATTCCAAAGCATTAAACGTATAAATAACATCACGTAACAGTTCTTTAAAACATCAACTAAAAACAAGCTTTTATTTAAATGCGCTAAAAAGAAAAAAAATAAACTTTAATTTAAAACTTTTACTATCAACTTATAACGTCATTACACAATTTATATGATATAAAAACTTGTCGCGAGATTTACTTGCGTAGATAAACAAGTAAATTAATTATCTTGAATATAATAGCCTATGTTACCCGCAAGGAATGTAGCATTCTATCAGGGAAATTTTTTTGGAATTGGACCAGTAGATCCAGAGATTACCCTCCGCAAACAAACAAACAAAGTCACAAACTTTACCTCTTTATTAATAGTATAAATAAATGGTTTAATATCGTTATAAGTAAAAGTTTTAAAGTAAAAGTTTGTTTGTTTCTTTTTAGCGCATTTAAATAAAAGCTTGTTTTTTAAAAAGGTTTTTTAATTTTAATTTATTTCTATTTGACCTACCTAAGCATGAATTTCTGTACCCTAAAAAGTTTTTAAGAATTATTGCACAAGAATTGCTGCAAGAATTGAAGCACTTGGTGGAAAACGAGCTAAAACTTTGCCATACAAAAGCTTATTTTCGATAACATGATCGAATGAATATGAATAGTAAATAAAACTTGCACTAGGCACTCTATAGTCCGCCTGATGGTAAGCGATCATCGCATCCTACTACGCACACTACTACTACTTGTATAACCATTTAATTCTGAAACGTGGCTTAAAGATTTAACAACACACTAATATTATAAATGCGAAAGTTTGTGAATATGTGTATATTTCTTGCTTCTTCACGCTGCAACGGATGGATGGATTTGGATGAAATTCGGCATACAGATAGTTTATAAAGTGGATTAACACATAGGATAGTTTTTATCCTGATATTCCGATATAATGAACGGAAACTGTCAAAGCGGTACGACGTCCGCCGGGTCCACTAGTAAATTACTAAAATCTAAGGCTGTCTATTTTTACAGAAACGCAGATGGAAAGAAACAGCATCATTTTAAATTAAGTCCTCGTTAGTATTGCAATTAGAACCCAAGCTTTGTCTTGTCTTCAAAGCAATCGGAATAAAAGCTTTGTATTGACATTTCCCTCCTAACTGTAATTATCGATACTAATCTAGATCCTGTTTATTGCTCGGATTTTATCACAAGGAATGTTAAGTATTTTATATCTCTTAGGTCTTATAAACTCACTGAGTGGGTTCAATTAAGAGGAAATGGCCAATAATGCTGCATCAACGAGTGCCTTCGGGCAATCTTGAGGTAACACGACCGGCTTCGGCTAGAAACTGGATAGATTATGCTTCGCTTAAACGATTTAATAATTTGTTAAACAAACTTTGTTATCGCTGTTGATGCTGTAATGTAAAGTTAGTAATAAATTGCTCTTACCATTACTTCAATGTTAAGCGGAAGAAAAGAGAAGTTTTATACTAACTTTTTGATGTGTAACATCTTTCCGCTCGCTTTCTATAGCAATTTGTGGGAGTGATTTCGTGAAATGGGACGGAAGTATGTGTAACAGTGTAACAGGAAGTCGGTATTTGTAGTTGTAAATTCAGTAATCGATTTTAAGAACATGACATATTATTATTATATGTGACATATTGTGTCATTTGACTATCAAAGGTCATTTTGATATGTCAAATGTCGTCTAATGAGTGAGTATTTACTGCATTCTCTTTATGATTTGTAAAAAACTATACGTAATTGTTAATTCTATATTCTATTTTTTATTGCAATATTGATTCAAAAGGTGAGATGTCAAATGCGAACACATCATATGCGACTACTGAAAACTCGCTCGTATTTTTTTCTTTTTCATTATCACATCTTTTTATCGTGCTTTCTCAGCACTTTCAGAGATGTTAATTATTTTTTGTTATTGGTAGTTGATTTCATAATAATCATTGTTTTTAATATGACTGCCTTTTTATTTTACAAAGACTTTGTGGTCCTCCAAGCCGGATTTTGAGTAATTGTAAAATAAGTGAAAGCGACCCTCATCTTTAGGAAAGCAAATCTAATAATTTTATAAAATAATGATTGTACCTGAAAACGGCCAAACTAATGTTTTAAATGATGATTTTCTAAAGTTATAAGTGCAAATCGCTTTGCTAAACATTTTATTTTAATTAGGAAACTTCAGCTACTTAAAGACTTCTAAATCTGACTGGTTATGAGCCTCTCAGCCGTCGCTGACAGTTGCGCTACTATATCGTTAAGCCTCCGCGTATTTTGTAGCGTCCCAAACGTAGTATTAATTTCTCAACGGCAACCATTTAAGAACAATGCATTTTCGCTAGAATCTTTTGACGTGAATCTTACGGAGTTACACTCTCTACCTTTCGACTATCCCAGAGTAGAATGCACATTTATGATCTATGGTACACCTCACTTTCTCCAACCAGTTCACTTGAGTTTCACACATTACTTTAAACAATTAAAAGTCACTTTTTGAGCGTTCATCGGTATTTGTCCGTGGATAGACGGGAAATACAAAAGCTATATTTTTCACAAAATGTTGAAATTATCAAAATTTCTCTTTTTAATGTTTGTGTAATGAACTTGGAAAACATTGTATTTAGTGTAGGCAATGTAGTTTTGTTACATACCTATTCTAGTTTTTTTTTCGACAATATAGAGTTCATTTTTTTTAAATCTATTGATTTTGTAGCTTTAAATCATTAAATATTTCATGCTGAAGCAAAAGTCACATCTTCATCCATCCATCTTCAATAATTCGTGTACAATAAACAAATATAAATTAAAATTTGTCGACGAATGGTTTTCGTATGAATGATATGGAAATATTCAATACTTTCGAAGGTTTATTGAGCAAGGTTTATTGCAGTAAAATAAATATCGGGTCAACTCTTTTCTATATAGCAAATACAGGTAAATACAAGTACAAGTAAATAGGTACAGAGTACGGTTTTCTATTCTGTCCCGCAGTTGTCTGGTTATATGCTACGTTGGACGGCCGATGGTACTGAATGCTGTTTGCCCAAAGATAGTTCTAAGTTAACATTCCTAGAACATATTTACATTACCATTTCCAATGGAAAATGTGAAAATGCTAAACCTAATCGTTAAGCCTTGGAGAGTTGTTTCAGGTTTCTAATTCAAAAAAAGTTGTCATAAGACCAGTCATGATGAATCGAAGTAAAATCGCAATACCTATAGTATGAAGCTGTTAAACACGTCTGAGAAATCAAATATTACGTAAGTAGTCATCTACTTGAATAAAAAATATTTATTTAGAAACAATGAAATATGCACTCCAGTATCAACTAAAAAAAGAGACAAAACGTAGCACCCAAAGTCAAATAAATATTAGTTAAATAAATGTAAGTATATAAATTTTACGCTAATTTTACTCCAAACAAAAAAAATCTTGCTTGAAGAACTTTTATTTGTCCCATTTTTTTTTTTCAAATTATTTAGCTCGACATTTTATTAAGTTCGACAATGTCTCGGTAGCTCAGTCAGATAGAACAACTGCCGTCCAAATTGCAAGAGGTATTCAAGTTCAATGCGCACCCATAGTTAAGTATTTTTTAAACTAAACTCTGATTCTACTTCGTCAATGTCGTTCTAACCGTCTCATCCACACAACAGCTTAGGAGACGAGAAATGCAATGGCGCAGGGCCTAAGGGGGCCGGTCGTTGACCCCACCGGCCGTGGTACTCCTGGCCTATACTTTCATCGGTAGGTCGGTTGGTGGCAGTGGCTACATTTACAAAGCTATCTAAGTAAGCTGTTCTGGACCACATAGAGAAAAAAGTTTATATTATAACAAAAGAAGGGATAAGTTTCCTTGCATTTCTAGAAGTTAGTTAACATAAGTACATCACACAAGATATGAAGTGTATTATAAGTGCTAGAAAGGTGATTCTCGCTATAATTATTGATAAGTATAACGCCAATTTTTTTAAAGTTTTAAAATACATTTTCTACAAATGCAAGGAAACTTAGCAAAGATAAAGACAACTAGCTAAACTAGCTAGAACATACCTACAATAATGCATTGATACACTTCAAGATATAAAATAAAAGAGTAAAGTAAAGTTTATACCAATTGAAAGAGATTGGTTTAAGAATTACAATAATATATTTTTTGTATAATGTTTAGGCTATTAACTTTCTTGCTTTTTATTCCATTATTCATTTTGTCACATTAGATCCGTTTAATGTGTATTTGTTCGCGTAACCTGATAAAGAGAATTATGACAGTTCATTACTCCCATCATTCGATTTCCAGTAGCTACCTCCGTTGCGTACTGAATAAAGCCGGTACTTTGAATCCGGAGCGCGCAGACACAGAGGCAACGCTTTATATGCGCATTACATTGCAGGGCATGTGCACGTCCCTTTATGTGTAGCTGTAAACAGGAGCTGGGTCGTCGTTAAGCCAAGTGGAAAGAATTATCAAGTGTCTCATTTGTTTGAACTATCAATTAAGTTAGTTTATGCGCAGTATCATAAAAAACGTATTCGTTATAATGCAAGGAGTTTATATTGGTTTGTCCTCCTTTTACGTCAAAATTAAGTTTAGGATGTGATTGATTTTTCGCCTAGGGATAGTTGGAGGGTTAGTGCATTTCATGTATGCTATATGTACTACAAATACTAATTCAGTAAGTAATTGATGTTTTTTTATATAAAATATACTTACTTTACAGCGAAGGGTAAGGCACACTAGCGCCACCAATTGATAATTTTACAAATAATAACGGATCGGATCTTTTTTTAAACATTGCGTACCGTCCGACAACAAGAAAGCATCCATAGTATTTATTTAATAATTGTGCACTACTTTTTGTTGCGTGGTTTATTCACAAAACGGGCTATCGCATTTATTCACAAACAATGGCCACTGTGGGTGTTAGCGAATGAATACAAAAACAAACCTAAAAGTAGTGCACAATTATTAAATAATAGATGTTTGCCTAGTGTCGGAAGGTCCGCAATATTTGAAAAAAAAATCCATTTTTGCAGTTATCAAATTAAATCCATTAGCGGCGCTAGTGTGCCTTACCCTTCGTCTTAAGGTAATTTGTTGCATTAGTATTCTTAATGCTTTTTACGCTTACGTTTTTAAAAAAATCAATTTTAGTTTACATTATTTTACTTTCTGCATATTTCGAATACGCTTTAAGTGTAGTAAGCATCTGTTCTTAATTAAAAAGGCTACTGTTTCAGGCGGGCAGTCATTGGCCAAAAGCGAGTAAAAAAGTAATTACGCTGGCTGAAATAAAGATAGTGTAGACAGCCTGTGATAGTCCTATATTATGTCCTTTATATGAGCTCGAGCGCGCGAATACCAGACACAATAGAATTTTAATTGTTATCGGCCACCTGGTGGTCGATCGACGCTCAAGGGGTTATGTATGAGTTATATTCATTAAAAAGATAACGATCAAAATCATACGTAATAGTGTGCACATAATAGCGTGGTCTACAAATAATTAAACATCAATTAGTGAGCCACCAGAACAACGAAAAGCCAGAAGCTGATGTATATCTGCCATCAAACAGTCGAGCGATCTTAGCGAGTTTGTTGCCATAATACTCTCCTAACAATTGTTTGTAAGATTACGTAACAATCTTCAAAAGAACCGTTAAATTAACCACATTCATTTGGAAACTTCTTAGAAGTTCGCCTCTCATTCTCGAGTGTCCTTATCCCGCTGTAATGATTGCAACATACCGTGGCACGGCGAGAAGACTTAACTTTGGTGTAAAGACCATGATAATTTGAGCTTTGTGCTTAACACAAGAAAGGTTGATTCAGAGTGCACCAATTAACGGAGTTAATCTCTATCAATTATGGGGATACGTAATTGGAACAGTCTGGTGAAAATGGTACGTACGAGTAGAAAAGTTGCGTTATAAATTGAGCAAAAGCTCGGTCGATAACGATGTTTGCTTTATCAAGCGGCGTGTACACATACCGCAAATCACATGTCCACAAGGCGCATTATGAAGCTTCCTGATCTCTTAGAAAATAAAACATAAATATGCAAACTAAAGAGTAGATCCATGTATTATCACGTATAATGTAGAGTGGATATACCACAAGGTTCTATAAAAAGAAGTCTGAAACTACGGCGATTTTGATAAGTGCGGGTCTCTCAAACGAAGCCGGAAATCGAACCCAGTCAAATATCCTTCAAACCTTCAAGATTTGATCGGTTCTAATGACTTGAACCACCGAGTTTCACGCCGTCCATAAACCTGGTTACACTATTAAAGCCATAGGTAGCCCTCCAGTTCATCAATCACTTATTGCCTAAAGAAGATATCAATTCGACTCAACAACATTTTTTGGCCATAACATTCACATAGGTACGTATTGTAATTTTTTAAGCTATTACAATACATTTTCTTATGAGAAAATCGTAAAACAATTTTATATATTAGGCAAAGTGAAAAAAATTGCTTGAGCTTACTCCGTGCTTCGGAAGGAACGTAAAGCCGTTGGTCCCGGCTGCATTGACAATCGTTAACCACCACCAATCTGCTCTGGGCCTGCGTGGTGGTTTAAGGCCCGTTCTCCCTATCCATCCATAGGGAAGGCTCGTGCCCCAGCAGTGGGGACATAATATGAGCTGGTGATGATGATGATGATGATAACGAAAAAAATAAAAGTTTAATGGAAACACAACTTGAAATTCAGATCAGTTGAGCACAACTGCAAAAGCATCTTGTTTGAATAATGTTGGTAGATAAGGTTGGTTGGATAAGGTTGGTAGATAATTGAATTTTAATAGCAAATTCCGAAAGTAGAAAGTATAAAAATATATAGATAAGTAGTTTAAAATCCATAAGTTACAAATTCACGAGATAGATTGTAAATGTCGCAAACCTCTTTGTTACGTTTACGCCGATTATTATCATTGTTGATTACGTAATCAACAATTGCACAGCTGTAATCAAAAAGCAGAGAAAAAAAAGACTATATTTGAGCAATACCGAGATTTTTATCGTGAGTTGAATAATCTGTTTTCTTTATTGACAAATCATTGGCGCTATGGTGCCTATATACCTATACTGTACTATAATACTTTCATTGAACGTCGAAACGGTTAAGGCCAGGTGGTCATCGACCCACTTTATTGGTTAGTTGGTCTTTGACGGTACGCATTCATCTTGGAGTCACGGAATGTCCGTTGTAGACTTTCGGGTTAACGCTTGTTTGAGGTTACCCGTTTTATGTCCTATGCAAGGCCTATGAAGTAGCCAATTAGCTTTGTTTTCTATCGAATCCTTCGACGCATTAACAATAACTGTTTGATAGGTATTAATAAATATAAACAAATAATTTCAAATGTAAGTTACATTCCCATAAAGTCAGCATCTCTGTTTCTGTTTCACATAATTCTTTTACGCACCGCTGTTCGCACATGTGTTGTAAAAAGCGCATCAATTTCCTGTTAAGCTTATTAGACCCTCTTTTGTTCCACAATATGATTTCCCAGTGGAACGTTTTTGTAGGGCTGATGCACAAACAGCGCATGGAGTGGAGGTTCATTTGTTTAATGAGGAAGTGCTCTAGAAAAGTGCGATTGTGTTTATGAAACAGTTGCGCAATTCGGCGTCCGAACGCTGGCGCCGGCCCGGGATTAGCCTGCCTTCATATTTGTGCTCTTTTGTTTACAAGGTAATTACTTATTTATTAGCGTAATAGTCAGTCGTTTGTACGTAAATACCTACTTCAGATATTACAATAAGGATTAAGTTTTAACTGTTTCGTAAAAGTGAAGTAAATTTTACGAAATCACGTGAAAAATCCGTTACACCACTTTCTGATGTACGTTTTCGATGTGTTTTTGAATAAATGATTCTTATCGTTACAGTTAGGTATTTTTAAAATAACTTCTAATACTGAAAAACCGATTGTTACATTGGTTTGGGAAGAAACAATGAAACTCTCTTATCAGAGTTTGCGATAATTTTTATGACTCTATTTTTAATTGCTAGAACAACATACTGAGTATTAAACCACCGACACCAAAACAAATAAAAATTTAATAATATGAAATAATAACAGAGACAATTTGTTGCAATATCCTTAGAGGATGAAATATAGGGAAAAAATTCTCGACAATTAATCACCATTCATATTCAACAATTTAACTGATGGATGACCTATTGATGTGATGTCTCTCAATTAAATCATACATGCCAATCAATGAACAATGAACAATACAAAAACTTCATAATCAAACTTATATGCATAGGCATTGCAATAGTGCAATCTAGATGTACCTACTAACGGTAGAAGAAAATAAACGATCTAAAATACAAAAAAATTATCATAAAACTGCAATAGAATATAACTAAAGCTAAGAGAGTACTAATAAAATATCCAAAATATTATTAATATTAATGATAATTTCATTTGATTGCTATGAAAAATTACACAAAGACGATTGGTCATCCATAAAAATCGTTATATTATTAACGGAGTCTATTGCTATATAAGACTTTTGTATATGTATTGTAATTTCTAGCACTCGGTGTCCCACTGTTAAGAAAAAGCATTCATTTCACTTCTTTCTATTCTTGACCATGTTTTGCCACCCCCTAACGAACTTCATCATCGTCATCATCATCATCCTATACTAGTCCACTGCTGGACATAAGCCTTAAGAGGAAATACTAAGGTCGACTGATTATATGAAAAGTAGACAAAATCAACGTTTCGTAGTCCCCTGATTCCTTCTCCAAAACTGGACCGATTTAATTACTTTTTTCGTTAAAAATTAAAGAAAGGCTTTGGCTGTGTCCCTATGTTTAGCTTTTTTTATATAATCTCGTCAAGTTTGTTTGCTGGATGTCTGAAAACAGCAAAAATCTGGCCAATTTTTAAAATTTTTAAAGGTTCATATATTTTTTAATAATTTATTTATGAAAAACCGCAAAACATAGGGACACAGCCAAAGCCTTCCTTTAATTTTTAATGAAAAAAGGAATTAAATCAGTCCAGTTTTGAAGGAGGAATCAGGGGACCACGAAACGTTGATTTTGTCTACTTTTCATATAATCAGTCGACCTTAGTATTTCCTCTTAACGAACTTATCAACGAGTAATTCTCACTGCTAGTAGATATTATAATTCTATTTAGGTCAATTTATCCATACAGGTCAATCATAAGTGTCCCCAATTTATCCTTACTTGAATAACGTTATCAGCTGATTTCCATATCGCTAAACAGACCGCATCATATCAATCACTGTTGACTAAAGAGCTGTCACTAATATTAAACCCCACTTAATTTTTACGATACCACTTATTAGAGATATTGCTAAATATTTTTACACATCTTTGCTATTGGCCGCTCGTCGTTACAAGAATAATGTAAAGTAGGAAGCTAATTCGATAATCAACAGGTGTAGCACGGAGCTATAAAGAATAAATCAAAATAATTACGTACAAAATAACGAATGAAACATTACGGACATAAAACTTCTTAGATACTGTTATAATAACACAAATGTTGAAAAAATTTGCACGAGCAGGATTTGTTGAACCTGCACCCTTCTGACATACCGGGTCAGGTGCTCTCCCAATTGAGCTATCGTGGTTCTAACCAGCCCGCCGAAATTATTCAACACTATTTATTTTTTACTTTGAAAGCCAAAGGCGCCCATTCAATGTCAATAACTACCGTCGTTAACATCCGATCATAATATTTTTACAAATACTAAAGATCAGTTAAGAAGTAGGCACAAAAAACATTTTGTAAGTTATTTATTGATATGATTCGAAGTTTATACTTTGCTCATTAATAAGGCCTCATACAAAAAATGCAACAGGATCTTGTGTAACTAAAGCACTACTTATATCACCTTTGAAACTATCTATAAAGTAGAGTCATTGTGTTGACGTGTTGTTGTCAACTTTAGAGTTCGTTAGGTTGCAAGTATAGTGAGAAACAAGAGATTTAAGGCGAAGGGTAAGGCACACTAGCGCCGCTAATGGATTTAATTTGATTACTGCTAAACTGGATTTTTTTTCAAACATTGAGGACCTTCCGACACTAGGCAAACATCTATTATTTAATAATTGTGCACTACTTTTAGGTTTGTTTTTGTATTCACTCGCTAACGCCAAAAATGGCCATTGTTTGTGAATAAATGCGATAGCCCGTTTTGTGAATAAACCACGCAACAAAAAGTAGTGCACAATTATTAAATAAATACTATGGATGCTTTCCTGTTATCGGACGGTACGCAATGTTTAAAAAAAGATCCATTCCGTTAGTAATTGTCAAATTATCAGTTGGTGGCGCTAGTGTGCCTTACCCTTCGCCTTAATAAAGTAATCTAAAAATATTAAAAAAGAACATGTATGCTTCACACGGCTTATTATGCCTAGTGCACTCGCAGACCGCACCCAGACGTCGCACATTATAATATCCGTGGGAACACACGATGATCGGCTTTTTTTCCTAGATTTAATAGCTAGCTTTAAGGTTATAATGATTTTGGAACAGTTACGATCGTGGCTCTTGATCCCACGTGTAATTTACAAACATTAATGTTTTAATGGGTGTGTACTGTGTAGTGCGATTAATATTCTAATATACACGATAAGCTAAATATTGAGAATGTTTCTAGTGATTTCATATATTTATTTATGGGGAAAGCGTTAGCAGAAATAGATCCCCCAAACAGGAAGCAATAATGTCGTATTAAACAAGTACAAAAAAGCACTCGTTCTATTTGGGCAGAATATTGTATGTTATATTTTTTTATTGTTTTTGCAATTTGACAATGTTATTTACTGTTGATGGCATTTAAATATAACATAATTTTGGAAAAGGCTGACTGTTACTAAACCTTCTGAAATCGAAGATTATGTTCTGTTTACAAGGGATAATTTCAATTTTGGTTATACCAAAACGGCATTGCATGATAATATTGTAAAATAGGCAGCAACAGTGAGAGATGACTGTGGTAACAATGGCTTTTCATGGGAGCCGGTTGCTGGTGAATAACAATGTTTTTTTGTCTTTATATCTATTTATTGCCCAAACTTGGGAGATCCGCAACACTTGCTAATTTATGACGACTGAACTTAATTACACATCCTACCTACACAAAAACGCTATTTAGTTCACGTAAGTGAAACTAGATGGCGCTGTATCGAATTGTAAAAATATAAATTTGAAATAAATGACAGTCGCTTAACATTTCTTTAGTCATCTACCTTACTCAACCACTGTGCACTGGGCAGTAGGCCAACCCACCGGCAGCGAGAGATGCTCCGTAAAAAGTGGTCCACTGACCGAGCTAACGGTGAACGCACTGTTTACCCGACATCTCGCTGTCGGTTTTGTGACCCGCCATGGAACCTGTTCGGGCTACCTGCTGCTTTACCAGGATGCAGACTTCATTAGCTCCGATAAAAACCGTTCATTGAGTTCATTAGAAAGATTGAGTACTTGTTTATGTACCTATGTGTTCTTTGAAATAGTTATGCTTAGCTTCTCCCCGACCACGGATCCTGCAATGGTTCAAAACGTCAGGATGACAATATATAAATTAAACGAGAGTGGATCCGTCTAAAGTCAAAGTCAAAGTCAAATATTTTTTATTCAAATAATCTTTAGAAAAGTGCTTTTCAATCGTCCAAACATTTTTTTACTTACTACTTACCCTTTCAGGCCGTCTATTTTTTTGGCTGTGGAGAAGAATGGGCGCAAGAAACTCCACAAAGTAAAGTCTTTAATTTCCAATGGTTTTACTCTTAAATACCTACATGACTACTTCCTGCGTTTATAAAATTTTAATATACATGTGAGGGAATTTATTTCTATATTATATCGCCCTGCCACCCAAGAAAGTCCTTTCTAGTTTCTTGGCGATTACTCTCAGTACTTTGTGTCTCCCGCCGCGATTCGATGACAATGTGAAATTTATAATGATATATTTGTAAGGAAAAATTTAATATTTTTTTACATTGGTATTTTAGCGCCACGAGCTCCGTCATATGAAGAAACTGTTAAAATTGTATATAAGAAAAGTTGCCATATTTTTAGTAATTTAGTTGTACGACAGCTTTTAGCATTAAAACGTCAATAAATAAAAAGGAAAAAAATAAACTACGGTATTAAACTATTAACTATTATTATTATAATTAAACTACGGTTTAGTTGTACCTAACATAAACATACATTCACGATGTTTTCGTAAAGTAAAGGCAAGGACTACAAGGACAAATAATACTATTAGTCTTTGGTAAGAGCTAGAAAGCAAATAAAAAACCTAGTCGATGACATGAAGCGCTCTTCTCTGGCACAAGATGATTAAATAAGCAGGTCTTACGCGTGTTGAATTACAGTAGGTAGGCATCCTTTGGTAGCTGCGGTTATGTCTCATAAATAAATATTGAATCTTCACTTTTATTACAAAGACAGAGAGTAACATTTTGATTATAATGTTTTTCGTGTGTCGAATTCTATATTTCCTGTATAATAAAGGAAATAGGCCGTAACTTGCACGAGTCTAATGTTCACAGCACATGCCACTTACTCAAAGTGACGAACAGTTTCGAGTGAAAACGTGTCAATCGTTATTTAACGATCGGTATCAAGTACCTATTCTACAACTGCGATAGATACAATCTGAATAAAGCATGTTGTGAACTCATTAACTTCGACGTGTGAATCGTATTTTCAAAAAACACTTTATTTCTCCCACTATACAATTTGGTAGGATTAAATACTGTATACTGTGAGAACATCAATTTAATGTAATCAAATCGCGAACGGAGTTTCCTTGTTTCAAGACCGTTCTGGAAATCTAGGACTGTATCGAGAACGTCATCCCCGTAGGTCCGCCCCGCAGCGATATGACATCTTCGCAAAAGGTGATTATTGTTTTTATGTGAATGCTACGGGTATTTTACCATAGACGTTAGAACACCGATTACTCGCTCAGTTGCCTCAGTTCGCTCAGTTGTCAGCTTGACGACCTCTTTGGTCGAGTGGCTTGCACACCGGTTTTCATGGTGTCGCTATCTCTGAGGTCCCGGGTTCGATCCCCGGTCGGATCAATTTAGAAATACCTGTTTTTCTATATTGTTTCGGGTCTGGGTGTTTCCTATGTATAATAAGTATGTATTTAAGTATATTAAGTATGTTTATCCGTTGTCTAGTTAACCATATAACGAGTTTCTTAAGGAAGCTTTTCTTGGGGCTAGATAATTGGTGTGAGTGTGGGAAACATTTATTTTTATTTTTTATTAGTTGCGAAGATATTTTTATTAAGTAATTAATTAAGATGTAAGGGGCGATTTGACTACAATCATTGGCATTCATAAAGCAACACTCAGACTACACCTGCTACAAATTAATTTATTATCGTGATTCGTTATACATAATTATGACTTCAATCATGACACCATATATAATTTACTGCGCAGAAACTTATTAAAACACTCTCGTTATGCATAAGGTGTAATAAATAAACCTGTATTATGAGACCATAGACCCTGCAAAGGCATTGGAACGTTAAAATAAAATAATAATTAGGTATGTAAAAAAAATGCACGTCGGTCCATTTAAAGTGTTGCATTTTAAAATTTTACCTCTGTATAAAATCTCATCATTATTAGGTACTAATTGAATCCTAAAAAATATATTGGAGAATTAAAGAATACTTCATAACACAAATAAATAGACGTTTTTCTTCTAAGAGATTATCTCCAAGACCTAACGAAACGAATCTAACGAATTTCCGTTGCTTCTATTTTTAGCAAAAGATTTTCTCAGATTTATTGTGAATCAATCAAATTTCAGAACTCACGTTACATAAGTAATCCAATCTTTATAGTTGTTTGTGTGGCCGTTTATCTTACTGTATCATTCTAATCGTTGACGAGTCATACTCGAACAGCTTTAGAATCAACATATCACTCTCTAACGGTGCACATTAGTTGCCGAGCGAAAATTTGTAAGAACAGTGCCCACCACACATACAGGCGTCCCACATGCGTGTAGCGGGACGTTTTATTTCCGAAGACAGTCGATACATTCACGCACGTAGATACTACGATGCATGCCCTTACTAGTCGTCCACCGCTCAGCCTCGACCACTGGCGTCTTGCGATGCGACGAACGGATTTCTAGTTTATTGCGATTTTTCTGTCACCGTTGACTATGACCGCCGTAATATAACGCGCATTGAACTTGGAACTGCCTGTCGCGTCGCAAGACGCTGGTGCTCATGGCTTAGGGGTTTTGACGGAGATGGTATTTTGTAGATGGAGTCTCAGCGGTGACAAGCTGAGCGGAGCTGAACTAATGCGAAAATGAAAATTAAGTTTCTTTATTTTAACGTCTCTTCTACGAATAAAGTTCTTTAAACTTTATTGGTTAATTTTCACAAGCTCCGCTCCGCTCAGGTCCTCTTAGCCTCAATAGAATGTCGGTCTTACACGACTCCGTCTTTTACTTAACTATGTTCGAACAGAAACTAGTAATTTAAAAAGTTATAAATAACCATATTTGTTAATTCTTTGGTATATTTATGACAGTTTAATACCCAAACTTTCGTCGTAACTTTACTTTTAAACAAAGTCAGGAATATCTGCCAATAAACACAAAAGTACAATACATCTTTTTTAGGGCACATGCTTTCATAGTTTTAACAGAGGTCAAAAATTGGGGCCAAATAAACTTTCAAGTGATTTCTTTAAAGCAATACAAAGGCCGCAGACAATGGTAAGGGCCTGTTTAGTATTCTCCGGAACGACGACACACTCTTCACTAAGGATATTTCCACGGCACTTTAGACACTTTAGAGGACACACGAGGGATAAGTGACAGACAAACAAAATAATGTTCTACTCAAAACGTGACGCGACCATAGCTCTATCGTACCTGTACTTGTTGCTTACAAAGTTGAAAAAAGTTTGAAATTTAGATAGATGTGATTTAATTAGCACCAAATATCTCTTCTGTGACCAAAGGCAGGCACGCACCTTCATTATTGGTGATTATCTACTGGTACTGGGTGGGAGCGAGTGGGAGAGAGTGAGTAGGAGTTCGATGGCGTAGTTTTTATCATCTCAAGCTCCTCCGAGCTTCGAAAGGCACGTAAAGCCGTTGGTCCCGGCTGCAATAGCAGTCGTTAACAACCTCCAATCCGCACTGGGCTCGAGTGGTGGTTTAAGGCCCGTTCTTCCTATCCATCCATAGGGAAGGCTCGTGTCCCAGCAGTGGGGACATAAAATGAGCTGATGATGAATGGGTGGGTTGTGTGTGACCTATTGCCATTTTACGATAGCAAACGTGACCATCACCCAAAGCACGGCAGCGATGTTCGCGATGTTTTTAAGTGGGACTTTTATTCAGGAACTTAGCACAGCAAAAGTTGCTTGCTTAGAAAATTAGTTTAGAACATCACATGTTCAAAGAAAATCAAAAAATCTTTAGTTATCGCAACGTTACGTATACTGTATCTTAATAGAGTTTATCATTATCACACACTGAGATTCTGATAGAAACCAAGATAACCAATATTTGAGATGACAATGATAATACAGATCGACCTTGCATCGTGATAATGGCTCCAAAATTATAAGTAACTAAGACCAACATTGTTAAACCGAAATGAACCTTATTTCAATCAGAATAGATAAGTTTACTGGATCGGCGTTGGTTTGCAGTCGATTGTACTTTGATATTTACATTGTACTATGTTCTAACGAAAATATATCATAAAAATAAGTACGCAAGTAGCTGTTTGCGATGATGTTATCAAAATCATCTCAGGCAAAAGGCACATAAGGCTTAATCAAATATAATAATGAAATTGTTTCTAGGTAAAGGTTCTTCGCATTTTTAGACATATTTACTGTATAAATACTGTAAGTAATAGCTAGAAATATTTGACTAGCCTGCTTGGGTGACGATTGCAAAACTTCTACTTCTTACGTAATCAAAACCCTCTTTTAAAAATAAAGAATAAAAAAAAAAAAAAGGGTGATCTTGTAATATGGCACATTCCTCCGAATTTCAGAGGGCACGTCAAGCTATTTGGTCCAGGTTGTACTCGTATGATGGCAGTTGTCATTCACCAACACGCACTAGGCAAGAGCGAGGTAGATTATGACTATTTATGACCAATATTAATTTGTGATCTATGCTTAGACCTTAGAACTCAGACGTTCCCAGGTCTATAAGTTAAGGTTAAGGTCTTAGTTTAACGGAGGGACATTTAAAACTGATAATTATGTTGAAAGTTGCTACATATTTAGAACTGACACATTTGCACTTGAAAACATTATTAAAATTTTACTTATTAGTATAATCTATTACGTGTGTAAACACATACGTTTTTATGTTAAATGATAATGTATGTAAATAAGAGAAGTATAACATAAAGTTTGTCCGTAACTAATTACTTTCTGGCTATGGCAGTCACCATTCACCTTACCTCAGAAGAGACCTTATTGGTAAAATCCGCAGAGGAAACTTAATGGATGACTTACCTGAAAGCAAAACAAAAAATTCGTTAGTAAAATCATTATTAAGAACAACAAAAGATTTTGTTACAGTCAATAAGCTCAACGTTGTTTTTTTTGTTTTATTCGTTTGATCGTATCGAGCGAAGAAAGTAACTTCGTTATGTAGAGTTCTGAAGCAACAAGGAACCGATCTGCATGTCAAAGCAAATTAACTCGTAGCCTAAAAGGCTAAATTAAAAATACATTCACAATATCCTGACATTGTAATTCATACAATACCGATAATACATGAAACAATAAAACATTTTAAAGTTTAAATCTACTTGAAGGTTTTATCTCGTATGCCGGTTTGTAATACCTTGTGTGCTGGCATATCTCAAGTGTGCAAACAGCAGTAAATTATTACTTTAAAGTAGCAAATTCTCTCCGTGCTTGTTAAACCAACCTACATAACATCTGCACTCGTCATTTTATGTGAAGAAAGCTGTCTAATTTCACAAGAAGCAGCGACGCCTACGCACCGGAAACATACCTCGTAACATTTGTAATAATCGTGTTAAGCATATCGTTACAACAGACAGACGGATGAGACCATATTATCTGACTGTTAGTGTAAGCGACACTTTTGTTTTTTATGGAAAGAATTGCCGTTGGCTCCCTATGGACTTTACAACGTTAGCGGGCGAGACTATTAAGATACCCTGGTTTTCTAGGGACAAAATCACGCGTATATGTCCCCTCCGTAACTTGCTCGATTCTCCGAAGCTTTCGAGTAGAATGGCGACAGCCTGGTTTAGATTTTCCCTTGTGCTGATGATGGTAGATGATACGATGACCCTCAAGCCGCGGCAACATAACCGGTTAAATTTTTTCAACCGGTTCTGATTCCAGGAGTAAGCCAAGTACTGTAATTTTTTAAACTTACTAAGTTAAAATATTGCTGTGACTACTACTACTATCTACTAACTGAATGATAATAATAAGTTCTTCACATTTTAGTAAAATAAGTTAAAATTAAGGCTTTTTGCTTGTTAGGCAAAAACATACACTAAGGTTTGTTTTTCTTAGATGACGTTATTGTTGAGTTGAGTTGAGTCAGTAGTACAACGTGGGTACTTATATCTGCGCCATTCGAATATTTACTTTCGCATGCGTCGTCCTTAAAACAATACGCGCGTAGGTACTGCAATTGTGTTGCGCGTTGTGAATGCGCATAAATCAGCGATTCGCGCCAGATGTCCGGATTACGAAATGAACACGAATAGCAAGTACCTATCACTGTGTATCTATCACGTGTGGGCATAATAACTGTAACTAAATTATGCAAAGCATATTCTATGTACCATGACGTTTTTTTTCTTTTTGATCGTGCTTGATACGAAGACATTTTTTATTTATAAGCTTCAATAGTTACCTTGTACCGTGCCCTTAATCTTTGTACTATGATTCCGTCTTCCTTAGTTAAACTTCACGATAAAATTATTATAATTAATTGTAAACTAAATAGTCTAATAAAATATTACAGATAAGTAAATTAGATAATACATAATAATCCATTTACAACTTAGTTTGAATCCATAACGACTATAGTGTTTGTCAAAAACATATTCCAACAATTCTGAGTTAACTAGCAAGCTTTTCACTGCTCAGCCCGCGCTCTATACCAGGTACAGACATGTACCTGGGCGCTTCTCTCCTCCTCCACGGCACGGTCTACCCGAGCCAAGGTCCGAGCCTTTAGTGGCGCCCTCGGGTGGTTCCGCCCCCCGATCCTCTCTGAACCCTTCGGAGAATCTAGTAGGGCACGGGGGCACGCACTAGTGCGCGATGCCGTTCCCTCTAGAAAACCTCCGAAGGTGATTCGTTTCATACGGCTTGAGGGACCCTTTACGTTCCTCGCCGCCCCCAATAAAGCCCGGTGAAGCTAAGGCAAATGGTCACATGGTCAAATGTGTATGGAAAATCGGGCTAAAATCCAGCACTCTGGTCTTGGTGAGTGTTAACAACTATCATCTTAGATTTAATTTGATTACTGATCGAATCCGACATTTCGAAAGTAGCTTAATTTAGCATGATCGAAATCCGAACGCCCAACCCGTTGCGTGAACTCCTCGCCATCAACAACATTGTCTCTAACAACGTACCTACCTACCAATAACAAACAAGGTTAACCCAGTGATTTCGTGTAGGCGTGAAAACGCGATTGGTGCTATTGTTCAACAACTTGTTACGACCTCGAACTTAACTCGATCGACGACAAGTGCAGCCACTTTCTATTGTTATGAGGTTATCGATTCATCGCTTCTATCGATTATGCGATCGGCATTTCGGCGGTATCCTAGAACAATATTGTTACGAATAGATAATGCTTTACATCCAAAAAAATATTAACGGCATTAGACTCTCTGGCAATCAGGCTAGAGTGCAAAGTGGCAGTTTAATTCAAAGATCGATCACGTTAACGAAACCGAAAGAAAATTGGCATTGAAGAAAGCCTCCTGGTGACAAACGAGGAGAGTTTCATTTTGTAAATAGAAATCCTGAACTGTTTTATGCTGAGGAGATCAATGTACCGGAAAGTGTATATTACCCCCTTGGCTTACCAAGAAAAATCTAGAAAGCGTCTTTTATTGACATATAAATGGGTGGACTAGCTAGTCATTTAGTATCATTAACTTTCACTGCCTTTACAGCTCCCAGTCTAATTTATATAGCTCAAAAGCCTACCATTCCTGATCAGATACATAGAACTTTTGCTTTATATGGTTATTTAACTTATGTTGAATTAATTTATTTCATTCAATGCTATCATCTCAAAGTTTACTTACGATAGTTTGGAAGTTATAATATTATGAGGTAATCAAATATTTATAAAATACAGTGAAAAATTAAACGCCCACCCGACCCAGCCAGGAATCGAACCTGGGTCTTCCGCAATCCGGGCGGCTGCACTGACCGCTATGCTACCAGGAAGGCTGGCGTAAGCGCTGAATTTTGTCACTGCTTTAGCGGCTCAAAAATTAAAAATAAAAAGTAACATTTATAAGGTAGACTTTTTCATAAAGCTGTAATCGAGACGAATTTTACTATTATGAAAAAAATATGGAGCAACTACCAAGTGCAAACAGTACCTCCCTTTAACAAGATACAATTTTAAGAATTTTATCTTGTAAAAGGGAAGAATATATCAACTAGTCTCAGGAAGCTCTAGTCGGAATCGAACCCACGACATTTGGATAACTGGGGGCCGACCGCCTAACTCTCTCGCTTTCGATCGCTTTAAAGGCGAGGCGAAGAGGAGGCGTCATCTTGTCATTTCGAAAGGAATATGAAAGCAATATCGAAAGCTATAAGCTATAGCTTTCGATATTATTCGATATTATTTTCGATATTATATTAGAAAGCGAGGCGAGGGCCTCGCCTTCAAATCGATCGAAAGCGAGAGAGTTAGGCGGTTGGGGGGCTGGTCCAATGCTGACCGCTGAGCTCTAATACTTTCGTGATTTACGCTGCAAGCCAACGGCATTACATCACTGTGAAGTTACTACCCTCACAGTTGAAAGAACACTTTTGAAAGTATTTGAAGGATTTTTATATTTATAGGAATATCATATAATATCGATTGTTAAAAACATGCAAAAGTGTCCCACTCGAGCTTCCTGATTTTTTCTACTGAATGTGAATGCAAAATTCCAAATAATAAAAGTAAGTACCTCCCTTTATTTAATGGAAAGTGAAAATGGCACACCTCTATGGTGTTGTAATAATTATGTGATTACGAAGTGTAACGGCCGTAACTGCGCCGTCGCCATGGAAACGCTCTGATAAAGACCACGAAAGTGAAAATGGGATCAACAACCCACTGCACTAGTTCATACAGGCTCAGCATTCGATTAAACCTTTTCTAAAAAACGCTAATGAATTTCTCACTATATTTTAGAATTAAAGCCGTTTAAAGCGTTGCGCAGGCGACTTTTTTGAAAGAACCGACAAAAGTCGGCAACTACATAATTGTGAAATAAATAGTTTTAAAGCAAATGTCTCACGATCAGAGCTCGTAAGCAGATCCGACTGATTCTACTACTCGTACATATTTTTAACTAGAGATTTTCCGATTCAAGAGGGTAAGTCGTTAAATCGGTGAAAAAATGGCCTCTGATTTCAACCCACAAAAGTCGTCTTAAACGTATTTACTTAAATACGTTCAAGATTACTTTTGTTGGCGTCTTACGTAGAGTACCTACCTACCTACTTACTCTACGTACGTTCAGGAACGAAAACTTTCAGGCTTTCAGTCAGCATTGTATAGACTTCTGCTGAGTTCGTGAATCATTTGTACCATAATGATGCTTCGCAAAATTCCAATGCGTTTTAGCTAGATCGACAATGACAAACCGGAATGGGCCTATAGAATGGTGTTACATTCTTCTAACGCAAGATTGATTGATTGAATCGCTAGGTAATTTATAAAGATCGCACTTATTGCTAATAAAAGGCGAGTTCATTCTAATCGAGAGTGGCTGAGTGTTTTGTTCATTGCCGCACTTGCTGCCCGCATACGCTCCCAGCTACTTAATTGTCTCAAGTTAATCACGGGAATAGATATGAGTATTTAAGTACATTATAAAGAGTTATGAATTCGATTTGGAAACCTTCTAAAAGTCGTTTAACACTTATCGCAGAGACTGCCACTTAAATCTCGCAAGTTGTAGCAATCAAACAATACATTAGAAAATTCCAACTCGTCGTGGCATCACAAGGAGTCACGAGCGAAAGTCTCGGGGAAAATACAAAGTGTAATAAATACCTGAACAACGTCTATCTCACTTATTCGCGAACAGAAACGCGTCAAATATGCCAAATATACGTTTGTTGTCTGCCTTAGTGACATTCAACGGAATTTCTCTCTTTACCTCCGGCGTCCTCTTGTGGCGTTTTATTCATGAAATTTCAGACGTCTCATGCAATTTAGATAAGCCGAGCTGGGTTGTTAGCCCGGAGAAATTTAATTTGCACTTTTTAAACTTTACTCTGGAGTCAACAAAAGGATCGTACCTTCCACGTAAATTGTTATCTAGAACAGTTTTAGTAGAGTCATGTTTTAATAAAGGATCGTTTTTTAAAACTACCAAATGAGATTATTAAAATCTTATTATAAGCTTATGCTTACGACTATGATGTACAATACACCCATGAATCTCCAACCAAATATCGCCTATAATATATTTGGGTATGTCACTGTTCAAGTAATTTTACTCAAGCACGATGACAAAATCATAGAAGGCGATATATAACTAAAAACTATATCACCGCAAGTCCACACGCACGCTCCAGTAGCCAAGCGAAATTAGTATCTACTGCATTGTCTTATAGTTGATATATCAATGTAACGCTTTATGTCCTGTTGACTGTGTATACGTGGTTATTGAATACGACTGTAATCAATGTAACATGGACAGGACATGCCCATTTGGCATCACTGAGGATCAGAGGTCAATCGTAATTGAGTCTCCGGGGAGGGTGACCGTCTTACTTTAACAAGACGGTTAATTTGCGCTATCTTCTTCTCGCACGAGTTGTACGACTACTCGCTGTGATGAATGGGATTTTTTTTTCAATTTTCTTTAGGTTACTTTACTACATCACCGGTCAGCATGAAAAATACGAATATAGAAAAGGTATTTAAAAAATCAAAGAGCGCGACGCAAACCGGCACCTTCTGGCAATCCGGGTCAGATATCTATATATTAATACGTGACCAAAAACTTTATTCCCCTTTTTACGAAAATTGCGCGGACGGAAGAGTATGAAATTTCGCACACTTATAGTTTATATAGAGAAGGATTGCAGAATGTTAATATATTTTTTTTAATTATGCCTAATATATACATTAAATCAATAAAACAAACATTACACACACTACCATGTATTTGACACACACGCATGTATACTCATTTAAAAAATTTCAATAATGGAAGAGGAGCGGCCGAAATCTGTCAATGCCAATCTAAACTCACATTTTATCTTTTTTTAATTTTTCATTGCTTAGGATACAACCCATGCAGCCTTAATAAAATTATGGTCGAATTTCGACTACTGGGCGACCACTAGTATTTAGTAAATAGACTGTATCTGACTCGTGCAAATTTAGCCAACTTATTTGTAAGTAAAAGTGAGTTTTACTTCAGGCTTACTTGACATAGAACGTCCGTTCTCGTTCGAATTCGCACTTTTAAAATCTCATTAGTATTAATTATTTCATTAAACTAGACATTTTAAAGTCACTCGTACTGCAATCAGCGTACTGCAACTTCTCAGAAATTCAGTTCTAAATTGGAGTCGACATTAATTAGTCTTGACTTTACTACGTTTCCGCGAAGAGCAACTGGAAAATCCTTGAACAACTTCGTCCGGAGCTTCGTAAGTCGAAAGTTCATGCTACTTTCTAGGACTCAGAACTAACTGCTAACTTACAAAGATGTAATTCAAACAACCAAATAAGTAGTAAGTAAGAGCAGCACTTCAGCAAGAAAAAGGAAACCAATTTTGGTTTTATTAGAAGATTTTAACTTTACTGAGAAGGGTAAGTCACAAAATCGATACACATTAGAACCACCTAGGACAAGATGAAATAACCGGTAAACCAAACATTTAATAAATGACAAAGCAAATAAATATTAAACGCAATGCTCAAAATATCTAACTACAGGGCGGTAGAGGAGCAAGAAGAATTTCATACAATGAACCTTTAATGCTGATCCATCTTGCAATACATTACACATGCAAAAAAAGCTTCTTTATATAAAATTCAAAATAATTTATTCAGTTTAGGCTACAAGTAGCTCTTATGAATGTCACTGTGCCATCGGTTCGTAAGTCTACTCTGGGCGGGATATTATGTTCGCAACTAGCTTATTGTTATAAACACTCTGTTTTATTAAAGATAACAAGGTTGTAAGGTTCTGAGTAAGGGCTTGAGTACTCAGAGGGCTCGTGAAAGGAAATGAGTTAAGATCTAATTTAAGGTAATATATTTTAACAGCCTTTGACATCCCTGCAAGAAATACGAGATAATAAACGAGAGTTTTTATTAATAATTTCAATTTAATAGACAGCTTAGATGTAAAGGTCAACTTTAAAGGTTAAAACGTTTTAAGGTAGTTTTAAGCCAAACACATAACACGGATACGTAAATCTAAAAAGAGTCTAGTCTGACATTTCGAATTTTTTGCAAACTCCGTGATGGCACCGGAGACGACAAAAATATTAAGTATAATAAAATAAACAAGACTGGATCCAACGTTTTCATTTCAATATTACCTATAATGCTTAAATCGTTTTACTTATATGAGTACATCACTGGTACAGTCGACAGTCGAAAAACAATTACAAAAGTTAGACGTTGAGACCTTTATCCCATACGTAATACAGGCAGTATTTGCAATTCTACTATTACGATATACGATCACCTTTATATCCCTATATTTTCTATACTTCCTGGTAGTAAATCCAAGTGCTAGTCAGCTTGGAACAGCTACAAAGTGTTAAATTGCTCCGACATATCCCTAATTGCGGTGTCGTGTGGTAAACAACAATTTTATTGTGCGGAGTGAACGTCTCCATTGTAAATCCACCTTGGGTTCGTACCTTTGTGTTTAACAGCTGTTCGTTGTCTGTACTTTAGTTTAAAACGAAGGTAGGTATATCGAACTAGTTTTCTCCTACGTAAATTGTTTACTTACACAGTTTTTTTTTCGGAAATAACTTGCTCATGGCCGTTGACAGAGTAACTGACTGAATTGAATGACGTGAATTCACGGGGGACAGTCTATGAAGCGGAAAAGTCATGTGATTTGTTCGTTTACAAACGGCATTGGCGTTAACAAATTGCCGCGGCATACTGTTCGAATTGGTTTATTATGTGTGGCGCTGACTATCAAAATAAGTAGGTAACGATGGCATAAAACAAACAAGTTGTCATAAAAAAAATGTGTTTAAAGAAATGGCAAGAAATTTGTACTAAAGAATTGTCGTGTATCGTGGCTGTTGTAGACCATAAGCTGGTTTACAACAGCCACAATACTAGCGGCCCGTCCCTACTTTGCACGGTTGGACTTTTTTTTTAACCAAGCTTATTTTTCTCAGCGTTAATGTAGCATTCTAATGTTGAAAGAATTTTTGATATCGGTCCAGTAGTTTTGAGCTTATTCGTTGCAAACATACATACATTCAAAAATACAAAGGTTTCCTCTTTATAATATTAGTATAGACTAGAGCTGTGCTGATACATAATGCAATGGAGACACACAAAATGTTGCTTTAGGCACCGAACGCAGGCCAAAAGCCTTTGTGGCCGACGTAATTATATGAACATCACGAGTCTGCGCTCCTCTCGGCCGGCTATTGCATTAGATATGCCTACATTAGCTATTACCCCACGTAGTGATTAGGCACGCTTCGGACCCAAGCCACGTTACAATAGAACTCCATTTGTCTAACTTTCCAAATAGACTAAAGATTTTTACAAAACCTCTTTGGTTTTTCTAAAGTGAAATCTAATTAAAGTTTTGTAAATCCTATTGATATTATGAACAAGAAAGTATTGACGTATGTATGTTCTTTAACCGGATTGAACGAAATTTGATGCACTGGTAGAGCATATCCTGAATTGCCCCATGATATGGTTTATCTCAAGAAACCATCTTTTTTCCTTACTTTGTAACACAAGCCAAACTTCACGCAAGCAAAGCAGTTTTCAAAGATAGGAAATTTAAAATATTACTTTGTGACATTTTTTTTATCTGGTCAAGACTACTAAATGAAAAAGTGTAGTGAAAATTAGTATACTAAAATGGTAACAACATATTATATTGCCTCTAAAAATTAAAAGTTACCTCTGTTTATTATAGGTAGAGTATATGGTAACAGAATAACGCCACATGGTACTTTCACTTAATTTTCTCCGTTTACCTGCACCGGCAGATTATGCCGAGTATTATGCAATTTTGGTCCATTAAAAAATTATTAAGAATTGCATCTCTCTAAATTGTTCACAGACTATTATATTAACTATTGATCACCTATATGTGTCATGGCAACCCGGCAACATTTTGTGAGTTTTACGTTACTGTTTAGCGAGTGGTTTGTGAAAGAACAACAAACCAAAATCATCGCATTTTCGAAAATTATAAGAAATCTATTAGCGTGATTGTAAACACAGACATACACAGACAGTTAAATCAATAAATAAATAAATAAAAAACGTTCTACTCGTATACCTAATACCTACATTAAAATTAATGAAGCACTTTTTATAGATCTACCCTCGATAATTCATATTTTTTTTCATTTTGACGAACTCTTTGCAGTGTCGGTCGGTGCTTTAAGTGTAGGTCATCTTAAAGTAACCCTGCAAAAGAATTAATTAATTTTTATGTGTGAATACATTTTGGTGAACACAGTTGTGAATAAAATTTCTACTTTCACTCAATTATGATCAAACTGGAAATATTTAAAACAAGGAAACAATAGAGAAGACATGTTATGCCTTGGTCCATCCACTATCCACTACCTCTTCATTCGTTCTCACGGTCTTGCGCCATCATTGAAGAGTTTAATAAAACAAATAAGTTACATCCTCAGCTATTAGCTCGCATAAAAGAAAAAAATACTTTCGCCTTGTAACGACTTCATAAGTCATGTTGCTGACAAGCAAATTTGCAATAATTTCACCTGCGCTTATCTCCACCGCCTTCGGAGATGTGCGTTTGCGCAATAAGGCGCACTGTTCGCCAGACGCAATTCATTGTACATCTCGATCCGTGATTGTGCGTACAGGGTTGTCAATTCCAGATTGTATTTGCTAGACGAAATTCCTTTAAGTATTTTCGCAGAACTACACATGATTGTTTGATAAATATAATGACGGGTGATTAGTTAGACTATTCGAGTGCTTAGATTAGTAAGAGAGGTCTATCACAATGAATTAACACTGCACTACAATTTATACCTATGAATATAATATATAAAATGTTTTGGTAAGAGAAAACAACATAAAATTTTATGGTGTTTGGATGAAAGCCACGATAAACTATATTATTATCAAGAAAAGGATTGGAGCACATGCCGAAATGAAATGTAATTAATGCACATGCCCTCAAGAGAAAGTTATTGAACACACTTGTTTCTTTATATCATTAACTTCTTAAATTCTTAAATGGTTTTAAAAAAGTTTTAAAATGGAACTTTTTCAAAAATAGAAAGGACAATTTGTCAAGTTTTTGTAAATAGTGATGCACAGCCCTACAGGCAAGACTTATGACCTTTTCCGTTGTCCAGGAATTGGGTAAGACGTTCCACTAACATCAGGTGGCCGCACCCAGCGTCGGTCACATAGTGCATACCATACAATCACATACAAGTAATCCTAATTTCAGGATTGCGTTCAGACCACATTACCAGATATTGTGGAGCCATCATACTTTTGCACTGCAATAAGAAGTAAAAGCTAGGTGACACTAATTGAAACTTAAGTATTTGGAACTGAAACTATACAGAAATAAATAGTGCCTTCCAATAGAAAGTGTTGTATCTATTTGTGTATAAATAACTTCTATGTAGATTTAGAAGAAATTCTATGTAGGGCCTTACAAAGATATAACTTGACTATAATAATATAAATGTAAACGTGAAAAAATCTAGATAATTAGTGTTTCATTGCAATGTGTAGTGTTCTCGTAAACTTCAACATTTCAATTCTAGTTTAAAAATGTAGTAATCATGATCTATAACAATTATGAATGCAAGAATTCCACACTAGTGTTCGCAAAATTATTACCCTTCATCGCCGCAGTAAGGATAGAGCTATGAATTAAATCAGACTACAAGGTCCATGAAGGCTGTACGCTTTCAAAGCGGGCCGCATTCTTCCTGGCCGCCGGACCACCTTGAGTGCGTCTCGATTGTTTATGACTCGAGAGTTCCAAGAAACCAATTGCCAAATACCGGTGATTGTAATCGCATTACCGCAAATGTACTTGATAAACGAAAGTTATTTAAACTCTTCTGATTATAATTTTGCCCTTAAATCCAAAATAGAAAATAGAAGGTTTACAATAATTACCATCGTCAAACAAAAAGACCTACTGCTCAGGCGGGCACATGAACGTGAGAAGATTGGAACCTCTTTTGATAATAGGTGTTGATGGGTATTAACGACAGCTTTACGATAACAACCAACAACAACGATAACAACGAAAACTAAGGACTCAGCGTGCCTTCCGAAGTAAGGAGACGCTAAAGATATTTCAATTTGATCACCCATCGAAAGTTGCTTAACTGCACGTTCACAACCAGAACACGCTATCATAGCCGCTGCGCAATAAACCTGTATAAGCTACAAAATACAAAAGAGACGCTACTCTTAATTGATGAGAACAGCTTCATGGTCGATAAACTAAGCCTAAAATATTTTGGCATCAAAGAGATCTTATCTCTTCAGACAAATTCTAAACTCCTTCCTTTTTTGTGCCTCAATTTTCTCGCGAAGCTTCCAAATTCGTATTTGGATTACTCCCCCGTGTGTGTTCAATTAAATATTCAGCTGCTTTCCGATTCACGCGGAGGCGTTGGCAGTGCAAACAACATTTTGAAGGAAATAAATGTGCCCCACGGCGCGGCTGGTTATTGGAACTCCATGCAGCATCTCCGACTTGGAAATGCCTCTTCAAACTTTTTTGATTTTCCTGTTGACATAGCTTTGGTAATGGATAAACCATGTATATTATGTAAGTTATTCAAGCTTTCGGCTTACTAGTATTTTGTAAACTATTACTTTCATTCATTATTCTTACAATACAAACATATATATTTTGAAATTATTTATATAGGCTTGGCTACCCAAGACTTTGTAATTTAATATGTTTTATTTATTAACATTGGTATATCGTGTGAGCTGGCAATGGAAGTTCGGGAACGGGCGAGTGTGCAGACCGTTGAAAATCAAACGCGCTATGACATTTTATGACAATTTATTATCAGTATAAATGCAAAAATGCTTTACATTTTATAAGATTAATAACAAATTAAAAGATTAGAAAATTCACAATATTGGAGCTACAAATTCATTGCTAAGGAAGTGACAGAAGTTAACTGACAGGTACAGTGACAGATAGTCTTCACAAACTTGACACTATGTAAGGCTTTAGCTCATACAGCCAACTTATATTTATAATGGAATGAATAGAATAAATAATATTTCTATCATTATTAACGGTTACATTGTCATTCGTATCAATAATGCTAATGGTACGATCATCGATACTTGCAGTTTTAGATATTTTATGACATTCTATTTAGATTACAGAACCTAGTTGCCTGCGCAACTGCTTCATTGTAGCTAAGTATAGTTTAATAGTCAAATTATAAGATGGCGATGGCATAGCGGTTTTCAGGTTAAGCAAGTCTTGCAATCACCGGATGGATGACCATATCGAGTTCCCCCATGCTTCGGAAGGCACTTTCCGTTCCGGGACCGGTTATTTTCGTAAGTTGTTCATTCGTCAAAAATCTATCAACCTGCTTTGTAACAGCGTATTGGGTTCCCATGTGCCATTATTCATAGAGGCAGACCCAGTAGGATGAGTATAGGCTGATGATGATGAAGTGTAAGATGTTTCCTTGTTCCTAAGTAGAGTGAAATATATTCGCTGTCCAAAACCAGTACCAATTTGGGTCATAATATGCTCCATTTGCCGACCAATTATTAACCAATTTTAGTCAATCATCGTCGGCTTTTTTTAAAAGCTTTCTATCGAGCGCCTCGACTGTGCCAATGTTTAGTAATTACAGTCTAGTTTCGTCTAGCAGCCTTGTGCCGACACGGTCACATTATACGCACAATTTCACATGTCAGATTTTGTTACATTTGCGTGCGCCTGCGCTTCTCATAGTTTGTGGTGAACACGACACGCGTTGCAGTAGAACAACGCAAGAGTTAAATGGAAATCGTAGTGACGAGAATTGGGTTGCCATGTAATAAAGATCTACATTTCACAATACCCCATTAGCGTGAAAAAATATTTTTTTGTTTCTATTACAGAGGTGACGTTCGCCGTCCGTGGGAGAATAAGCAACGAGACAATACCTACTCGTACTAATAGAAGGTAAGTTTTGCATACGATGTTCGTATCTCTTTTAGTTTATTATTTTGATGAGGCTATAAGGCATAATAATAAAAGTCCCTATGAAATAATAATAAGACGAAATTGATACCAAATTAGCTTTTCAGGCTACTTAAGTTGTGGGAGTGTCCGTATTAAATACAAAACCAAACATGGGCATAGAATATCAGTATTAAGTTTTAAATTAAAACTTAACTTCGGTCCATGTGTTGGAATAAGAGTTTTGTTTAGAAATATAATAATAATAATAAATTTTTCGTTTTTATTTTATTTGAAAGCACTTAACTATATTACGTACAACTTTGTTAAATATAGTTTCTAGCTCTACTCTAACCCAGTTACAGCACCTCTTTAAAACAGGTGATATAGCTACATAGCCAATGGTTAATCATAACAGCATTTGCATAATAATTAGAGTTGTAGCGGTACAGGTTGGTCGAGCTTTTTACCCGATGATTGGAGCTGATCTCGAGTGTTCCGCGTTCTTGATCGGCCCACGCTCTTTTGTGATTGTACCGGTAACGTAACAGTTGCCCTTTTACCACAGATATGGACTTATAATACAGGTAATTGAATTTACGCGGACAAACAATTTGCGAAAAGAAAACTTAAAGCTATTTTGTTGGTTTTTATTTATTTTATGTAGGAGGTGGTAAACTAGCGAGAACCTGATGGGATGCAATCACCGCCACTCATGGATGCCCGCAACACTAGAGGAATCACAGATGCATTGCCAGCTTTTGAGGAAAGAGTAAGGTTTCTTGAAACTTGAAGGTCCCTAAGTCTTAACGGTCCGGGAATACCGCCGCTATAAGCTGTTTTTCTAATATTTTACAAATGAGAAGCGTATGCCTTTAAATCAAATGCCACTTAGACCAAAAATGTACTCTTTACTTGGTTTCCTTAACGACTGAAGAAATTGATTTTAAACAAACATTTAATAAATAAAAATAACAAGAAAATCGTGTTAAGAAAAACAATCAATTAACGATTAATAAATCAGTCAAACTGTAACTTAGCTAAAGACCTTCTTACGCGAAATGATACTGGTTTCATAAAACAATACTAAAACTCTCTCGAATAATTATGTATATTTAAAACAGACGTAGAAACGAAACGCTTCCCAAGAAAGAATGAAGCCAATTACGAAATATCCCGTAATAGAGGAAACGCAGAGAGAGCTCCAGCAGGATATTCAATTACCTCATTAAGCACCAACGCCGCGCGCAGGATAATGGCTATAACGAATTAGTATGGAATTAATACCGTACCAACCGACGACGTAACGCGGGCTTATCTGAGGAATTGTTATTTCCATTCATATCTCTTGATTTGATAGCTCGAGCATTAAATAGAGTAGAATAGAACAGAAATCTATTTCTTCAGTGCCATTTAAAAAAAATTACAAAACACAAAAGTAGATCTTAGAAGTTATCAGCAACTTTCGAAATGCCGGGTGACCCGATATACCAAATTAAAGTTAATACTTTCATATAGGTAAGGACCATTAGCTCCTTATATGAAATTGACGTTTTGTATGAAGATTTTTTATAAAATTATATTTTTCATACTAACGTTTTATTAATTTTCTTAGCATCTATTTATGTTAACACTATAAAAAATGAAGGGTAGTGTGTTTATTTCACTAGATATATATAGCAGACATTCAAAAGAGAAAAAAATCAATTCCCTTCAAATCTACAATGAAACAAAAAGTCAATTCCGCGAAACAAAAAAGAAATCAATTTCAAAAAAAAAAATTGGGCCATAAAGACACAAAAAGGAATAATCATTGTTATTACTGAAGCCTAAGTAACATAGTCCTAATTAAAGGTGTATAATAATATTAACAACCGGTATTGACTTTTAGAAGTAATAGGTACACCTAGAAAAAAACGTTAATTTCACCCACCCAATATTTTAATTTATCAGAGATGTGCATCGAAAAATTATTTTATTGTTTTGTATTGTGGTTTGTGACATTAACAAACTATTTTAATCTATTCTAAAAACATGTTAAGCATACGGTCCTAGTTGTTGTTTTAATATAGCAGTCTTAAAAACCCACTAACCCGCACTGTGACAGCTTGGAGGGTTATTTCTAAATTAATATTATTCCTATGTTTAGTGGCCAGGAGTGGGAAGTTTAAAGCTGGTAACTATGAAGTATTAAAAGTATTGTTATTTCCAAATCTCTCAGTGGATTCCACGCTCGTGCGCAGGCACAATTGTGCACGCTGAATTGATAAAACACAAGGGAAAAGAAAATTCCACAATACAATTCAAAATATTATGTCTCGCGTCAGTGTACGTCAAAGCGTGTCGCTCTTCTAAATACTCATGTGGTTTTGCAATGAGTCCTCTTTCTTTTTGCCAAAGTCTGCATAATACAATCGGTACATTTATGACAAAATCCCTAAATAACTTATTTCCTATTTTTATATTTTTAAAAATTTTGTGTATCCGAAATTTTTGTATATTTAAGTATTTATAACCTTAGAATAATTAATCTAAGTTTATAACCTAATTTTATTTTCTTTAAAACGTTGAAAATCCTTTTTTCAATTATTCAATCTGCTCAAGATCAATAGTTTTTGTTAAATATTTTAAAAGTACTAAAACGTAGACCGTTAAACATTTGGTCTATTAAAGCCTAGATAGAAACATCCAATCTAGTCATGCACTGCTTCGTTAAACGGATAACCGTCCGGATTTGTCCAAATCTAGGCTTGCGCAAATTCTTCCCACTGACGTAACAGCAAATTCGCGCAGGCCTAGATTAGCGCAAATTGATCGAAAGACGTGTAGCCGCTGCTTGTATCATTTTGACCATCCTGTTCACCATTTGTACAGTATATAATGAGAGAAAATACTAGATATATACATACATACATACATACATCACGCCTTTTTCCCGGAGGGGTAGGCAGAGACCACCTCTTTCCACTTGCTGCGATCCTTACAGACTTCTTTCGCTTCATCCACATTCATTAGTCTCTTCATACACGCTCGTCGGTTTAGGGTACTCTTGACCTGACCTTTTTTAAGGACTTCCCCGATTTGATCCAGGTACTTGCGTCGAGGCCTTCCCCTACCAACATTAGTACGCTTAAATGACTTATTCTTGATGATGATGAATATAATAGCATTAAACTTGATATGAGGTGACTATCGTCACGAGAAGCATAAATATGTTACCCTATTGACACGTTCCTGTCATATGTTTTCGCTTCATATCGTCACATATTTATGAAGCTAGAGTTACTAGCGTTCTATGATTTATTAAAAAAAGTTTTGCTGCAATCGTGTATATACGCAGAAATTCTGGTGCAGATATTTCTTGGATTTGTCCATTAAGTATGCTCGTAATGGTACTGAAAATACATTAATTTGCATACGTTGCTTCCTTAAACATATTTGGTGGTTACAACCATTTTAAACCGTAATCAGTAAAACATAAGAAATGTTATGTAGTTGTACGTGTGACCTTCCAAACGTGTTTCACAAAACGAAAATCAGTGCCGCTCAATTGCCAAAGTTGCTTTTGAATATGAAAATAAAGCAATATTTCAGATTCCAGCAAGGTTGACTGACTGTTCTAAATAACAATGAATCCAATGTAAGCTGTTGGAAAGGTCACACTTTAAGATATTACGTGCATCCTATGATTAGGTACATATAAAGTAAAAAGAAAAATAAGACGAAAACTTAAAATTTTTAAGTAAATAGTTTATTTAATGATGGATGCTTAAACGTAATAAGTAAGTCCTTTCATTTTCTTTTTTGTTCGTTTATCAGATTTGACGGAAAAAATGAACAAGAAATTAACTTGAACGATAGCGAAAATACTTCGTTATCTGCATGCACAGAGAATAAATAATATATATATGGTAATGTATCATAAATGTGCATAGATCAATTGGTCATAGTGGCTGGTGATGCATGTCGCGCTTAACAATTAAGGCCAATTCATGCTCGACTATTTTCGGACTAACAACCTTTGTGTCATAACACAAATGTTACTTTTTCAACAAAATGTTAGTGTTATCATTGTGTAAAACTATGTTGAAATATAAGAATATAAAAGAATACTTCATGTCAAAACAGTCATCATTGCATTGTGTTTCAACTCGCGTGATACTGTTCGCGTTCAAACTGAAGCAGTAAGATCTATGTCACACCACAGAATAATTAATAGTACCTGGTCACACCTAAATAACTGCATTAGCTTTATAATCAGCTTTATATCAGTACTCCAAGTCACTCCAAATTGCATTGAACTTTCATAATTCAGAATCAATACGTTCATCATTCTATTCTATTTCCATTGTACTAGCGTTAAGCCACTTGTCGAGGCCTTCAGATTTACGATAGACAAGGACTAAGATTACGCGTCCTACCAAACCGGGTAACAGCAAACAAACAAATGACTTACCTGAAAAAGAAAAGAAAAACTTTAAGTTGCATACATCCAATCGCGAATTGTGAAAATGCTAGCATAACTAACGGTGTTGTGCGAAACGACAATGCTGTTTACAGTACCAAGAAGTTTCCACTAAACAATGTTTCCAGTTGCAAAACATTCGCTAACTGTACCTATGTTGCACCCCACACTCGGGAGACGTTTAATTTAACATCTGATGTAATTTGCGGTAACTTTTATGTATAAACTTTACACAACTTAGTCCCTTGTTGCTTTGTTCTATTGTCATGTTACAGAAATGTCACGTAACTAATATTATTATCTGATATAATTGACAAAAGCAGTGTGCTTTTCTAAGATAACTTATTTGAAAATCTATACTACAATATTAAAGACGAGGACTACTTCTATTTATAATTTTTTATTAACTTTGATGTTAGGTATATTTGAACATACATAAATAACACTGCCAAAAATCAATATGGCTTCCGAAACATTGAAAATATTAAAATGCATAAATATAAAATGTTTCGAAAGTTAAATATGGATAAAATGTTTCATGGGGTTTATAACCCCAACTGTGTTTAGCATTAGAAGACTTTTCCAAGCTCGGGCTACTGCTCTTCCAATTGAACTACCACTAAGCAAAGCATAGTTGCTTGGAGTGCAAAGGGACGGGTATAGAAACTACAAGGTTTATTTTATTATTTTAGATATAAATATACATAGGACAAAAAAATATTTTAAATCACAAATTGCAGTACCTAATCAAAAATCTGTTAAAAGGTCCCTTTGGCTCGTTTCTTATATACAAATGTTATCAGTAACACTAGCGGTGCGCTCAAAGAATGCCATTGTTTCGGACAGCTCGTCTCTTGAATACGAATCATTTGGAGGCACGCCGTACTTTCTAGGTATTGTCTTGGCAAGATTGGCCGCGCTTTTGTTTTTGATAGAGCTTATCAGAGATTAGAGTGCCGTCTTCCAAGTTATCATTGAATACGAAATCGTAATGTAAACAACTAGTTTCCGCTCGCTCGAGGAGCTCGATGACGCGGTTGTTAACGCGCCCGGTCTACGATTGATAAAGTTAAGCAACTTTTGCAAAGGCCGGTCATCGGATGAGTGACCAAAAATGTATCATCTCCCCGAGCTCCTAAGTGCTTCGAAAGGCACGTAAAGCCATCGTTTCTGGATGCATTATCGTTAACAATCACCAATCCGCTCTGGACCCGAGTGGTGGTATATGGCCCGTTCTCCCTATCCATCCCTAGGGCTTGTGCCCCAGCAGTGGGAACACAAAATAAGCCGGTGGTGATCTGCCGGTTGCTTCACCCTGTTATAGCGTGCCCACTGGAGCATTGTATTTATCTGAAGCGAAAAGCCTATGTCACACTCCAATTGTCTATGTGCAAAACCATGCCGAACCGTTGCTCCGTTTAAAAAAAACATTATCATCCGTTTTGTTGGGAAAGAAGGAAAAAGTAAGAAAAAACAAACAAACAATATTTCAATCGCGATGCTGTATATAAATCGCTAGTCCAGAAAAATAGTCGCCTTGCCTCAAATGGGACTTGAGTTTGGCTAATACCGTATTAAATAATCACTTGCAACATTATGCCGGGAGGAAGAGACCCGGCTGTGAAAGGTCATGGGTTCTACTCTCCCCTGAACCACGTTGTCTTTGTCAAGTGTTACTTTCATTTAAGATACAAAGGTAAGAAAATTTACTAACGTTTACTTCTATCATTTCAATTATAACAAAGCTTTTCTGGGTGACAGAGAGATTTTAAATTGTACTGGATTACTTTTACTTTCTTATCGCAAACAAGTGAGGACAACAGACTCTTAGTATTAAAAAAAATATGACTTTAAGTATTAAATGAATGACAAATGCAAATACTTGTTTTGGGGGCAGATAATTTAACCATATCAAATGCACCAAAGCTTCAAGGTTATACGAAGTATTAGAGTAAAATCGAGCGTGAAAACGGAGAATTGAGCCATAATGGTGAGTAATTATTCACTCAACAGTTAGTACGTACGTTCTCTGTTTCAGCTGATACCTCTGACGCATCGTGAATGTTGGTTAAAAGCACTAAACAAGATCACTGTAACATTGGTTATTCACTGGACAACCACACAGGACTGACAATGCCATGAACACTGTCCGTCGCCCGTTTTAGAAAATGAGCAATTGACTCGTGTAAAAGTGCTAAATGGTCGTGCAATTGGAGGCGAGGATGTAATTAAGCATGGCTGAACGTGTATCAGTATGTCGGGTGGGCGCGAGACTGGTCGCGCGCGCGGTGCTCGCACCTCCGCTCCGCCGGCGCGACACCGACGTGATATCAATTTATGCAAATTGTTGGTACCCAACGACCGTACAATTAGTTTCAATAACCTCAACAGTACGGCTCGCCGTCACCGGTGACGAGCGATATGCCTGGTAAATCAACATGCGTGTCCTTAATATCGTTATTGCGAAAACTATCGAAAACACTACTGTTATAGGTACTCCGGTTTGCTTTACGGATCAAAGTTACATTGTGCACGAATTGTTAAACGCAACTACCTAAGTGCCACGAGTTTTTAATGTTGGCATGTGTAAGACGATCATCTGTTCTAACAACCTCTTACCCTACTATTTTGAAATATGCAATAAAGTTACACCTGGTTTAAAACTGACTGAAAGCTGATAGAGACACCTAACTTTCAGTAACAGTATACATTTCAAACTTGATTTAACTTTTGTTTACGTTTGGAATAAAACGGTATGATTATTTTTTTTTTAAATATATTAATTTTAATATCATACAAAAATAAAAACAAGTGTGATACTGAACAACCTTCTATTAAAAGACTAATCATAATATGACAAAATAAATATTGAGCTTCCATACTTAATAAAGAGTTCTTAGCGGGATCGCTGATTTATTTTTGTCTTATATTGAGCTACGTTTCCTAGAAAAAGTTGCTAAGTATCAAGGTCTGAATAAAACCTTAACGGGTTATTAGTGTTTTGCAAATGACCCTGCATAAAGCAATAAAATGAAACTACGTAAAATAAGTGTATTATTAAAACTAACACTATAAGTACTTCATTTTTTCATTGAGTTTAATTGTATCCAATAATATTTTTTATTCTCAAGGTAAAGGAATAGATGGTCAAATAAGTAAATATCAAGGCTTTCCCAAAGTTAGAATAACCAAAATAGAGCTACAACAACTCTCAATGTTATAAACATACATTTTTTTTATGTCTACTATCGCGTATCGTTTAACTCTTTATCACACTAATATTATAAATGCGAAAGTTGTGTGCATGTGTGTGTGTATATTTGTTGCTTCTTCACGCTGCAACGGATAGATGGATTTGTATGAAATTCGGCATACAGATAGTTTGTAACCTGGATTAACACATAGGATACTTTTTATCCCGATATTCCCACGGGAACGGGAATCACGCTGGTGAAACTGAGGGCGGCCGCTAGTAAACAATACGTTTCCTTTTCTCATTATCTGTTTCTACAAACCCATTTTTAGAATGATATCATTTAGGTATAACTTTATACTGTAGAGACCATGAATGTACGAGTCGGCAGTTATTCGCAACATTTTGTAACGTAATCTCAATATGAAGTTATAGAATTCGCTGAAACAAATTGCGCCAACTGTGGTCAAGTCGCTGACAAATTGTGCGTTATACTCGAATCTTAGTATAAACTTGTACCGGTTTCAAACAATACAAACCCGATTCGCTTGAATAGCTTTTGCAACTTAATTTAACTTTGTATGTGTAATTGAAATGCTTTATTTAATAAAAGGGTTTTTACATGTTGGTACTACTACCAACTTTATCCCTAGTGTATTTGAATGCAAGCGCTCGGCCTGATAATAGCCGGAAGTCCTGGGTTCAATACCCATGGCGGGCGTAGTGATTCAGCCAATACTCATCAATTGCAGTGATGACTTTATGCCCAACAGTGGGACGGTATATATGCTTATAACTACTTAACTACAAGTTCTTATAATTTTTCTCAATTTATTATAGTTGTACTGTTTTATTTGTTTTTTTTTTTAATTCAACCTTTTTGGTACTTACTACTCTTTAGTGTTACATCTTTGGTTTAAACTCTTTAGTAGGTATAATACTTACTACTATTTAGTATTAAGCCCATGGGCGCGGCCTATGCAAGTCGGCCGCATCGTTAGGTATTTCAAAAGATATATCTTGCCTCTGACGGAGGAGTATGAAATTTCGCACACTTATAGTTTATGTAAAAAGGATTGCAGAATGTTAATTTTTTTTTTTTAATTATGCATAAAAATACATTAAATCAATAAAACAAACATTACACACCCTACCATGTATTTGACACACACGCATATATACTCTTTTAAAAATTTCAAAAATCGAAGAGGAGTGGCCGAAATCTGTCAATGCCAATCCCAACCATGAATCTGTAGATATCAAACTCTATATAGAACTTCGACCACTCGGCGACCACTAGTAAAGATAAAAACATAATATTATTTTGAATTTTGCATTCACTATGCAAACATATGGTTGCATTATATGGTTACATATATATGGTTGTTTATAAAAAAGATTATCAATTAAAATAAAGATAGGTTTTCAATAAAATATATTTAAAAAAAAGTTAAAGAAATAACGAGTTAAACAAACCACGTCGGTAAAATCTTATCACTTTCACGCTTCGCATTATATAACTGTTAAACTGAAATAACGAGCACGCCAAAAAAACTTAACGATCCATCCTTTAACTGGTTCTTGTTCAATACACGATTACCCAAATACCACGAAACAACTCATGAAGACAATATGTTTACGGCAAACTTGTTTCATATTACATTACTTGTACTTCCAAATGTTTTGAAAAATATAAAGTGAATTATACTTATATTATATATATTTATATATACAAAACTTAAAGTTTTCTTCATTTTCAACCTATTAACGTCCTACTGCTGGGCTCAAGGCTTCCAACATGTATCGTAGCATATAAGACGATCTGGACAAAGCCCAATTCACACAATTACCGGGACCAAACGGCCTTCTAAAGAACAGATATATCTTTTCAGAACCTTAGGAAAGCTTTAGGAAAATATAGAGATCTAGAGAGAATGGAAAGCTATGGAAAGTTTTAAATCGCATAATACGTTCGGTTGACTTAACGTATAAAGCACTTATTTCGGCCACCCATTCGAGCACTCAGGATTATAAAAGTTGGTTAACTTGCTCAATCGCAGCCCGACTAACTTACAAGTCACAACTAACTTAACACTAGAAATCTAAGCTGTGTAACTCTGGAACGATAGGTCTCATACTAACCTTTTAATCAATACTTTATCTTTATATATAAAAATCTTCTGTGCGTGTTTATGTTATTGAACTCCTTCTCAGCGGCTGGAGCAATTTGGATGAAATGCTGTGTGTTCAAGTGGATTCGAGAATGGTTTAGATTTACAATTGGACCCAGTAGGTGGTGCTGCTATAGGGGTCCATCATTGGATACGGGTGTTTTTAAGCAGACAAATGATTTGTTTGTTTTGTTGTCATGGAAATGTTAACTGTCAAAGCGGTACGAAGTCCGCCGGTCAGCTAGTAATATATAATTTACTAGCTGACTCGGCGGACTTCGTACCGCTTTGACAGTTTCCATCATTGAGTTAAATATATATCAATGGATTCCATGACAACAAAACAAACAAATAATTTTGTATTGGAAAATTTAATTGTCGTTTTTAGTATTTTTTTAATTATTTTTTTTAATATAACCTATGTTACTCAGCGCTAATGTAGCATTCTAATGGTGAAAGAATTTTTTAAATCGATCGAGTAGTTTTTGGGTTTATTCATTGCAAACATACATACATACATACATACATACATACATACATACATACATACATACATACATACATACATACATACATACATACATACATACATACATACATACATACATACATACATACATACATACATACATACATACAAAAATACAAAGGTTTCCTCTTTATGATATTATTATTAGTATATTAGTATTAGTATTACATATTAGTATAGACAAACGCCTCGGCCCGATACCCGAAGGTACCGGGTCCAACTCCCAGGTCGGGCAAAATGTGTTTCGGATTTTTCGCTGCATAGCCGGGTTTGTGATCATTAACCCGCATTTTGGCAATCGAGGTGATTAAGCCACAAACTAACAATCGTAGTGATGACTTGGTTTCAATGATGACTTTGCCCAGCAGTGGGAGAGTAACTATTGTAGTGCTATTTACTACTTATTACTTACTATAGTATTAACGCAAATTATTTTGCGAGCAAATTACAATATGAAAATTTATTTTTTCAAAATTTTGATGATGAAATTTGAAAAAGACAAAACGTTGAAAAAATTCCACGAGCGGGATTCGAACCTGCACCCCATGACATGCCGGGTCAAGTGCACTGCCAACTATGCTATCGTGGCTCAATCCAACTCGATGATGATATTTATAATGCACCTGACCTGTCATGGGATGCGAGTTGAAATCCAGCACGCAGAAATTTTTTCAACACTTTTTCAAACTGTAATTTATATTTTATTTTAAACTTTTACGCTCAAATGTTCCACAAAACCAACAACCGACTTTGGTTTTCTCCGCAATAGATCATGGTAGCTTGACACTTGAGGGCCGACACTTATCAACAGATCTGTCTTGAGCGCAAACAGATAAGCTGTTTAACTTTGACCTTGGTGCCACGTCAATCTAAACATAAGCCATGCACTTAGTTACTGCAAATAATAATATGATCAACACAAATAGTTACTTAAGGCGAAGGGTAAGGCACACTAGCGCCACCAATTGATAATTTGACAATTACTAACGGACCGGATCTTTTTTTAAACATTGCGTACCGTCCGATAACAGGAAAGCATCCATAGTATTTATTTAATAAATGTGCACTACTTTTTGTTGCGTGGTTTATTCACAAAACGGGCTATCGCACTTATTCACAAACAATGGCCACTTTTGGTGTTAGCTAATGATTACAAAAACAAACCTAAAGGTAGTGTACAATTATTAAATAATAGATGTTTGCCTAGTGTCGGAAGGTCCGCAATATTTGAAAAAAAATACAGTTTAGCAGTTATCAAATTAAATCCATTAGCGGCGCTAATATCCATCACGTTACAAAAATAAATTAATATTACCCAGTTCCAGACTAAAACTGACATCTAATAGTACATTGCATTCATCAATTAAAATATATAATAAATTACCATCTTCACTAATTAACGAAAATAAATATTCTTTGTTTATAAACCAATTGGAAAAATTCCTAATAAGTAAATGCTATTACAGTTTTCATGAATACTTCAATGACACTAATAAATAAAAATTACTTTTTAAATCTCTCACCTAAAATTACTTTTATTACTTTTATGTCATATTTGAATATATATATATACATTTTTTTTTTTTAAATATGCTATCATCATAGCGCCTCCTCTCTTCTAAACCATATTGCGTGCCCGCCAAGGTCCATGATGATCTCTTATTTATGTTCACCATCTATTATTTACATTGTGGAATGCAATAAAGAATTTAATTGAATTGAATTGAATTGAATTGAATAGTGTGCCTTACCCTTCGCCTTAAACCCCCTTTTACTTTTAGTAGTTATATATTTTTTTTCATTTATTAACAATGCATGTTATAGGTACAAAATTGGTAAATAATAATGATAATTACGTTTGTTAGACCGTAGTAACTTCGCATGGCGTAGCTTCTTTATTCTAAAACTGTACCACTCTATACCACAGATACGGTGCGCTGTGCTCTATACCTTTTGTTTGCAGAGTACATATATTTATGTTTGCCCACTAAATATATCATTAAAATTAACTGTCCGTCATTTAAGTAAATTGTAAAAAATTTAAAGTAATTGTGTAATTGTTCCAACATCAAATCCAAGACCTAAGTAGTATATTATGAGTTTAATTCCTGTTTAAATATCGGGATAAAAACTATCCTATGTGTTAATCCAGGTTGTAAACTATCTGTATTAGGCTATTTACTTTTACTTACTACATGTAGGTCTTAATTTAATAAGTACTATAATATATTACTTAATTAATTCCATTGCAATAATTTGATACAAGTTTGGTGGGTACCAGCTCAAGTTGGATTTCATTAAAGAAGAAAGTAAGTAGCGAAAGTAATAGCTTATTAAACCAAGCATTTGAAAAATTCGACAGGGAACCTATCTCTCGGTAGCTCAGTTGGTAGAGTTGTCACTCGGATTGCGAAAGGCCGCGGGTTCGAATGTTTTTTAAGGCAAATTGTTAAGACTATGTTACTTAGGCTTCAATAATAACAATGATTTTTAATTCTGTGTTTTTATGGCCCAAGATTTTTTTTAATTGACTTCTTTTTTTATTAGCGGAATTGACCTTTTGTTTCATTGTAGCTTTGAAGAGACTTGTTTTTTTTAAAGGGCCGTTATATTTAGCTAGAGAAACAAACACACTTACACACACTTATTTTATAAGGAATTTGTTTTGGGTATTTTAATTTAGCATTTTTAGACTTCAGCTTTATACGAGGAAAAGCTTAAAATCCATTTTTATAGGCATCAGTGAAATAACACGGCGTAGTATGTTGCTTATTTTAACTAAACAAGTTGTAAACATTTAAGTTTAAAAAGTTTCTATCGCATGACAGACAGAAAGTGATTCGGTAAACGGTGACTGGCCAGTTGCATTGTCGCTAAATACAAACTTGTTACGAACTCTCCTCTGTCAAAATGTCTATCTAAAATTGTGCATTAATATTGGATATTATTTGAGGATTTCTAATATCTCGGCCGGAATACTTGAAAACAATAAAGAAATACTAAGTAGTAGTCGAAGATAATGAGAGGTACGAATTATTGGGTACTTATATTAGACAGCAGTAACATGCCTCATAATGTTTACGAAGAATTTATTTCTTTGTGAAACACTAGATCGTTGCTAATATTCAAATAACTCGTCGTTATAATTATTTAAATAATTATGTATACCAAACCAATTTTTTTTAATGGACAGTGTTGTATGTTAAACATAAGTTAGGTAAACCGGCCGGCGTAACTGTTATACACACAAGTCTAAAATTGATGTTTTCTTCATATAGTTGATTTCCACATAAACCAATGTAGCTAGTCACACCAGCTACGTAAGTACGCGTAGGAAGTATCGATATATTTTTAGCAGTTACTCGAATCAGAAAGTAACATATTCTTTTTACGCACGTTAATTAGAATTATTCAAATTTTTATTTAAAAAAAAGCACTTTCTAAAACATTATCCTTTATTCAGGGTAACACGCCAAACCTCTGTTCCGAACCATTACGCAGGATTAATTTTATTGAATAACTACAGAGCCTAAGTATACGGTTGAATGCAAATTATTTCCTGTCACCAATAAACCTTACTGACTGGAACAAGGTCGCGGTAACATAATCAACTCAACAAAATCTCTAATCACCTAAGAGTAATTATACGTGTTAACTTAGATCTAATTAAGTTTCTTGTGTCAGTTGTGCTGTACTAAAGTAGTTCTTAAGAAAGTATTTGTTAAGTATCAAAACTGCAAAAAAGTTCTAAGTATATAAATTTTAGAAAACTAAACAAACACATTTTCTGAGTTGACTGTGTAAGTGGCACACCTATAGAATATGAAGAAATAGGTGCTAGGAAAGCCACATGTAGCCCTCGGGTTCTAGAATAATCCATGGTGGTGTCGCTGAGCAACTAAGGTCAAGATCACCAAAATCTATCAAAATTCTCGCCTTCGTAAGATCACTGTCAAAAATCCCTTGAGTATGGTGTTTTCCTTTTTAAGTTCTAATTGAAGGATGAAACATCCAAAGTTTCCAATTATATTGTAGTGTATAAAGATTGATGAAGACAGTGTGCTTCGTGAAGACGTCGATAAGTTGTTCCATTATACTCAACGCCGGTGAAGCGCCTGATACTCAAAACAAACAGTAAAACGAAGAGTAATACCACAAATAAGAAAAATAAAGCCTCACTTCACCGCATCTCTTAGAAATCATGAGTGAAAGCAATGAAAGCTGACTTCGATAATTTTGCATAGGGCTGTCAACTTTACTTATCTGACAATAAAATTGGACTTAAACAACAACAGCTGACACGTGTGCGTTAGGATTCTACTCTCTCTCAGAATATAGATACTTTTTTGCTATTTACTAGCTCGCGACTTCGTCCGCATGGAAAAGTAATAAATTACTACTCAAACTATACCTGGGCGAAAAATCACGCCGATCCAACATAAATAAACTTGTGAAATTATCAAGGTGTTATTTGAAAATTATCAATCAAATCAATCATTCATCATCAATCAATCATCCGTTTTAACTTGGACAATAGTAAAACAAAATATAGATGGAAAGGCTTTCTAACGACGCATATTTGTATTATTATTTTTATAAAGTCAGCAAATCTTTTAACATTTCTGTTATCTACAGTGTCACATCACATTTATATCACGATATATCACAGGTCTCTTTCGGGTTAAGTTGGTTAAGGTCCATTAGCTCGTCCTGTTGGCCCTAAGCCAACTTGGCAGCCGCGCAGAAATCTTATGAAGATCACCGTGATCGTTTGCTCCGGCAAAGGTGGTTAAAACGCGTATCCAATGATTGGACACATTCCTGTAAAAAAGAAATATATCCTAGTGGCACCAGTGTTCGACAGTTTAAGCCTAGTGTTTGACACCAGTTTTCGTCATCAAAAAATAATAAATAATTCCAATTTACAGGGTGACAGCTAGGAAGCAGGTGGTTTATATTATCTTATCTTATCTTCTCGAAGAGCTCGATGGCGCAGTGGTTAACGCGCCTGGTCTGCGAGTGCTGAGGTTAAGCAACTTTCGCAAAGACCGGTCATCGGATGGGTGACCAAAAATTTATCATCTAGAGCTCCTCCGTGCTTCGGAAGGCACGTAAAGCGGTTGGTCCCGGCTGCATTAACAGTCGTTAACAACCACCAATCCGCACTGGGCCCGCGTGGTGGTTTATGGCCCGTTTTCCCTATCCATCCGTAGGGAAGGCTCGTGCCCCAGCAGTGGGGACGTATATGAGCTGGCGATGGCGATGATGATCTTATCTTCTTATCTTAGTGAGGCCTGCTGAGGTTTCCCTCTCCCAGTAACACTTTGACCCATTGGGATCTTTTGTGCAACCCCATCCTTTCACTCTTCTTCCTCTGTAAAGATAGATGTCATAAGTTTGGCAACGTCCTTAAAAGCGAAGAGCCTGAAGTCGTCCGGTTTTAGATAGGCCGACCCCAGGAGTCCCAGTCTTTTTCTAGCCAGAGAGTCGCAATCACACAGTAGGTACTGCATTGACTCCGTTTCCTCTCCACATGCCCTACACAAACTATTTGTTGAAAGGTGCATTCTGTGAAGCATTTCTTTTGTGGCATAGTGCCCTGTCAAGGCACCGATGGTTAATCGGGCCTCCACATATGAACTTACTCAGTCCTAAGGCGTTTTCGCCTAGGACGGATTTGGAGTGTTTCATACCTGGCTGCTCTTTCCATTCGATGCCGTGCCTGTTTTCGATATAATCTTTTAAGGCCTTGTTAATGGTACTAGGTGCAAGTGCCACAAACGGCTCAGGACCAATGAGCTGGGTCTCTGAGCCCTCCCTGGCACTTGCCAGGGAGGGCTCAGAGACCCAGCTCATTGGCTCATTGCTCACCACAACGAGGCAACGAGATGGCGGATGCACTTGCATCCGCCATCTCGTTGCCTCGTTGTGGTTTCCAGAACAAGGCCAGAGACGATTCGGGACGATGTGAGTGACTTGAGCGCGGCTTGGCTGTCACTCAGGATGAATATATTGCGCTTTTCATAAAAGCAGAATATATAACTCTATATTCTGCTTTGCGCATAGGAGAATGTCGAAAGTTTTTGCTTGGTAAACAGTGGCAAATTTTCCCATGCTTTGACTATGCTTGAAGTCGTTATTATAGACGCCTGCCCCTAAGCCCGACTTCATTTTTGATCCGTCGGTATACCATATTAGGCTGTCTTTTTCCGGAGACGGTGGCCCTCGTTTCCATTCGTCAGGGACGAACATAAACTTTAGATTTATTTTCGAACATGAATCAGGTTATCCTGTCAGAAATGTCACTTGGTTCCCATATTAAGGTTTATATTAAATTGTTGCTAATTGTTGTCAAATTGTGTTACCTTTAGTTTTTATGATTAGAGGAAAAGAATTTCGATCACTGATAGTAACGTTGTTTAAAAATGGTTCCGTTTATATTCTAGTCAACTGTAAGTCTGCTGCAACTAAACCAGAATCCTTAAGTCGTCTAGAAAAATGCACTCTGGATAGAACATGTAAAATGTAACGAGTTCATTCACCTGCACATTGCATAGACGTACATACTCGTAGACAAGTACATACAAACGCTCGCTAATATCATTCATGGAACATGATACTGAAATAGAATTGGAAGATGGGTATTCATAAAACGGAATAGAGAGTATGCGATGTGGAAATGTTATGTAGTAAAATAATAAACGTAATATCGTCGTAATAACAAATAAAAAATGTCAATATTTTTATTTTAGGAGTCCTCAACATGATAAATGAAAATAGTTGGTGTAGACTTATTTGCGATTTCCTCGGTTGATTATGCTAAGCAACGAATCTTGCGAGCGCGTGGATGCAGCAGCTAGCGCATTAAGCGTTGCTATCGATGGGTGACCTAAGTTACTTCTTGTTTCATTAGACACTGGTCCTGGTCGATATCGTAAGATAGCATCGCTAAAACCCACCAATCAGCATTGGGCCCGCGTGTTGAATCTTAAGACGGAGTATAAAAATCAAACAGCTATAAGTGTTGTTCTGTGATTTTTCAAAGCGTTAAACGTTATAGGATAATAAAAAAATAAGCACACCCAAACGAGAATTGATCTTTAAAAAGTCGATAAAATACTTTTACAATGGAATGACATGTTTTATGGCTATGGCTACGACGCCCATTCATATCCGCGCGCACTCTTCTTTACTGTTATAGTTTATTTTTTATGGTGTTATTAAAAGGTCAATAACGCAGGGAAATACTCTGCAATCTCGTGCGCTGATCAAGTTTAAAACTATTTTCATTAATATATTCGCCTCAAACCAGACACAATAGAAATTTAATTGTTTGTCGGTCAGCAACTGCAATGGCGCTTAGTAGCTTAATAGTCGTATCGTACGCAAGTACATACATTGTTTTCTAAAGTTTTCGCGAACACTATTGTGTGAAAAGAAACACTTACGGATCAACTTTTTAGTAGAATGATATGTTTCTAATTGGCTTATGTTTAAGTAACATCTTCTGTACCTTTTGTTTAGTTAAATGCTGTTGAAACATGGTTAAATAAATAAATAAATAAATAAATAAACTCTTTAACATGAAAATGTTAGATGATTCGCCCTTTGCAGAGTCCGTGGTCAAAGTGTCTCCATAGAATACATGCTACAAATAAATTCAACAAATGTTAATCTTTTTAAAAATGTCGTGGTTTTTTTTTCAATGGAAAAGCACTTACATATTACCTGATGGCAAACGACAGTACGAGCAAAGGTGGAAATACACCTCAAATGGAATCTTTAAATACTAAGAAAAGGGCCAGTAATAATCACTGGCATGTAACTCTCGGAATATAACAAAGCTATTAACATTGTTATTATGGCTACATTCTTAGATATGTACTAGATAAGATGGTGTTAACTAGGTAGCTTGGAAATAAGCCCTATCCTCATGGTCTGAAACCGCACAAACAATTAATATTCTATACAAAAGATCAGACCCTTATTATCATAATCTTACTACGATATCTACTAAAGGCTCATTTGCCAACTCGCACAGAACTAATAGCTGGTATGCAATGTGGCCAGAACCCGTTCTAAATTGGTGTGGACTCTAATGAAGGCATCGCATGTGCCACTACAAATTAACAGTCTCGCTGTGTAATGGGACTTGGTCGCAACCACAATTCTGCCATGTCATGACAAAATAACCTAACCTCAAAATATTTTTTTGTATGTTATTGAACCAAACGGCATTTACTCGTATTTATATTTAAAAGCGATCACCGCAGTCCAAGGGCCCTTACAACACCAGAAGAGTACATGCACCTGCACTTGCCCTTGAAACAAGAAGATAACAATGCAAAAAATCTGAATCAAATTCTAGGTTAAAATGCTATTAAGTTACGAGAAATAAATGCGATTATACTTTTAAGAACAAAAATTTTAGTTTCTTATTTATATTTTATAGAATGTTTTATCTGGGTATTCTACGTTTTCAATACAAAATGGCGAATACTAACTAAAATAATTTACTGCACGTTATATGTCGGCTGCCGGACTGAGAGATCTCGTTAGCATGGAATTTAAAGTCCATTTCTATTAAGGAAGGTACTGTGTTTTCTGCATAGGCCATCTTTACATTTAAATGTGATTTGAATTTAGTTACCTCGAGGAAAAAACTCGTAAGTGCTCAAGCAACAGTATATTTTTAGAATTATGATTGCTGGGTTAGACTTTTTCTTACTGCGAGAAAAGTATATTGCATTGCATACTTGCAGGTCTGGGGCAACCTGCGAGTAATGTTGGACTCTTCTCTCTGCTCCCCAACTCCCGAGAAGATAGACGGCGCTCAAGGGGCATACCCACTAAAAACTCAGTACTATCCTCTATAGCGGAGGCTCAAGACCGCGAATTGCAGGCACCGAGAGCTGGATTAGACCTAGACCAAGACCGCACATGGTGAGGTTGGGCCATAACCGCCGCTCACCGTCGTGATAAAGAAAAGAGGTTGACCTAAGAGTAACAAAAGAACATCAATACTGACAGATCTATTCATACTTTTTCTATTGCTTCTAGCGAACAAGACATAACACAATTTTCCAGCATCACGTCAGCTGCAGTGCAACGCTGAAGTATTTCCGGCTGCCTGATTCGGACTTTCGAACGCAATTCCTGCGTCGTACACCCGCTACGGCACTGGCGGGGATCGGCTTGCATTCTATTTACACAGGGTTGCCAGATGCCTTATATTGCCATTAAAAAATTACATTGTAACATTTATGATTAAACAGAGACTCTACCATCAGGTTATGCAGGCCTAAGTGCGGGAGATGCGCGCGGAATGGACTAAGCCATGCGCACTTATATCACCAACAAATGATATCTACATTCTTGTCCCTATGGTCCCTCTACCCTTTTGGGGGGCGGACGTAACAACAACAACGGAACTAACAGAGCAAAAGGATATCAATACTGGCAACTCTATTCATGCTTTTTCTATTGCTACATAGCGAGCAAGTTATTACACAATTTCCCAGCATCCACGCCAGCCGCAGTGGTACGTCGTCGAGGCATTTCCGGCTGCCTGATTCTGTCGCGATACCTGCGAGGGACACCCGCCCCGGCTTTGACGGGGATCGATTCGCATTCAATATCCACAGGGTTGCCACTGCCAGTTATCTTCATGACGTTGCCATAAAATCTTCATTTTTATACATTTAAGATGTATGAACAAACAAGGTTTTTATATTTATAGTATAGTAAGCCATTAAGGCTTAGTCCCGTCCAGATAGTTATCTATTTATGCTTGTATCCGGTTTGCTGAATTACCCATGGCATCCATTACTTGATCGATCTAACTTCTGATATGAAAATACCCTTCGGTAAGCCAGAAGGCTTTAGGTAGGTTGCAGCTACACGACTTTGGATTATTACAGTGCTTATCTTTTCTATCTAACAAGGTTTATTCAAGTTTTCAAGTAGGTAAAAAAAAACTTCAGCCTTAACCATACTATCAACGAACATTTTTGATTCCAGTTATTTATTAAATTCAATTCAATCTATATATTCAGAAAATAATTCTATCAACCACCTCTCATAAAAATCACAACAATATAATATCATAGTCGAACTAAATAAGAACGCGGTGATAATAAAATTGATGTGATACAATTTCCTTTTGTGTAAATAAACAGTGACATACAATCATTTGATTAATGATCAACTAACCATAATTACATACGACACGTAAGTGTTATGTGTTTTACCTACAGGTTGTTAAGAAAAATAGGAAACATTAAGAAAAATAAAATAATAAAAGAATAAAACTGTTTTTGAAACAATAAATACACTTTATCTATACTAATATTATAAAGCTGAAGAGTTTGTTTGTTTGTTTGTTTGTTTGTTTGAACGCGCTAATCTCAGGAACTACTGGTTCGAATTGAAAAATTCTTTTTGTGTTGAATAGTCCATTTATTAAGGAAGGCTATAGGCTATATTAGATCACGCTATGACTAATAGGAGTGGAACAGTCGCTAATTAACGCGGGTGAAACCGCAGGGCACAGCTAGTTAATAATAATTTGTGTCAAGAAAATCACCACTAAGCAATACTGGTTTTATATTGACACCAGAAAATGGATTAGTAATATTATGATCATTTATGATCAGACTCGTGTCTGTTCATAAATATAATAGTTGGCTCTTGCCAAACGACACTTTTTTTTCAGTAGTAAGTACTATTCTTTTTTCATGATTTAATTAGTTTCAAGTTTTATTGTTATTTATACACTGAATATATATAACTTTAAAAAGACATCTTATTTACAAACAAAAAATACCAATTTATGAACGACACTAGTATCGGGTTAAAATTACTATTTCGAAATAATAAAAGTGACTTATATTGATAGGTTATTCGAACTGCTGTACCCTTTTCCAATCAACCAATGCAATAAAATTACAAACACAAGGACGATATAATGATGTACCAACGCGAGCGAGCACTTAATAACTTGTCACAAAAACTTATTTGTCCATCATATTATGTTGTTCCATGACAATCTACAATAATCGTAACATAGTGACATATAAGGAACCTAACCAAATGAAGACTCCTTGGTGGGAAAGTAAAAAGTCACGTTTGTTTCATTTGTGTTGGCAATTTTTTAGACTCAATTATTATCGTGACTCTTGAATTTGTATTCATCCAATTGCTATTTTATATTAACTAGAGGTCGCCCAGTGATAGATAAGTAACAACTCAACCGTAATTACTAAATAAACAAACGTATACAATAAAATGTAACACATTGGTATTATAAGCATATTATTCATAAGTTTTATCTTTCTGCACTCCTTCTCCAAATGAACTTTAACTTTGCCAAATGTCACACCTCCGTGACGCAATGTTGATTAAAAAGGAGTACCCACTTTAGCTTCTAATATTAATACATATTTGGCTTATTTTATATAACCACATCCTACCTCACCTTATTAATGTTTTCGGTTTATTCGTAGTTAATAAAATAAAATAAATAATTATATAAACAGCGGCTTTACAGTACAACCCTAAAAGCTAGAATCATACTAGAATAGATACATATAGAACTAGAATACGAAAGTTTCAGAGCATTTCCATCGGCATTGTCCTCGGACCATGCACAACGAAAGCTAAGAGACAGGAGCCAATAAAAGTACATACTGTTTTACAGTTCTATATTTTTCAATAACAATGTATGAAAAGAGAAAACATAACACGCATAATATTAAGCACAAATAATTTCAAGACATTAAACAACCGAAACTTTTTTGGTTTCTACTTCTACGTGTTTCTACTTTTAACAATTTTAGTAAAAGTCGCATGCTAGCTTCAGTCAGTTTTTTTCCGAACTACAGCGTCACTAATTATCATCAAAATTATATTTTAGCACACGCAACATTTCCAACAACAATTGCCAATTTGCGTCACCTGTGCTGCACTAACCGCTTCGTCACTTAAAACAGAGTTGTCGGTGACATCTATGTTTACTATGTCAAAACTTTCACAACCATCAATGTTCAAGTTTAATCTTTATATTTATAAAGTAATAAGAGTCAGTCATAAATTGAATGACAACGGTAGCGACAATGAAGCGTTGGGCTACGGCATTAAATTGTATAGAATATTTAGCTAATCTCGAAGCAATCGAGACGACGCATAGCGCCACAAGCACAAGCCTATTGTTAATTTCTAGTTCATTGCACGCTGTACTTTAGAAATCGTAGTCTAAGGTAATAGAAATAACGCAATAGACAGATAAATCATGTGCCACACTACAAACCGCCAGTAGTCGTGGCCGAGCAATAAGAGAACGAGCCATTGGCGCCCGGTGTCATCGCTACCCTACAAAGCTGGCGCCCATAGGCTTTAAAAACCTTTAAAATACACAACGCAGTCTCTTTGCCTACAAGATTCGAATATGGAATATAGTAAAATTCCTCCCGCAGCGCGCCTGGGATGGCAGTTTTATTTCACTTGAGACAAGGCGCTTTTGTTCCGTTTTCGTAATTGCATGCTTCTAGCACTGAGGCGAACAAAAGATGTAAAGTTACTTTATTTTTACAAGTACTTACTCGTGTCTTTCGCTGCTCTAAACGTTGTTTGGTTTCCTTGTGAGCCGTTATTATGAGAGTGACGAAAAATCGATTCTCGCCGCCATATCTGGTTACGCTTTAGATATTTCATCGACCTCTAAATATCTACAAAAACATCTCTCCATCATCACATGAACTGAATATTTTTAACAGCTCTTGTTTAAATTAGCTAACGCGTTATGTATGTATTCATTATAAATATTTATGAAGAGGATACGATAGATTAGAGCACAAGGTCTGGTGCAATAGCAGGCGTCCATCATAATAGGCGTAAGTGGATAACAGGACAAATCGCCGCTTTGATAATCCTTGGATAGGGGATCGATCCTTACACTCTTAGCAATAAGAATGGGAGTTGCACAAATGTTTCCATCTGCACTTGACATTCATTAAAAACGTGTGATATGCAGTCTGTGGGAGAGATGTTTTGTTCAGTTACATACAATATAACAGAATGAATGATCAGGTAAACTCCTTCAGTAATAAATAATACTGGCTTTAGCAGGTGTTAATATTAATGATTGATTTATAAATGTTTTAGTGGGAGTTTTTTTCAACCCCATGGAAACAAATTATTATGATATGGCTATCAGTGCACAATTGAATGGAAACAAGATCTAAAATTTAGGGAACAGATTTAATTTAAAATATTACAAGAATGTCATCACGCATTTTTGGGAACTGTAATGGAACCTAATAAATATTGGGGACATAACATTTTTTGGTTATAATATTGAGAGGGAGAGAGGAAGCCTATGCCCAGCTGTGGACTAGTGTAGATGATGATAACAATTTATATGAAAATTAATAATATGTAGAATATACCTATGAGGTATTGATGAATGATGACATAAAAGTTTTTAGTGATTTTCAACGTTGTAGGGTTTACAAACAAATCCTTTAAATCTCTAACGAACTAGGTATGCATGGATATTTTATTTCCAATAAAAATAAGCGGTAGTTACTCTGAATAACGACACGAAAAACGTTTCAGACCATCGTTTCGTAATGAACCATGTCTGATGACATTGTCGTCCGCGATAATTTGTTGAATCAGATAGGGGAGCGCAAACACGTAGGGACATACCGTAAACGATTTTGTAAATTTTGTCCTTTATCGTGTCACACAAACATGTGAGGGTGTCGAACTCTGATGTTCTGATTGACTGATATAAGTGTATATGCTTTAGTTGTGTTCGCATAACGTTGTTTGAAGGCTTGCACAAAAGTAGTAACAAATTTCTTATAATTTAAAAACAGAATACTTTTCCCTTAGTTATAAGAACAACTCAATATTCACCTATACATCCATCGGTCTCAGACTTAGTACAATTCCCTGCGGTGGTGGTGGTACATATTAAAACAAATAAAACAAAGAAACCAAAATATATACGTTAGGTATACGTAAACATATTGTGACAATGTTTTATTAGATCCCAGGCAAGTATAACTGGTTGAGCTTAGAATATCTATAGTTGTCTACTATAAAGAAAACACATAAAGTTTACAGTGATAATTACGTAGGTACCTAATACCTATGTACAGTCACAGAATACTTAATAGTACAGGTAGTACAGTTACAAAACTCTGTGTATTAAAAGTTTTAAATACATTCTCACATAGTGGCTGTAGAATTACAACACTTAAAAGAGAAACTACTACGAACCTGAAACTACCTATTTATAAAATATATACATATTGTTATCTCTTCTGTGATATTGTTCCAAACAATTATGTTAATTAATAAACAAACTTGGACTTCACAAAAGTTGTCACTAAAATGTATGAGCAAAAAATAAATCTGCAAGTTTAAAGCGACCTTAATACGCGAAACACGATCAAATGTTAAACAGTCAAGCGAACTTAAGCCGTTGTGTTTGTTCATTCCATCAGACAAACACAAATGAATGCCTACTTTACTAACCTACTGAATCTAATAGAATAGGCAAAATACTCTTTATACTAATAAACATAATATATATCAATAACCAAACATCACATGGTACCAAAAGTTTAAAACACTTTCTAAGTAAATTGTATAAGGAGTATTTGAAATAAGTTTTATGGGGTTCTCAATCACAACGCTATTTTTATAGAAATTGCCGACAACTGCCTCATCTGCTCCAGTATTATCCTCTCCAATAATACTTTAAATTCTGAGTGACTCATTCAATAGAGCTTCTAAAAGAAACACTGATAGATTTCGTAATAACTTTTCAACCCTGTTATTTGCAACTGTGTAGTCAAAAAGTAACAACAGGACTGCATTCTAATAAAACTCTTAAAACGACAATGGTTTTGTTCTCCCTTCGTGCTTCAAATACTAGACTATGCTTTAGTGTCTCTAGCTACAAATGGTCATTTATGTTTCTAATGTTCCATCTGGTAAATATTTCAATGTAACAGAATACAGACAGCCATTTAATTGATTCGAAACGCTCTCCAATTTCTTAGCAGTTTGTACGAACTGTATCATTTTTTTTGGGTAGGTTGCCAACCTGTGTCACGTGAAGCTATTAGATACAGTTATATTAACGATTTAGAATTCAAGTTTTACAGGCTCCGCTAGTGAATTGTGACTTGGGATGCTCATGTTTGTGGGCGAAGAGTTTGCAATTTCTAGAAAACGTAAAAGTTACAATTGCCATTTCACATTCCAGAATTCCGTACAAACTTTAAAGTTCTAATTTTTTCAAATCAATAAACTTTATGTGCTTAGAATTAAACATTCTTAATTTTTACAATACATATATACATAGGAAATACATAGAAGATTGAAACTTTGCATTGTGGATTTACACTTACAATCGCATAAATTCAGTTCTTCAAACTTTTTTTAGTTTTTTATGAACTGTCTCTCAAAGTCTCTGTATTAAATTTTTTACAATAAAATTCGCTTATTGAGTTGAAAGTATCAGAACAATGAAGTTTTCATGGAAATCTGAATTGAGAAATGGTTGTCGCCTTTTGTACGACTTCTAAAACTGTTTATTTTATTTTAATGTGTGTATTTTTGTTTTTTGTGTAATATAAAGTATTATTTTCAATAGAAAATATACTATAATATAATATACTAATCCTCTTAAGCGGAGGGCTGCCATTTTTATACATTACCTTACAAAGATTATCGCGAAGCACACTGGCTAGTATTTAATATCGCTCTTAATCTCTGGATCTAGATGATCTGTAACGTCATGGATGATCAAGATCAGTTCAGCAATCGGCGGCGGTTCGCTCTCACGCTCTCCGCCCACGTGACATTAGGTTCGCTGTCACCCACAGCTCAGATTGAAACAAATCGTGTCCCGTGTTACTTGTACAGCCGTAAAGTTGACAGACTGATATGATAACTGACAACAAGGGCTGTAAGACAAACTTCGGCAACTTATATTGCAGATAGAAATAGAAATAAAATATTAAAATTAAGTAGGTAGGTACTTACTTATATTATTCAGGTTCAACAATCTAAATGGGAGTATGAAAATGTTTGTAAGAAATGTTGACAATCTAGGTATGATTTCTTGAAATATTATAAAAGCAGTTTTACATAACTATAGCTGCTGCTTAGCATCCATAATATTATGGTTTCGTAGAACAAATTTCTCTTTAACTTATTGCTTCGAACTTTCACATATTTGGATCTATTTGAATCGCTAATCATGATATGAACACTACGTAAACCTAAAGAACTTTTTAGGTAAAATAAATAAAAGTGAAAAGAGTCTTTCTTCAAGTTAACTCTCAGAAGCGTGTTTAAACAGTCATGATGCTGCCACAGGTGCAGAATACTATCTTCTAAGGAGAAGTGTTCAGCGGGCCTTACACGTGTTTTTATCTACAACGTAACGTAAAAAAAGTCCTCAATTCTACGTAATGACGTCTGTCAATTGTTTTCCATGTATGGACGTTGTGGTATTGTATCAATTTCTATATATACCTTTTTATAAATGACATTAATCGTCTATAATACAGCAGCAGCGGCCCGGCCGAAGGCTAGAGCAAACTGAGTAATCCTGAAGAGAACAGCCGTGTTATTTTAATACTATTACTGTATAATGATAGTCTAATAAAAATGGAGTTCTCTCATAAAATGTTACTCTTTGGTTGGCCTTCCACGTGTGGAATGGCTCGATGCAAAACAGTATGTGGAATTACAAACAATGCCGCGACTAATGTAGTTGCCGTAATCGAGAAAGATAATCTACTCAATACAGACTGAAATCAAACGAGTTTCGTTCGTACCGAACGTGTTCAACCTTAGGCATAACCTTTTTTATGCTAGCTAAAACTGATTGCTGAGTCCACCGCATTATACTTATTTACCGACTTGTAAAGAAACTTGAAATTTCATATTTGATTGTAAACAGAGTGATGAGAAGTATTATTACACTTACCTACGAACTTAGGGATGAGCTAAAGTTAAACAATTTGTATGGAAAGTTGGTTCCAAAGTTCTTTACAAGGTGTGTTTTAACCCCATAATAATATTAATAGTCTAATTTAACTCAATTGGAAACTTGCACTAGGCACGAAGAGTAGGTAGGTACTGTCACGTATTCTTTACTACTGACGAAGCATTATGCGCCAAAATTAACTCTTTACAATTCACCAATCTACTTTGAATAGAAGCAATAGTCGCTCTCTATGTTAACCCTACCCAATTTAACAATATCTATTTCATTTGAATAGAAGCAATATTTACTATCTATGTTAACCCTATCAAATTTAACAACCTGCTTCGTAGCTTAGCAATAGCTCTCACGACTCGCCTACACGAATTTACACCGCTGTACCGCGAGCCTGGGTGATGGAGCTAATAAATGGCGAGATATCATCCCATTTCCTGGCTGAGCTACCCACCCGATTAGGCTTAATAAACAAATAACAGCCGGCCCAATGAACCCGCATGTATCGGCACAAAGACGTGAGCCGATTCTCATATGACTGCTAGTGTCATTGAAGTTGTTATTACATTAAGTGCTTTGGATTAAAGCAAACATATGTAATAATAATAAGAATTTGTTTAATTATCATTATTATGTAGTAAGTATCCTATATTTCGGCGTTGTTGCATACGCATGATCACAGATGTAGGGTACTTTGAATGTGTCCATTGGATACTACGCTACTTGTCTAATTTGTATGACCATCAATCATTTATCAAAACAGTAATTAAATATAACACAAATGAAAAGTAGAAATGATGAGACATCTGTAACAGTGATGAATATAACTGTTGAAGTTAGATGGACTGTGTAAATCGAAGAAAAAGTACGCTTTGTTCTCACTAGTTTAGTCGACGCCTGATAGAAGAGATTGAAAAACAAACGATATTTAGCGTCACCGTCAAGTAATAGAAAGAAGGATGAAGACGAAGTTTAACACGAAATAAAGTATAAAAACAAATGAAAGCTTTGTTACTTTTTACTTATTATTGACTACTTATTATTGACTACATACCTATGATTTTCCATTGCATAAAAGTGTCTAAATAAGAGTCGTGAGCACTTTTCGGAATGACAAATTAAAGGTACGACCTATCATTAAAGATAATTGGCGTCTCTATATACGGCAGGTATTTTAGTTTCTGTTAAAAAGTTACCGTTGATTTCGGTTTCATTCCAATTCGGTTTGGCCGATAAGCAATTCATTGTGCATACTAAAATTCATTCCGAATATTTTTGGTAACTCCAACAAATTATAATATAGTAAATAGTATTTAATAATAGCAAACTTTTTCTTGTCTCTCTATCTCTGTCACCGGGGCTCCCATCGTAGGATCGACATTTCTAGGATTTATATTAATAGTCAATAATACACGTTCACATGTTGCCGCCACCAGCACATCTAATATTTATCTAGTATCTAACTTAAACAATTAGTAAATACTGAATGTCTGTTCGGTTTAATTATATGAGTACGTAACAGATGCAGAGGCAAGTTTTAAAACGCGACTAGTTTATTAGTAATCGTGTACGATGCAACCTTCCAGCTAGTAAATATAGGGGCGTAAATTACATGTTTCCTGCGTCCACGCGTTATTACTGTCCCATGGTAAGTACGCCGGCAATTACACTGTCCACATGCGATAGTAAATCATGGGAACGCCATTTATTGAACCAGCGCAGCCCTTTGATGGCACCGAAAAGATATTGCAATTGACTTTTTTTAAATAATAAAAAAAATTGTTTTTTCTTTTACATTTTTCTATTTACTTTTTAATCAGTTTGCTTTTTTACGATAATAGAATAAATTACAAACTTATGTAAAAAATGATAATTCATAAAAAAAAATACATAGCATTTACGAAACGCACTATGGCCACACATAATTCAATGTTACTCGTAAGTTTATAAAAATCAGTAAATAGGTATGAGTTACTAGTATTAAAAAAATTTATTTATTTACTTGTTTAAATGGAAAACCATCTTAAGTTTCATTCCATTTCATAAATATTATTTATTAGCTCACTGAAAAAACATGAAATTGTTAACTAAACACACTCACTAAATGTCCTTCTTAATATAGCAACACTATCATCATGGACCAAGCTCCGCGAATCTAGGTTCTGTCTACATTAAATAGTACAATTAGGTGCGATAAGTACGACAAATAAAATAATAAAGTAAACATACGTTTGACTCTTTCCTCGGGCCATTTCTTCCAAGTTAGTGTAACACAAACCAAAACACTGGCTAGAAAAATGTTTACAAAAAAATATTTCTCTAAAAAAATCACTACACAAGTCACTACCTCTTCGATATTTAAAAAGTTCGATTCGTAAAATAAAAGTTTGGCGGCAATCAGTCACATGTGCACGATTCTTGCGATGTCCGTATCGCCACTCACTCTCCAAGATCTCGACTCGATCCGAACGCGGTAGAGCGCCCTACTTCGTGTAGGTAGACCAATCCGCTTGTGTTCAAGGGAGATGGCATACTATTAAACTATAGGGAGAGAAAGAGACAACAATATTTCATAAAGCTTTAAAGCAGTTCTTAACAATAGTAAACTTTTAATAAATAATGAAGTTCCAGATTGTTACATACTTACATTTAAAAGGTATTTAAAAGTTAAAACGTCTTGTATATTAAAAAACATAACTCTGAATAAAATGTATACACAAGTTACTAGTAGCGCCCTCTATCAGTTTATCGCCGTACTATAATCAAATGGTGCAATATAGAGTTAGTTAACAGTTCCGAAGCATTGCAAATGGCGCTACTATTACGACTAGTTGACTAGTTTAAAAAACCTAAATAATTACACAGGATTTAAAGCTAATGTGTGATTTGTAATACCCTTATTTGTTGAATAATAAAAAAACAACTATTTAAACTATCAGATCGTATCTATATAATATATATCTGTATACTTGCATTAGAGCAATTATGTATTAGACTAATTATTCACGGATTTCTTACCATGTCTATTAGGTACATATTTGTGAGTATCCGATATTTTAGATCCGTTCCATACAATAACAGTTTTCATCATCATCATCATCATCATCATCATCTCAGCCAAAAGACGTATACGTATTTTATATTATTTTTTATAACAGTTTTAACACTAAAATATTTATGCATTTCAATACTGATAAATATGAGAATTTATATTTTAAGCTCTTTATTCTCCGATTAAAAATTTAAATCTTCACATTTTAATTCTATTCAAACAGTTTACAAAAGGCGAATGAATGTGCTTGACACTGATGAGTTTCGCAGAGCTGCTTGTAACATCGATTATAATCTAGTAAGGACACAAATCCGAGGAGGAACCACTTCAGTACCGTGTCTTAATAACGTCTCTAAAAGTTGACAAGCGTCGGTTATATTGTTTATTTGCTTTGACAAAGTACTAAAGTGGTCAGCTATATTTTTGGTGAATTTACAAGAGGTTGCTTTGTTGGTTGGTTTAAATCATTTTGTGTTAGTTTCAGGCAGTCCCTATGTTTACGAAATCATTAAAAATGGTACTTTAGGTTTTTAAAATCTTCTTTGTTCTCCTAATATACTAAATAGCTACAGAAAGTTAAAACTACGCTAACGCTATTTTACGTATTTTTTTTATTAAAGGGAGGGAGAGACCGGTAATTTATTAGGAGGAGACATTAGTGGAAGATAAGAAAATCCATTGACAAAAGTTACTAAAGTTGAAATATTAAATTGTGTACAGTCTATATTACTGTGGGATTGTTGACTGGGAAAATAATTGGACTTTTGAAATCGGCATAGCCAAAATTCTAAATACAAAAAACATTGCCAAGTATTTAGTGGCCCTTTTTTATTAATGAAGAAGAGGGAAGGAGGAGCTGTCACAAACTATCCCAATGGTTCGAAATGCACATAGAGATAAGATAGGATTTCTAGTGGAATGTCATGATCATATTTTTTTTAATGCCGAACCTGGTATTTTTTTTTTTAATAACAGTAAGTAGTTTTTAGTAATAGTAAAAGAAACAAAAAAAACGAAGACTTTACACAACAAAGGACCATAAACACACATTAATGCTCGTAAACTATTCCAAGTCATGGCGTAAATAAGTGAAAACTTTTACGAGCGCGTTTCGGTTCAGTCCCTAATATTTTATAGAGTCCCTCTTCGGTCCTGAGGGTAGTAACTATTGTTTAATCTGTGCCTGAGGTTTCATTAAGGATTCGGGGAAAGACTCGATCCAGTAATAATTATTATTGCATGGCGGATTTCGGATATTTACTTTGGTAGAGCGCTATATATTTTTGGAGCTCTACAGATGTAAAATAAAAACGTTAACTTTCGTCACTTATGTTTTGTGGCATTTATTTATAAAATTTTATGTTAGATTGCGGTTTTGGTACTTTAAATTATTTCCATGGAAGCAACGGCACACTTTTCCAGTACTATTTGATCTCTTTCACTTTGTAAATAATATAGACAAATAAGTAATGCTTAAATTACATAGAGTAGTCATAAAATAATATAGAAAAAACAAGTATGCATCGATTAAGCATATTAAAAAAGTCATGTTCGCCCATGAATCTTAATGTGTTCGCTAATTGTAATTGAAAAAAGTAAAGTTTAAACAGACATTACAACCTCCTTGGTTTCAGTACCAGACTATTTTATCGTTATGAAAAAAAAACAATTTTCAATACTTACATTTTAACCTTCTTGGTTTCAGAGCCAGAAATGGTGGCGGGGGGCGGAGGAAGGTCGTCCATCGGCACCTCTTCGTTGGGCGGCGACGGCGGCGACTTGTCGAACTCCGCGATCGGCGCCAACTCCGGCATCGGAGACACTGAGTTGCTGTCCATCGCGGTCAACTTTATCGGAGACACTTTGGCTATTTTGACGAACTTCGCACACCTCCGGAGAGCGGAGGCAACACCGAATGGCACACTCGCGCACACGAAACGAACGAATCGATTGACCGAAAGTCCGAAGTTTCACGATAAGCCCCCAAGCTTCGCAGTGAAACCTGAAAGTGATTAAAATGTTATTTATTACTGTTCTCGGTGCAGTGGCGCGTTAGGAGCAGCCGACGATGATTTTATTGTTATTGGTCTGAACGAATATTGACAGTTAAATGTTTGAATGTCTGTGAGTTTTTGAAATAACGACTTTACGTTGCGAAGGAAATGGAGGTTGGGTTCTATTCACACGCGACGCACAAAAAAGTTTGTTTGTAATATTTTTTTTAATGTGTTGTCTTTATCTAGATTGATAACATAGAAACCGCGAGCCGGTCCACGGCGGGTACTCAAATGTGAACACGGAAGGACAACGGCCTGCACCCTACCTATTATTCAACATTCTGGCGCGGAAGGGACTGACAGCGCGTACGATGTTCCTGTTGTTTTGTTTACAATACTATAAACAGCACTGACCACAACTCGCAGGGAGCCCAAATTAGACGGACGTTTATAGCCGCTGGCCACTCCGTATTACTTAGGACTTTGTTTATCTGTCGAAGTTGCCACTTTAGTATAGTTTGCTTTAGATTAAATATTCTACAAATGTTCTCAGTACCCGTAAATTTAGAGAGACTATCACAAATAGACGTGTAAACACTACTAAGGAAACCCTCGTTTATTGTTTTAATTAAATACTACTATAATAATTATACTCGTATATTTATAGTGCTTTAGAAATAAACAAATAATTAACTTTGAATAGTTATTACGTGCTTTGTCTCTTTTACTCTAACTTGAAATTAAGTTACAATGACGGGAACAAAACACGGAATTCGCGGCTTATTCTCTGTTTATTTGTAAGACCGATAGACTAACCGCATCGCCTTGGCTATCTACAACTGAAAACTGTACTTACATAGATTATGACTTTTATATTATTCTTGTTACCTACATGTTTTTTTTTGTTGTTCATATTTTTGTTGACTGCCTGTCTTTGTCTTTTTCTCTGAGAAAGATAAATACGCTCATTTTTTAATCACGAACTCTCAAAAAACTTTATAGGTCGGTTTGTAATCGACTAACGCAGACAAGTATATTGATTCGCTTTCTGCGAATTGGTCACCTAGTAGGCTATAAATGTTTGCGTACCATAGTTACAATTCACGCGTTGCAGACCCGTGGTTCGTATGCCTCAATGCATCTGTGCCGTATATCTCCAAACCCTTAAAACCAGTTTAATTGAAAATTAAAATCAAAAGAAATTATGAATATTAAAAAGTCCTTTAAGAATTCTCGAATCGTTTATAAATATCTACTTGCGGCTTTATTTACGTATAATTTTGTCTTTCACAATGTCTTTGTTGTGAGCCACCAGCAACCTAGTATTGGATCGGGATAAATGTAAATAGCAGGAGTCTTATAAAGAAGTCTAATCGGATGTCATGTTAAATAAGTTTAAATCAGTCTGATGACTGATGTTATACAGTCACGAGTATTAAAATGTTTATTACCATGTAACTCTTAATACAATGGAGTAAAAGTCAAAAGTGTATAGTACATGTTATTGCTCGTGACTAAGCCTAAACGTAGGCATCCAGCAGAATCAATACAACCGAAATGCTGCAGGTTTTTGATGAGTAACCGTTTGATGAGTAACCGTCCGTTCGCTTTCTAAATAAGAAATTTATGGGAGTGATTTCGTGAAATGGGACGGAAGTATGTGTAACAGTGTAACAGGAAGTCGGGGAAGCGCGCAAGCGCGCGCTATTTTGTAAATTTAAAATCGATATTATGAACATGACAAATTATTATTATATGTGACATATTGTGTCATTTGACTATCAAAGGTCATTTTGGTATGTCAAATGTCTTCTAATGAGTATTTATTGCATTTATTATAGAGTTATAAAATACCTGACCCATTTTTTTCAGAATATAATGATAAAATTGCTTATTACTCTAAGGTGAGATGTCAAATGTTACACATCATAATATGGGACTACTGTAAGGCTCGCTCGTTTTTTTTTTAAATATTTTACGGGTAAGCACTTGGCTTTCATCTCACCTGATGTTAAGTGATGATAAGGCCGAGGGTGGTAGCGCACTTCACCCGGAATCCTCAACTACTGAGGCTATCTTATCTCTCGCTGCCGGAACTGCTTTTTGCACTGCTGTAGCACACACACATGCCACATAATGTAGGCTTATTTTGAAAATATGTTTTGCTTATATCAATTGTATGTATATCTTTGTTTTATGTGTGTGTATCTGTGGTTTTTGTAATAAATATTTTATCTTTTATCTTATCTTTATCTATATTTAGATAAGATGGTGGTAGCTAGCCAGGCGGACAAACAAGCCCTATCAACAGCCAAAAGCAAGTTGCACCTAGTTTAAAATGAATTTCCAATTTTAATTACATGTTTGCCCACATTGTTTCAGTGCGCCACTGATATCGTGGTCGTCCTCGCACCGAGGAGGGTGAAAACGATTAGACTTTGAGTAATGAAACCTCGACGAAAAGTTTCATAATTTATCATCAGTAGCTTTTAAAAGGAGACATTGTAATTCGTCGCATTGAAACTGAAACTAAAAAATATTGTTAAAAACACACCCCTGTATCAGTCTTCTTGCTAGCACGACGACTAGTGGACTGTAGTTTTGGTGTAGGTTAAGTGAAAATTCAGAATGCTGTCACTTTATTAAAAGCACTGCTAACATACACTTAACTATACACTTGTAACTTGCTAAACTGAATGTTGGTTGGTTGTCAACACAACTTGGGAACAACGCTGTGATTCGAATAGAAAACAAAACACAATCACTTAAAAAAACTAATACAAAAAGGTTTTACGTAGGTACCTAAATAAAATATTAAACTGAAACTTGGTTGTCAACACGACTCGCGAACGCTTTGTGATTCGAATGGAGAAAACAAAACACTATCACTTCAAAATATGAATTCCTTATAGTTGTTTTTTATTTTTAAAATGTTTGTATGTGGCCTGTTTGTTGATTTCTAAGGCTACTGAACCTTTTGATACACTAATCGCGAGAACGGAAAAGCCGAGCGCCTCTATAGGCTAGAATCTCAGCTCGGGTTGGCTGTGGGTTGCGACGTAGAGGAAAACCGCCCAGGCACATGTCATACCCGATAAGCGCGCGTGTCTACTGTACCTTCGTTTTAGAGGTGGCATAGGCTTTTCCGCTCCTGTCATACGACTCGAACACCCCACCCAATTTAGTAAAGTATGGGGCACGCTTGCGTGATGCCGGCCCCTAGACCAACTCCGGGGATTTTACAGGCCCTAATGCCTGAAGAACCTTTAAGTTTATCATCGCACATAAACTCGGTTACATTATAAAGGCCATAAGCGACTATTTCTTTCCGTGAAACTAAGATAGATATACTTAAGTGTATCACTTACAGCTTTTATGAAAATGCAGAATAATTGCACGTTTCACAATTACATTACACTCACCACTTAATCGGATCGCATTGTGCAACCTCTTGAATTGAAAGTTTATGCAAATTGCAACCCTATCCCGCTAGCGAAAAGGTCGAGGGTAACAGATTAGCCTCCAGGAGTGGCCAACCTATTACAAAATCAAAGAAATCTAGAGTACTTTCGCCTTCCACGTGGGAACTGAAAAGAGTGGGCTCAAACTTATTGTTTGAACATGTGAATGTGAAACCGAAAGTTTGTCAAAAGATATCATGAAGCCGCTTGTATATTTTGTTTAATTAATTATGTTATCTTTGATTGACTTTAATAAGAATTTTGAAAGAAATTAAGTCATCTTTTGTGTAAGTATTATAAAATGTGATTGCAAGGCAGGCAGTGTTTTTAAATACTGTGCAATCAATTAGCCAGTGTATATTTATTTTTAGTTCTAGAATAAAACAGACAGTATTAGAATTAGATTGTCATGGACGTAATAAGCCATCACTCTGAAGTTACATACAATAGTTAACTTCTAATTTCGAATATTTTATCTTCCCGACGAAACAAATGAAGCAGTGCTTTTGTTTTTCTTGCGAATCCTAATACGAGCAGTAATAAACTACATACCTACCTACTATACATATACAATCTGAAACCTCTGTTTCCAAATCCCCTTTGTACCTAACTTAATTTATACACCTGGTACAAAGATATAGCAATCCGGACTCCATTAGTTTCTCCTCCCTCCTCCCTTCACTCCTCCTTTTGATTCGGTTGGGATGGTATGGTAGTAAAAGCAAATTACTCTGCCATGACTGACTTTTGTAGCTAAATCTCAGAATAGGAAAACAAATGTATCGAATATTTGCTTGATTAGTGTTATTGTGTTTTGATATTTTTATGTATTTAAATATTGGTCGAAAAGTTTAGGCATAAGCTTAATTAATTACTGTAATAAACTTCTGAGCACAAACAAATATAGAAATCTATATTCTTCTATTCTAGAAGCTGTCTTAAATACTTTATAGGTTCCTACATATTTATTCTAAATTAGTTTTTAAATTAACGAAGAGATTTATGCGAAATTTAATATAAGTGAACGCTGTCGAGTGAACGCCGCGAGAAGTGCCCAAATGAGGACAGGAGTCTCGACTACGATGTCAAGCACGCGCCAGCTAACGACGGCTTATTTCACAACGACAAAGCTTTTCAATGCGAAAATTACCATTGCAGAGTTTCATTATAATAAAGCAGCATAATGATAAGCATTGAGTTTAAACTTTTATGTGGCACTTGAATGAAGATAGTATTCTTAATTATATATGCCTGTGTCATATGTCAATGCCTAAATATCTTTATTCAAATAAACTACTTAGTAGTTATAAATCGTCCATAAAAATGTTTTGCCTGCTGCGCGTTCTGGACATCTTTAAGCTGTGAGGAAGTGTGGGTGCAAGAAACTGCACAGTTTTTATCGAGGCAAACGACATTTACAATAAAATGGGACCTAAAAACCAGGAAAACGCATTTTTCGAATGTGAATAACAAGAAAAGATAATAAGAAATAATAAAATCGCAAATTAACCCCCCCCTGTTTTACATATTTTCTAAACAATTGTTGTATGTATACAAATTGTATTTCTACATTTAAACAATAAACTATTTGTATATGTGTAATATTAACAATATGCTGGACTCAGTATGAACATAAACTCCACTTTCACATTAACAACAACATATCGAAAGATAGGGCTGTAACCTGTAACCCATCAAGTTTTACCTACAACTCCCCAACCCAATATGTATCGCAGTAAGGTTTAAGTAAACGTACACACTTCATAATGCAAGCCGAGCGCGTAAAGGAGTTGCCGCGAGGAGTGCCCGAATGAGGACAGGCACCCTCGACTCTCTACTTCGCGCCGATGCCGAGCGAACGCCTCGCAGCTGAGGACGGCTTATTTTTCTTCCCCGAGAGCCTGTTTCCCCACTTCCTAAGTGATAATAACCTACTCTGAACGGTTGTTACAGCCTTACAAGTTTGACAAGAGATGACAAGAGTAATAATTATTATTATAGTGTTCGTAATGATAAAAGTGTTTGAAGCTTATCAGGAAATGGAAAATAAAGTTTTATAATTGCTATTAAATACTTTTATATTTTATTGTGATCATAAGTAATAAAATCGTTCAATGTACACAACGTGTATCAGTTCATAATTGTATTGTACAAGTAAGTGTGTGTAAAGTTAATAGTCTGATACACGTTGTATTATAATTAGGTGCGCCAAAGTTCACCTAAATTTTTAACTCCGATAATTGGAACCTTTTACACTATTATTCAAAGTCATATCTTTTTTTGAAGCGACTTTAAAATAAATACGCTTGTTACGAGCGTGTTAGGCTAACATAAACAGGGACTTTAGGGTGTTTTTCACATTAATATAAGTAAGTACATCACTTTACAATGGAAATTATGTTTAGGGATAATATTGATATTATTAATTACAGTTTTTGGAAACATGAGTGTTATTAACATCGTCTGTAGTACTACAAATTGTATGAATAAAAACTTTAGGAAGAGTGATCATTCGGATTACAAATCGGTAGGAATAACAATTTCGGTTAAAAAACTTTAGGTGAGCCTATATGGACCCATTATAATTACATTGTTGCAGTTTATCATCACTATTCCGTCTATAAACGTCTTACTGTAGTCAGGCCTTCTCACATGAACGGAGAGATTGAGCCATAACCCACCGCCCTGGCCCAAACATATCTTATGACAACAACCAGGACCAGCGCCTTAAGAAAATAAAATTAAAAAAACTAAGACTACCATAGTTCTTAGTCCCATTGTTACTAACAAATATGAGTTGTAATAATTACTCAAAATAAATAAACTATTTTATTCTATTCTATTAACGTGCCTTTGGGAGCTTAAAAGAAGTCAAGATAATTAAATTTGATTACCAATCTAGTGACTTACGAAAGTTACTTAATTTGCAAGTTCGCATACCGAACGCTGCACCATCAAGCTTTTCTTGGTGTAGCCTATTTATGTTGAAACAATCGATAACATAACAATTATGAGCGTTTTAGTCCTTACAAGCAATGAGTACCACCAGGTGCACAAGTGGTACGTGTTACTGGCACAAGGTCTCCGAAGATTAATAAAATAAACGTTTGAAATGCCACCAGGACGACACAACGACGACGGTCCAGTTATGAAAGGTCGCTTGTCAACGAAATGGACGAATTTTATTGTTTCTTTTGTTTTTGCTTTTTAGGATCCCGTAGTAAACCAGAAATAGCTTTGCCACGTTTATCTGTGCGTCTATAAAAACTTTATTTTATTACTTTGTAGATGTTATGACTGGATCTTGACAAGTATTAGCTTTGCAACGATGATAACGGTTTTCTGTTGAACCTTAAAACAATATACGGTGCTTTTTTGCTTTTGATTGATGAAGAAGAGTGAAAGGATGGGGTGAAATAAAAAATGGTCGAAGTGCACTGAAAGAAGGAAATGTAAGGAAGAATTATATAAGGTCATATTTTATGAACTGCAAATATTTTGAGGATAAATTCAACAACATACAGGTATAAATTAATTTTATGAAAACCCTTAAATTTTTATACGCTAGTTTTCAAGAAAAACTCCAAAAGACATTTCGTTTAAAAAGAAAAATAAAGCACTTTCGGTAGTTTAAATTCAAAGGAGCCGAAACAGAGAGGCCGCAATGCCTTCAGCGCTTACACGTGCCCCTAGTTTCATTCAAAAAAGCCGACAGAGAGGCCGCTCTTAAAAATATTACAATTTTTGTGTCAGGAAAAGTAAAAAAAAACTAGCCTGAATTTTTTTAAGTGCTAGGGCCTTATTTCTCTGATATAATTACATGTTTTGTCAAAATATTTGCAGTTGATAAAATGTGACCTTATATAAACCAAAATATGTAAGCTAACGGACGACTATACCTAAGGATGCGATGAAACCAGCCATACTTCTACTTTTCTTTATTATAAGAGTTGCATAGTGTAAAGAGTGTACCTACTACATGCTTTTGCACTTTATAAAAGCTTTTGCATGTCATAGTTAGGTAATTACAAGGTACTTAACATAGCATCCAGTATTACCTACCAGAAAACATTATGACCTTTACGTTTTATTACTTTGATATATTTAATTAATAATTGCTTAGTAGGGCAAAAATGAGAACCTCATTGATCCGAAGAAACGAAGGTCGTCAGAAATGATACAACGCCGCCGACACGGCACAATGACTGCTATCGACGCCTCATACCAATTTATTATTAACACCACAAAACCCAAGGTCTAAACTTACTCAGCGAAAAAAGTTCCAATACCATCTTCAGGAATTAATGATGGTTCGTACCTATTCATTTATTATTAAAAGTACTACTGCAATCCGTCATCCTGCCGTCTGCCCCCATTCCCTGGCTAGTGTTCTATGCAATAATACGTTTTATGCGTAAGGGGATAAGTTTAGTGTTCGTTTAGCGGACGTGTGAGGAAGTGGACAATTTGAGGTGGCCTCAAATAAATCCGCTGGGGAAGTATTCTACGCGGTCAGATCCGTCCCTGTCGCGTGGAGGTGATTCGCAATTTATGCAACGCTTATCAGAACTGTAGCGCAATAGGAATGATTGCATTCGTGGAGAATTACTGTGCGAGGCGACTGCCGAGTGTACAGTGAGTTGAGTATGTAGACTTCTTTAATGGAATTTTGTCATTATAAGACAATTGACGTTCCGCTTATAGGCTTGCCTCGCTGCATGGACAATAGCTTACGAGGAGATGATAACTACCGAAAAATATATCTATTAGACAGACTACAATAATGCGTATCAGTAACAATAAATATAGTCGTATTAGTGTTTAATAATGCTGGTTAGTATGTAAGCAGGTTGGCAATAAAATATATCAATATAAAACATCAATCAATAATCTATATATTTTAATAAGTGGAGAGAAATGAAGTGAATGAAATGAAGTGTCAGATTTGGTATATCTAAGGTTTATATGGAGAAGGAGTCGCGAAAGATGACATTTATGAATCATTCTATATTTTATGAGTTACTGTCGACCACTGGGCGACTGCTGGTATAATTAAAAATAAGTAAAATAATCTTTTGATTTTACCCGCCTTCCTTGTCTGGTAGTAAGCTCACCGGTCTTAGATCCTGATATCACTTAACAGTTACTTAACTATTTTAAGATAAGCACACAAGAACTCATCGCGTGATGCACAAGACACCGTCACAATGCAAACCGTTTTACTAAGCCAAACAGAATTGAATACAGCAATTTCCTGCCACCCCTCTATGACATAGAAATGTCCACCGAAGTGACATCAGTGCTCATTAGCGGGGGTGACGCGGAGTCGCTCCTACAACCGACACTCACTTCCCCCGGGATGGTGGGTGACAGGCCAATCTAATAATTAATCGACATTATCATTTTAATTTGACCTCGTTAGCTTTAATAAGCTCGGCTGGTAACTAAATGTTACAGAGTTATTAATACTTTGGCCACTGAAGTTAGTAGGGGACGGGACACGCTTGCGTCATACAATATCCCTATAGAAACCTTCTGAAGATCCTTGTGTTCCTCAAGAGGAACCTTATAGTTTTTCGCCCACAATAGTCCTTTTACGCTGTAAAGGCCATCAGAAGCTGATCTCTTTCCAAAATAAAATGTACTGATTTTTTTACCCCATCAGTTTTACCCAACTAACGATTTAGATCTTGATAATATGTTTATGCATTTTCCACTAAATGTATTTGCGCGTGTTATTTTGAAATCAGAGAGCAAACACTAAGATTTGATTGTAAATTTTCTATATACTTACCTACAACTGTTCAAAAATTCTGTACTGGTTACTCTGAGGCAAACGAACTTTCATACTATACGCAGTAACTATATCATAGAATTTGATATACCGTGTCAAACATCGTCGGTATTTGCGAGAGCGGTCTGTTCGAGTAAACATTGAGATCTGAGATTGAGAGTTTTAGATGTATCATCTTCATGTCGTATTTTTTTTCGTTTACTTAGGCTTCGTACTGGTTCTACTTATGGATCATAAGTATAGTTTTTTACATAGTTTTACGAGCTTCACTGATCAAGTGAAGCTAAAGATATTGATTGATGCAGTAAATTCAGTACATCTCTGCTGATCATAGCGCTTGCAACAGTATCAAGATAACAGAAACACATAAACAAAAAAATACAGTTAGTGACCTTTAACATCTTAACCGCCTTAAAAATAAATTTAAAAAACAAGTGAACTTTACACTACGGCATTTAATGATTGTTAAACCATCCGTAAAATCAATTCTGTGCTATCTAAACCATCCTAAAGTTGATTCAGAGTGGCCCATTTTCGCATAAGGCTGCGTTTCTACCAGAGATGTGCGAGATAGCTAAGCGGTGTGCGAGGTAAAAATCCACCAATAGGATTCCTTCATTCCTTGCAAGATAAAATGGAATTCTCCTATTGGTGGATATTTACTACGCGCACCGCTTAGCTACCTCGCACATCTCTGGTGGAAACGCAGCCTAAAGCGGCGTACGGTGCCAACAAAAGCGCGTAATAAAGGATGAATAAGGTTTAAACACAATCTCGCTTGGCCTTGTAACGGAAACTACATCGGCTACGAAACTCGTAGCTGCTACGCGCCAGGTGTAGCATTTTTATTACAATCGCCCATAGAACGTAAACGTAACGTAATGGAGAGGTATACTTTTGTACGATTTTTGTGTGTACAGTCAGCTTCCAATTGATCGAAGCACACAAAAATCTTCACATTTAAGTTGACTTAGTATAATGCGTATAATTAAAGTCTGTTTTTAATTGATACAAAAGATAACAGTTTAAAAAAATGTTGTTAGTCAAAAAAGTATTTAAATTACACGAATAATAATTAAGTTTTTAATTAACTTGTTATTGCTTTGTTTGTAAATAACAACATTTCGTTTTTCTTAAATGCCGTGACGATTTTGAGCACTTGATTTGTATCCATCAATTAGTTGTTGACTGTACGCTACCTACACTCTGAGCTCCGGGTGGTGCTTATAGGGCACTTTCATTTTACGATTTGGAGAGGAAAAGACTGATTCAATCCTAACTTCTATAGGTGCTAAAGTGTGTTTGTTAATTTGTTAATTTGTCCCTTTCGTCACGGTAAGAAGTAGTAAAGAATTTTACAAAGATATAGAGAGCTTGCAGGTGCCAAAGGTTATGTTTTATCCTGGTTAAGGCGATACACTAAAAAAATGCACCCACTTTCGTCGAATAGTATATATAAGACTATAAGAAAACTCACAAATCTGAAATTATGCTAAATTTTGGTAAATTTATGTCTCTTTCTTTAATTTGCTTGTTTAACACGATTGTACAATTTTGACTCGATCATAATTATTTCCGAAAACACCTCTAAAAAATCACTTTTGTTAAAATGACAACGAAATTATTTAATTTACATATGTTTGGAAATCACTCAAACACATTGATAACTAAAAACAATATTTATTGTTTTTTTTGTTTTGCGAAGAAGACTTTTGCGTCAGACCGAACTTTACAAATTATAGTGGGCAACGCAGACGGAAGCTAGTGTTGTTATTAGGTGATACTCGTAGAACAATGAATTGGTATTAATAATTTGAAAACACAAATGTTGAAAAAAATTCCACGAGCAGAATTTGAACCTGCACCCTTCTGACATACCTCAATTCGATAGCTCAATTGGAAGAGCACCTGACCCGGTATGTCAGAAGGGTGCAGGTTCAAATCCTGCTCGTGGAATTTTTTTCAACATTTTTGTTTTTGTAATTTGTTCGCAACAAAATTTGCGTTAAAAATTATTTGAACATTTTATTAATAATTTGTCTTTTTTCACTGTTCTGAGTCGGCAAACTATCGTACGGTACGATTGTTGGTAATCAATCACCGCAGCTATAGTCGTTTGTAACACAATGGGATAACCCGCGCGTTGCCGACAGTTAGCGCTTAAGTATTTTGCCTCTCTTTTCCCCCTTTTGCTCCCCCCACTGTCCGTGTTTTCATGTTTCCACCCCACTCCCTCTCTTTCTCTCTGTCCATATTAACCCAATGCGAGTATAACCCTCTTTTCCATTACGCCAATTTTCTTTTTTTTTTGTTTGTTATTACATTACTTAGCAATTACTTTGTTCTTAGAAATGTCACTAAGATCTAATTTAATTTTATAAACAGGTAACCTTTAAATTTGAATAGAAGATATCTTATTAAATTAAATAAAGGTGTTGTTATTATTATTATCAAATTCATACATTTTATATTATTTTAAACATAACACAAACTTTCACACGGAATATAACCTCAATACTAGCTTGTCACAAGCTTGCCACTATGAATTCTTTGAGAAATCTAACCAGATAGCTTGAGTAAATGTATTATTGGTGACTATTTCTTGGCTAAGAATTCAAATTTTGACGTTTATAACTTCATCGGTTTTACTTAAGCAATTACTTTTGTTTCAGTATGAGCTTTTACTCGTTTATAAATACGGGTGTAAGTAATTTTACTGTTCTTCATAACCTTCAAACTGAAACAACACAACTAAGCAGAATCGTCACATCATCATCATCATCATCATCATCTCCAGCTTATTTTTACGTGACTGGACTGCTTTATTGTGCAAATCAAAGGTGGTGTGGCGGAGGCACCTACCGCATACACCGCACATTATTCGACACATCTCCAACATCCGTTGGACCTCGGTCCCCGAGCTATACCACCCAGCTCGGAGGAAGATCTTCCCTTTGGCCTTCCTCAATGTGCACTCTATCTACCATTGGCTTCCCTACAGTGGTGACCCCTACAATGATGACCCCGACGTGATTCTACTACGGGCTTCCCTACAGTGGTAAAGTGGAGGGTCAAATGTATTTTGCCCGTGCTAATAGGATTTTTAGATGCAAAGTCAGGTTTCTGATCTGCTGCACCCCACATTTGGCAAGCGCGATGATTAAATCCATATCTTTGTTCAGCAGTGTGACATTGTTATAGGCTTTAATTCACATCTGATTAAATAATAAATAAATAGTCATCTTCTTCTTCATCTTTTATTTATGGCATGTTTTGTGTCTACTGCCGAACATAATTCCGCCAATATCACGTAGGTAGCCAATAGACGGAAGGATTCGTATAGAATCTATACTAATATTATAAAGAGGAAAGCTTTGTATTTTTGTATGTAACAACAACGAATAAACTCAAAAACTATTGGACCGATTTAAAAAATTATTTTACCATCAGAATGCTACATTAGCGCTGAATAACATAGGCTTTTTAAAAAAAACGCCGGGGCAGGCCGCTAGTAAATTATAATTTTACGTTTTTAAGCAAATTTACCAAGAACAAGGACAGCACAACATGCTTCAGGTTAGTTATTAAATAAATATAATACACACACAAGAGTTATTTGTAACTTCATATTGTTTACTGAAAAATAGTAATCGTTTACTTGGCATTACTGTAGGTCACGCGCCGCGACAGCCGGAAGTTATGGAAATACATCTTTTGTACGTGTAACGTCTTTTGTTATAACAATTTTTATTTGATATTAATTTGTCTGGTTCATTTTTTAAAGTTATTATTATCTTATCTGATAACACTTTCTGCTTTCAATGTTTACATTATGCTGACACATTGTTAACAGCAACTAAGTATTTTTAGAATTTGTCATCAGATAGCGTAGACAAACTACAGTGCCCTGATGAGGTAGAGACACAGATTAAATATTAGTTACTGTAGAGACACAGGTAAGATAGCAAGCTATGTAATTCTAAATTTAGTTTATTTGACACAATTAAAATGGTGTACACGGAATATATGAAAGCATATTTATTTTCCAAGAACAATTATTCGTAATTAATTTTAGCACAAGCATAGGGAAGCCAAAAGTAAGACAAAAAAGCCAAAAAAGCAGAACTTGCTTGCTTTTGCGTTATACATTTTTTTTGCTTATTTTGCCACTTTCATTCGTTCTATTTGAAAAATATGCAACCTAATAGTACCAGAAAAGTAAATTAATAGTCTAAGTATATATTTACTGTCCCACTGCTGGGCAAAGCGGTCTCCATCATTCAAATCATCTTATAATATTGGCTTAATCACATCCTAAACCCGAATAATCAGTTTTGTTACTTGAACCAATTGCTTCATATTTTATTACGTAAACAATAGTTTTCTTTCAATGTCAATGCGTAATCCTGATTCAGGTTATGAAAAACCCGCCACAACTAACACGAGAATAGTTCAACCACGCATCAATGCGTTCGCGTTAAGTAGAACGCAAACTTACGCAACAACACTGCATTAGGAGTAAACAAAGACTGTGTTTACATTTTCATCGATGAGAAACTAATATACTCAACTGGTCTAGTGGTTAAACCACCTGCCTAAGACTCAGAGGCAGAGGGTTATTATTTTACGCGGTTTGATCGGTTTGAGCTTGATTATGTCAACCAACTCTTATCTAAGTTATCTTATCTTATCTTATCTTAGTGGGGCCTGCCGAGGTTCCCTCTCGCAGCAACACTTCGACCCATTGGGATCTTTTGCGCTACCCCATCCTTTCACTCTTCTTCCTCTGTAAAGATAGGTGCCATAAGCTTGGCAACGTCCTTAAGAGCGAAGAGCCTGAAGTCCTCCGGTTTTGGATAGGCCGACCCCAGGAGTCCCATTCTTTTCCTAGCCAGAGAGTGGTAGTCACACAGTAGGTGCTGCATTGACTCCGTTTCCTCCCCACGTGCCCTACACAAGCTATTTGTTGATAGATGCTAAGTTACTTAAGTACTAAACAAGAGTAACTTAATTCGAAAACAAGACATCCTCGTCTTAATTATTTGCAATTCGTAGGCAAACTGCACAAAATACTTGTTCTCCCAAAATAAATTAAAAAAATGATTTCTTTTTTGAAGTTGGACCTACCTAAATAAACCGTTTGTCCCAGCTAAACATAATCAGCCACAACTTTATTTGGTAGAGTCTCCAACCTTCAAAGGAGTGGGTACGACACGTTAGTTTGACATAACTTTCGTCTTCTCTATGTATATTTTAAAATCCACTTGTTGAGAAACTCTGTTGAGGTCACCGAGCACTATGCCGAGGTCTTCTAAGGTCTCTGCCATGACCACTATATCGTCAGCAAATGGACGTTGTGTGATGTAGGTGAACGCCGTTGACGTTGATGCTGTACAGCAGTGAAAGGTTACGGCGATATCACGTCTCCCTGTCTCACTTCTCGCTGCAACTGGATAGGTTTCGTTAACTCTGGTCCTAAAGACGGACGGACATAGTGGCGTTTTCATACAAACACTTCAACACTTCGATATACCAAAGAATCGAAGGCTATTTCTTAGTCTACAAATGTTAAGCAAAGAGGCTGGTTATACTCTAGGGTCTTCTGTATAACTTGCCGCAGCGTATGTATGTGGTCTATGGTGTTAAAGCCTTTTTGGAAACCGGCTTGTTCGATAGACTGGAAGTCATCAAAAGTCATCAAACCTGCGTGAGAGACTGTTTTGAACCCCGAAAACAGTTTGTAGACGTGGCCTTGAAGTGAGATGGGTCTGTTGTTCCTCAGCAGGGTCTTGTCGCCCATTTTGAAGCACAATACAACCATACTTTTGTGCCACGTCTATGGCATTCTACCCCTAGTATGATGGAATTAAATAGCCTCTTAAGAGCTACGAGTACCGGTCTTCCGCCTGCTTTCAGAAGCTCGGCCGTAATTCCGTCATTTCCGTAAACCTGGTGACCTGCTGTTCTTGAGCTGTTTGAAAGCCATACTAATCTCATAGAGGCTGATGTCTTCGGTGTAGTGCCGGCTGCTGGGTTAACTTAGCTCAATAGGGTTTATTATGGGTTATCCATAGACAAAGATATCCCATGCATAGTCACTGTCGGAAACTCGGAACTAGTGTAATGTGCGCACTAGAGAGAATGATGCTATAATTAATTTCATTAGTTGTGTTCGGCCCAGATTATATTATTTTATTATGCAAAAAGTTCATGATAAAAAAAAATGTAAGTAGTTAGGTAAGTACTAAAATGTGTTTTGGTACTAAAATCAGTTTTAAAAAGTATTCGAAAAATTCGAATTATACGAAGTATTCGAGTAACAAATTAGTAAGTATTCGAAATATCCGAATATCAAAATAGAGCGAACAATGTATGGCCTAATGAGAGCGAGATAGCAAATCTTAACATGTCTCGCCTCGCGGGGCGGCACGCCCGCCGTGTGTCTCACTCAGCGGCGGCGGCGGGCGGTGGGCGGCGCGCCGATACAAACTCACGGCTACGACCGACGCGACCCGGCGCGGCGCTCATGGTGCCTAGTGCGAGTTTCATTCGCCATTCGATCACGTTAACGAAAACGAGAATTTGTATGGCAAAGTTTTAACTCTTCTCGTATGTCGCCAGGAGGCGCTGCTACAATGCCATACTAATTTTCGTTTTCGTTAATGTGATCGAATGAATACGGATAGTAAACAAAACTCACACTAGGCACTCTGATTTAACCTGTCATCTGCCGCGAGCACTGATCAGTGCCATAAACAATTAAAATCCTATTGTGTCTGTGTTCACGATAGATGACAGGTTAATCCACACTGGGCTCGCGTGGTGGTTTATGGCCCGTTCTCTCTATCCATCTATAACAGAGGTTCCCAAACTTATTTCGTCTAACGCCCACTTTGAAAATCAGTTATTTTGTAGCGCCCCCCATTTTTTTTCACCTTAAAAACCTCATTAACATATTAGTCTCGCCTAGAGTTTAATTAAACCTATATTCTAAACACGAATATTTCTCAGTGTTTGATACCTATTACATACCAAATATCTTAAAATATAAATAGCATTGTGCATGCATTAAAAATAATAAATATTTAATGTATTTTTAGTTTATATTTATACAATAAAATAGGATATAAATACGAGTATGAACTAATAAATGGATGTTGTGTAGTAGGAGGATGTTAATTTCAGTGAATTTTAAAATATGAAGTAGCTGAAGTTATAAATCACCTATCGTCCCCTTAAATCACATCAGCGCCCCCCAATTTTCTCCGGGCCCTTTACCGCCCCTTTCTAGGCCTCCAGCGCCCACAAGTCCTATTAAAGTTAGTGACCGAACTGGCCCTCCATACAAAACGTTTTATTTTGTATTATATTCGGAATTTTTGTCATATTATTATATACTTAGTATATTGGGGAATTATCCTAAGTACTTAATATAGTTTTACTAACTTGTATAGATAGCTTTTATAGACTGATGACGATAACATTTAGGTGCATAAGTAAGTAAGAGGAATATAAAATAACTGTTTGATAACTAAAAAGAGATTTAAAATTAAAAGTAATAATATTACCCAATTTGATCATGTTTACAAAAAGAGACTTTGTAATCGAATGCTAAGAAAACTCTATTTTTTTGAGGGATTTTGCTGATATTTTTTCTCGTTCTCGTTCTCGTTAACGTGATCGAATTGAGAATGAAAGCACAAAACTCTGTGGTACTCTACTCAGCACTTATACACTCCATTTGCTCAATTGACTTCAGTAATATTTGGTACTGTTCCAAATATCACTAGAGATGTAGCACCTAATATGCAGGATGAGTATTACGCTTCGAGTTTCCACACAGTTGCATCTCGACGGGTGCACTTGCTTGAATACAAATTTCTTTGGAGTGAACAAATAAAGTTTATCAATAAAAAAAGTTTGTTGTTTCGATTGCAAGAGTGCACGTTAGGACGCGTGCGCAGCGAAAGTGAGACGCGATTCGAATTTTTTATTTTGTTATGTAGTAAAGCTCAATAGCTTGACTACATGTCCAATGGGATGGGATGTCCAATGAGGAGTCGATGGCGCAGTGGTTAACGCGCCCGGTCTGCGATCGCTGTGGTTAAGCAACTTTTGCAAGGGCCGGTAACCGGATGGGTGACCGAAAATTTTCTATCTCAAGCTCCTCCGTGCTCCGGAAGGCACGTAAAGCCGTTGGTCACGGCTGCATTAGCAGTCTCTAACAACTACCAATCCGCACTGGGCCCGCGTGGTGGTTTATGGCCCGTTCTCCCTATCCATCCATAGGGAAGGCTCGTGCCCCAGCAGTGGGGACATTAAATGAGCTGATGATAATGATGATGATGTCCAATGGGACAGCAGAATAACTGAGACTGCCTTGATTACTCTCTAGTTAGAAATAAAGAATATTTTAATGAATACTAGGTGGGCAAATGACTTTGCTCTACAACATACCTGACCAGGTGCACTCACAATTAGGCTATTATGGTTCGGTGCGACCCGTGCAAATTCTCCGGTGACTTTGACACTTATTTGCATAGTAATAAGCTTTCTTTTGAAAGTAAAGCTAACCCTGTTGGACTTACGCCCATTTTGACTCATCATTCTTTCAACACTATCTACTCTTACTCTTTAAGCCAAAAGAATCTCTTTCTATGACAAGGTACCTAATGTCTACTAAGTCATCATCAAACGTCATCAACCGTTCATTACGTATTTATAAATATCAAGGATCAGTTAAAAGTAGACAAGTTAAATTATGGTATAATTATAGTTATATTATTGTTATATTATTTTTATTATATATTATAGTTATATTATACAGGGGTTTATATTTTATCTATGTTCACTTTATATTTAAACTGAAAACTAGAATTTTAAATAATCACATTAGCAAAACGTCTTGCCTCAAGTGTGACTCGAAGCCACGACCTTGTGCAATCAAAAAGAACATTCAGCGGAAGTCGATTAAATAAAGAAAGAGCAATAGGTATGATAGTTCATTCCATTGACAAGATATTAGGTGCGTGTCATTTTTAACATGCCGTTAGTAGTACCGGAATGAATGTTATTTCAGTAAACACTCTCGAGTTCCTTGAACTTGGCAATGAATAATATATTGTAGAAGCAGGTCGTTATAGGTCAGTGCCGGCCAAACTAAGACCTCCTTACTAAAACTCAACCCCTTTCAAGTGACAAAGAACAAACTTGTGACGATTTATCACTTGTTTATACCGCATGTTGGTTAGTAGGTACTAACCTTCGTAGGTAGGTAATAGAATAAATTAAAAAGTTTTGTGTACCACTATCAAAACACAAAAGAGTATTAATGTGCCATAAGAATTAAAATAGAAGAGTAATAAAAATCACAAAAACTGGATTTCAAACCAGTGTACCTAAGTTTTGTTTGCTATCCGTATTCATTCGAATACGTTTATGAAAACGAAAATTAGTATGGCATTGAAGCAAAGCCTCCTAGGGACATACGAGAAGAGTTAAAATTTTGCTATACAAATTCTCGTTTTCGTTAACGTGATCGAATGTTGATTGAAACTCCCATTAGACACCCAGAACCTATCAATTAGAAACACACTGAATTATTTAAAAAAACTAGTCGTTTTCAATACTTTAACGAATAATCTGTTAAAATAATTTGTAGTAGACTATGATTGTTTCGTGTTGTATCTATTATGTAGTTAAAAATACAATTGCTTTTTTTATGTAAGTCCTTTATTAGAACTAACTTCCGTTCACGGCTTTGCCCGCATATAGTTGGGTACCTACCTACCACAATTCCATTGCGTGTCCTCATGTTCATTCAAGTTGACCTTTTTTCAACGTAACCGGGTTTATGAAAAGCGAGAAACTTTATGGTTCCTCAAGACGTAGGTATAGTTACCCTCATAATTCCTAGAGGGTTTTCTAGTAACAAGAGATTGTCTAGAAGCTAGCATTGTGCAAGCGTGTATTTTACAGATTCTCCGAGGTGTACCGGGTTTATGGACGGCGAGAAACTTATGCTTCCTCAAACCTTACTGACCGAACAATTTCTACAAGTTTTTTAGCAGTTGAAGAGTTTCTAGTAGCTCACATTCTGCAACTTCACTTGATTCTCCGAGGCGTTCGAATCGAATGTATATCTAACTGGAATAAAAGGAGCCTCTGTAGTGTATGCAGAGTAGGTAGGCAATTTCGGGTCCTCCATTTATTTCTGTGCGAAACACGTACGGATCCAACAAACACAGTTTCGCATTTATAATTAATTAATTTGGTTGAGACTTCTTATCTCCATTTACAATCGTCTATCGAATCTGTGGAAAACATGGAAGTAATAACTAAGTAACTACGTACTTACTAAGAGATACTAACTTGTGCAGTAGATCTAAGACAGCGCGGCTGCATAGCCACTTAGATTAAAATGCCAATAAATTATTCAACTCATTCGCGACCACATCAAGGAAGAAATTTGCTGAGTGAAAGTGGTTATTTTACGATTACACGGTTACTGGCCATAGAGCACGGTGGCTGAGCTAGACCTCTATGGACGCTTGAACCTCGCTAGTTATTTAAAGACCAGTTAATAAATAGACGCGGGAAAGGTTAACTCTAGTATACCTACATACTTGTATGTTGAAATATTTATTTTAAAAAAAAATAATTTTAAATGCAAATGTAATTATCAAATCAACTTGAATTATTGTTGCAGTTTTTTTACTGTTTTCAAAACTTTAAAAAAAATATACTTACATATTACTATAATTTCCAAATCGATACTATTTATTCGTTAGTTTGTTGTATGTATTTATAGCATGAACGTTTTAACAGACTTTATATCCTAATAGTAGACTTGAAGACCTCAATAAATCACAATAAAGATGAATTAATTTCTTAAGCTTCTTGAGTTTATTGCCAGCTCTTCTCAGTTGAGGCTCTCCCAAAATCCGAACTAATGTTAGATTCAGTAGTTTAGTCTAAACTTAAATTATGTTTTTATTATTGTTATTATTATTTGAATTTTTCAAAAGTTTTGACGTCAATAAGTGTAAGAAAAAATGATTTGACTATGACTTTAAATTAAAGAACTTCCACGACCTTGTATTCGCACCTTGTAAGAATTCGGGTTAGATACGGGTTCAAATCCCACTCGTGGATTAACGCTAATCTAAACTATTGCATCCGAAGATACAATTTGTCTGCAATCCGATTTGTGTAAAATAAACATTACATAAAATCCTAACTAATATTATAAATACGCAACGAATACGAAAGTACCTCTGTCTCTTTCTCTTTCTTTCTCTGCTACGTATTCACGCCTAAATCACTGAAACAGTTTAGATAAATTTTGGTTTAGAGATAGATTGGACCTTGGAAAAGAACATATTCTATTTCGAAATAATTATTATCTGCAGGCAAAGTCGCGGGTACCAGCTACTAATTTATAAAATAAGTTTTCCTTATCGCCTGCCGTCTGAAATTAGGCGTGCATACATTGTAATGAAAAAAGTCTTACCTACTATTTATATTAGGCTTGCAATTTCGAGGTTGTATAAGATAAACATCGCAGATAACACACCTACCGAACACAAAGAAATTTGATTAACTTCGCTCTGTACTAACGTAAATTGGTAAACAGGTTGTAACTAGGACGTTTAGGTAACGAAGTTATACCGAGTCATGACTAATTGAACACTCGATTTTATCAAACAGTTCAAACACAGTGCATTGCTAGGTTATTCAGATTCAAAACGCATTCTTTTCTTTTCTTTTTATACAACACTGGGAAACGCTTGGCCCGAGTGTTGGATGAGCTGTATTTGCCATAACGAAGACGAGCATTTGTGTGACCAAATTGGTAACTCACCTCGTTTGTCACCAGAAGGCACTTAATCAATGATGATTGCTGATGATGATGATGATGACATCATCATCATCAGCTCATTTTATGTCCCCACTGCTGGGGCACGAGCCTTCCCTATGATGGATAGGGAGAACGGGTCATAAACCACCACGCGGGCCCAGTGCGGATTGGTGGTTGTTATCGACTGCTAATGCAGCCGGGACCAACGGCTTTACGTGCCTTCCGAAGCACGGAGGAGCTCGAGATGATAAATTTTTGGTCACCCATCCGATGACCGGCCGCGTTAACCACTGCGCCATCGAGCTCCTCATAGCATAGAGCAGTTAATATTCTCGTTTTTTTTTTAATTCCTTTAAGGGTACTTTGCCTTCATCTCACTTGTTTTTAAGTGATGATAAGGTCAAATGTGGAAGCGCACTTCACCCGGAATCCTCAACTACTGTAGTAAACGTGATGAATTGGCAAATGGCTGAATTAGGCACTCTGGGTGCCTAGTGCCTTCTGGCGGCATACGAGAAGAGATAACATTTTGCCATAATTCTCGTCTCACCCTGATTGAATAGCGAATGAAACTCGCACTTGGCACCCAGATGGTAACAGACGACGTGGTTGAAGGTGAGAACGCACTTTACCAATTTATTTCTTGACAGTCATCACATATTGATATACTTGGTTAATAAGTCGCAGTTTTAAATCTCATCGGATATCATGAAATTAGAAAGTGATTCAGAATCGGTTACTTCGAATACTAGTGAAGATCACGCAAAATTGATAAGATAGGTAGGTAATGTGAGAGTAATTGTCACCGACTTACTGGTCAAAAGTCTCATCCAGGTAGGTCTCATAATATGAAACTACGAATGGTATGAAATTGGATATTGAAATGAAATAACGTTTTACGGATATACTCGCGTTTTTTATACTTTAAACTCTTTGCAGGTTCCGTGAAAAATCAATAAATTTAAAATCTAAACGCGAGTTAATCCGTAGTAAAGTGTTTTCATTTCCATGTATAGTGTTCGCTTAAACGTTAGAAAAAATCTATTGTTTTCTATTTCATTTATGAAAGATATTTTTGATGTATTGTAGGTAAGTAGTTAAATATTATCAAATACTTGAAATGAAAATATTTTGTATAATCCCTAGTGAATAAAAGCAATGTATTTAGGTAATACATTTCAGTTTTTTTAGAATAGGTATTAAGAACCCACCGTAAAGTTTAGCGTAGTTTTAAAGTAGGTAATGTAACGTATTTTTCAAAAGATTTTACCATTGAAAATGGTTATTAGATGCAAATCGCCTGAGACGTATTTTTGGCCATAGCTCCGAGGATTTTGGGAGAACCGAAATGAAAATAAAACCAAGAGTTGAGGAATTTATCGAGAGACGTGTAAACGTTTGAATTTTGAAACTTTTTTTGGAATTTTGAAAAATGTAAAAAAAAGTACAAAATGGCGATAAAATTTTGAAAATCGGTTATTAATTGTGACCTGTAGGTAGTCCCTTTAGATTTGGTATTGTAGAAAAACAGGTATTTCTTTATATAAAAAGTGATGTAGCTTCTTGATTATTGACCGATCGTCATGGTAATGGTGTTAAAAGATGCGGATGCAAACGAGAAGTGCATTCAAGTTGGAATTGTGTTATTTAAAATAAAATGTTTTTTTTTGTAAATTGTTGTACTTATTCATTTTCAATGCTCCGATTCTTGCGGGAACTGCAAAATCTGTGATTTTTTTTTATAAGTATTATGTTTCAATGTTTTATACTTATTTTTAGTTATGTATCTGTTACTTTTACATTTTTCTCATCAAAGAAGGTAGTAACAGTATCCCGTATGATTTTGAAAGTTAAGGTTTTATTTGTAAGATAAGCTATTATTATTAGATTATTAAGAATATTTTAGTATTTTCTCAAGACAGTGTTTGAAGTCTGTTCGTAATAAAACAAATGCACTATGCAAACCTGTCGTGTCGCGTTCATATTTACCTGAAAACGTTATCTGTTATATCAGGTGCGAGGAAAATTAAGTATATGAGTAAGTATATTGTTTTACAAGTTTATCTACCTACTTCGTAGTGTACCAAATTGAGTTACTTTAAAAATATGTATTAAAACCACTATTTTTTTTTTCTTAAGTACTAATTTACAAATACAAATTATTAATAATATATAATAATTATAAATAGCAAAATCTTTAGATACCGGAGATTAAGCTTCACTAATAATTTCATTCACCATATTAGCCGAATAATCGTTTTATCAGTCAATGGTTCTACGTATTTTTTTTTCTAAAGGGAACAGGAAAAGTAGCGACATAATTTGGAAATCCAATTCAGCAACGAAAGGACGCGTACAACACCATCTACTACGGGCTATGCGGCGTAGTAATCCGATAGATCGTAATGAGTTAAGTGCCTTGGCAACAAATAAATGTTGAGTACGGCAGGATCTTGAACACCAAGATAGCTCGTAAATAATTTTAATGTCTGCCCAGTCTCCCAGTTTCCTGGGCCAACGTAACGCAGGTCCGTTGCCCGCGTAGGGTGTAACAAGGCGCGCGGATGCTGCGCGCCACAGCCTCCGTACGGGCGTAGTATCCCGGACAAAGGTTAATATACAACCTCCATTTCCGTACACAACAATATCATGTATTAAACTAACACTAATTGGATTACCTAATGCGGTTAATGCACTCAAAATGGACGTACTGTGGCGGGTGTGCGTTGAGAGTCGACGTGTGGCATCGACAGCGCGGTTCGCGGGATACTGGCAGCTTCCGAGCGGCGGTAGCGCCGGGGGGCTGCGCGGACCGCGCTTTTCATTGAGCCGTCCGTGCAGCGAGCTCTGGGCCCTGCCCCGCCCGTGGAAAGCTCTAGCCCTTTGATTTATCCCCGAAGCCGCTCTGTGGGAAAACAGCGCGCCGCCGCCGGTACGGTGCCGGCGACGCTTTCGTGCGTACCGTACGTATCGTACAATGCTCCGTTTTTAAGGCGAGCAGAGCGTGAAGAGCGCTGTTTAGGTAAAACATTGTTATTGTAGATAGACCAGTTAGGAAAATACATTATCGAGATATGACTTAAGCATCAAATATTTTTTATTATAGTAGTATTGTTATGAAAATAGTGTTTTATCATGATAGTGCATTATAATAAATAGCACAATTCTCTTTGTTCGTTGTCTACATACTTCGATCATAATTATGCCCTACATAATTATGGTCCTACATAGCTTTAAGTCTTAGTAATTGTTTTGAGCATAGAGTAAACCATTAGCTACTTTAAGTATCATGTCACTAGCATGACAAATAATGACAATATGTCAGTTTAGTCCGTCTTGTCGGTTACTCGTCCTATCACTTTTATTTTAAATGTTGTATTTTAAGTTATTTTAGTCCAAAATGGACAAAAACGAGGCAATATCATTCTTGTTTGATATAGCTAAAGAAATTAAAAGATCATTTGAGGTGCCCGTTATACTCGTGACTTCCAAAGATTATGCTCAAAACATATTTATTTTCATAAAGGAGTTAAGATCTGCCTATAATGAGAATATAGCAATTAATCAAGTCGTTCTAATGATCATAAAAGCTCACCATGAGTGGTTACAAGCTGTACTTGATATAGAACAGTTCAAGAAAAGAATAAAAGACATACCCAGAGATGTAATTTTAAATGCTATAGATTATACGATAAATTGTACCCAAAACAGATACAAACACTTTAGTAGTTTTATTGAAGAGGTACGTTTAACGTTAACTTTAGAAGAAAAGGTTCGTATGGAAGCAGATCTTGAAATAATGCATAATCTGCAGGAATCTATGAAGTCAGTGCTCCTTGACAAAAAGAAATGTTTTTTATACCAGTCGGACAGTGAAGAATACTTTGTGAAAGTGGAATTCGAAGTCGAGGAACTTTTGAACTGGTTAGACAGATTAAACGACTGCTTAGCAATTCAATTTAGTAAGATAAACCACTTGCACATACCGCAGTTATCAAATGATCTCACGAAGACCTTAAAGGAAATCATAGACGAAGTCACCGCCTCTTGTCACCCTGATGCACAACACATCGTGAAAGCTATTGAACGAGAGGGTATAATGATAAGTTCTATGACCCGAATCAGTTCATGTTATGACATAGAAATAGGGAAAATTCTTGTTAAAATTAAAACTATTGAAAATCGCATAAATCGGTTGAAGAAAGAGGATTCCGTGGCAGTGCTCGCCATGCAACACAAACTTACATATTTAGAAGAAAGACTACATTCGTTAGAGAATTTAAGACTATCTCTGAATGCTCTTCAATATCAAAAGAATGAAACTATGGATGGCGATGAAATGTCAGAAAAAGATATGCACATTTTTAACCACAATCTTCCCGCAGACGATCGCCGTCGGTTGGTAGAGAAATTTATAAAACTTTGGGACAATGCTTTAACGAGCGCGGGTGTACGTGCCAAATCCACGATATCTATATTGAGTGAAGCGGATTTAAATACAGTGCAAAGTGACGATTTCGGTCATTTTACAATAGATAAACATGGAGTGAAACTATATAAACAAGACAACGATAGCAATGTTTATCAATTGAATGAAAAAAAACAGCTAGTGACTGACGACCAGAAACATGTTTACTTTTACGATGAATGCGGCAGGTACTTTATTAATGAAACCAATGAACGTGTTTACAAAGCCTTTGAAAGTGGAAATGAAATGTATCAATTGGACGAATTTGGTAAATTTGTCCGAATCAATAATAATAGTCCTATACACCAAAATTGCACCAAAACTTTACCACCTGTCTCAGAAGAGAGTAAATATTTGCATTACACTGTCGGAGAAGCACTTAAAAAGTGCATAGCTAACGTTATATTAAGCAAGCCATCGGACCCAATCAAACTTCTGGCTGACAATTTGGAAAAGTACTGGGAATGTTTATCAATGAAACAAAAAACACTTGACAAAAATAATGCTTTACAAGAAATGCGCAATTGTTACATGAAAATGACACCAGTCACGTCATCCAGTACAACTGAACTCATCTCATATTATGTGAATCAAGGATCGGATAACACACAGCTAAATATTTCAAGTATTACAGACTTTGATAGTGAGTCAAACGACAAGACGACGTAATTTGACGAGATTTTATTTTGTTTTTGGAATATTTTTACATTTACAAGGCTTTTTTTTATACACCTTTTTTAAACATATTTTTATATTGAATTTATACTTACCTAAATTTTTTATTACTGACGCGTTTCAATTTAATACTACTTTTAGTCTTATTATTATGTATTCTGAGGTCAGCAGCCAGGCCGGAGCTATTTCATTTGTAAGTGGGTTATTTTTTATAGGCCCAGTTCTTTAATGGTCTTCTTCTAATAATGACCAGTTCTGGATTCGACCACTTCTTGCTAGGACCACTCCTAAGGAAGTCCTTTTCTGGTTTTCACCACTTCTTTATTTGTCCTCCTTGTGTATGGTAAGCAAAATATATATTCACCTCGAAGTTTTGACAGCTTTATTTACGGTACGGTTGGTACCCTAGAATAGGGTCCCGTCCAGTACAATAGGGTTCTGTTTTTACACTTTGGGTAACGAACCCTAAAAATGGGCACAGACAGCCTGAACGTTTTCTATATGTTATTATCAGTAAAAGCCATCCTCAAACTACAATAGGCATGGCAGTGGCACCGTGAACGACATGAACCAGTAAACGATATTATTTACCTTAAATCATTAAAAGTAGGTTTGTTAGTAACGAGAAGAAGAAAGGGCCTGGCCCTCTTTACCATTGGGCACTAGGGCCCTGCAATCGATGGGGCCCCCTTGTTCCTGCCAGGTCACTAACCGATAATCGATATTACCGATAAATATATTTGTTTTGCGAAACAAGAATTACTAACTTATTGACTTTTTTTGCTTTTTAATTCAAATAAACCAGGGGCTTACACTAGCAACTCTAACTGGCTGCAAATAAATAAAAATACCAGTTGAATATATCTAAGTAGTTATGCTTATTAATCCTTTTGCCTGTTTTACTAAAATCTCGCTAGATTTTAGTAAAACAGTAAAAAAGCTACGCTAGCTTAAGGACCCCATTATCCGTAGGTGCCCAGGGCCTCCAATAAGTTAAAGACGGCCCTGACGAGAACTTAAACTGCGTATTCGAAGTATCGAAGAAATGGATGACTATTTTGTCACAGAACATACTCGAATATGATAAGTATCGCCTAAATAAAACAAATTGCGGGTACTTAAACAATACAAAAATGAATATATGTTTTACTTAGTGTACCATAAAAGTAAATAAGTAAAAAAGTAGTCAAGTACTTAAATGTAACATTATATAACTGCACAATAAAAGTAAATATGTAAAAAAGTAGTCAAGTAAGTACTTAAGTGTAACATTACATAACATATAAGTTATATTAATTATTTGAGTTTCTCGGGACAAGTCTCGCTCGGCTATTTTTTAGCGCCACCTAGTAACACACTACTGCAACTTTTGTAACTCATTGGAGTTGACAACCTCAATCCTTTTTTTTTCTTTTTTTAACCCAGAGGAACTCATTACGAGTACCCGACCTTGAGTGAGTTTTGTTAACTTTAGTATGACATTGAAGCAGTGCCTCCTGGCGACATACGAGAAGAGTTAAAATTTTGCCATACAAATTCTCGTTTTGATTATCGTCGAATGGCGAATGAAACTCGCACTTGGCACCCAGGGTGCCTAAAAGTAAACTTGCAATATACATTCTTGATTGCCTATGACCTTGGCCCTTAAATTTGAACTTCAATGCTGTATACTAGATATAAATGAGCTGTGTACTATCCCTAATAACAAATAAATCAACAAATTGACTTGCAAAATGCACTATCTTGAATGCCATATTGCGACTTTTATTTGCCATCGAAAACGAGAATGTGTATGGCGTTTAAAAGCAGCGCCTACTAGTAACACACGCGATGAGCTAGAATCGTACCATCGCACTATACAGTCAGCCCACATCAAAGTTTTAGTAATATTCATTTTTTAGACAACACATACTGTTCTGATCCCAAGTAGCTAAAGCACTCGTATTATGGAAATCAGAATCAACGACAGTACCACAACCACCCAAACCCGACACAATATCGAAAAGTTCGTTTTCAACATTGAGCCGACCGGGAATCGAACCCGGGACCTCAGAGTTAGCGCCGTCCAAGCCACTCTGCTACGGAGGTCGTCAAATAAGACTTTGCCAGTGAAATGAGGTAAGTTTAATAATATACATACATACATACATACATACATACCATCACGCCTTTTCCCAACGGGGTAGGCAGAGACCACATCCTTCCACTTGCTACGGTCCTGACACACCTCTTGCGCCTCCTCCACTCTCATTACTCCTTTCATACATGCTCGTCGGTTATGGGTACTCCTGACCTGACCTTTTCTTAGTACGTCTTGGACTTGTCCTAAGTACGTCCGTCTAGGCCTACACTTTCCAACAGCTCCATCCACCCTCGCCTTGTAAATTTGTTTCGTTAATCACCTTTCATCCATCCTTTCCATATGCCCAAACCATCTTAGCATTCCCATCTCAATTTTAGTGACAACATCCTCTTTCACACCACAACGCTCTTTAATAATATGCAAGTATTTTTTGCTAGGATTCGAACCCAGGACATCTGGGCTGGGGTCTGAGAATGGTAGTTAAGCCACAGATGCTAAAATACTTATAAATTTTACCTCTTTTATTCGAAAAAAAAGTGTTAAAAAAATTTTCACGAAGCGGAATTCGAGCGATGACATGCCGGGTCAGGTGCACTACCAACTATGCTATTGTGGCTCTATTTAATTATATGAAAAATAATGACAATTCAATAAATATAGGTAAAAATAAGTTTATTATTTATTATTCATATTATAATAATTACAATAAACCTTAAAAACTGACTATAGAAAGGTGCCTTATTTCCTATTTTGCTTTATTTTTCTGAAATTTCTTTTTGCCTAATTGTTGTTGCTTTCCTTGCTTTGGCTTCTCAATTATTTGTCCGATTTGCTTCTTTTTTTTCTTTAATTGATTCTTCAGTTTTTTCGATGCTTCTACTTTAATTTTTTCAGGGATACTGTCAACTTTTTTACCTTCAAGTATTTTATTCTGCGGTTTTGACTCGCCAGGCTGTTTAGTCTTGTTCTTTTTATTTTTTTTCTTCTTATTAGGACTTTGACTAGGGTTCACTTTATTGTCAGTTTTGTTAGTTTGTACAACATTTGTAAATTGTGCAGGTTTTGTGGTTTTCTCAACTTTTCCTAAGTTCTGTTTACTGGCTGTATTAATTTTATTTGCTTTTTTTTTGTTGTCATTGCCAGTTTTATTTTTATTTTCGTTTTGTGCCGTTTTATTGCTTTTGACGGGTGCTTTTGGACTTTCGTTATTATTCTGCTTCACCTCTTGGTTAGAATTGTTCTCAACACTATGCTTTTGTTTATTCTTTTTATTTTTACGCTTCTTCTTTTTTGCTTTTGCATCACCGGGCATCGCAGGCGCAGCATTCGGTGTCCCACTGAAAAAAAAACATGGAAACATGTTAAAACTTAAAACATAATTAAAATGGGAAGAATCTTCACGTATCAAATCTATCTTAAGTTATTGAACTTCAATATTTATATTGGAGGATGGTGTGTACAAGTGGATACACCCACATCGAGTTAGAATAAAGAAAGAAAGTACAGAAAGGCATAATGGTAGAAATTAAACTTTAATAAACATGTGGTGTCCGTGCTTCGGAAGGCACGTGAAGCCGTTGGTCCCGGCTGCATTAGCAGTCGTTAACAACCACCAACCCGCACTGGGCCCGCGTGGTGGTTTATGGCCCGTTCTCCCTATCCATCCATAGGGAAGGCTCGTGCCCCAGCAGTGGGGACATAAAATGAGCTGATGATGATGATGATGAACCATGTGGAATTGTGGATGAATATTTCTAATGTTGAAAATATACTATTAATTTGAATCTTTCAAATGGTTTTCTCTATAGGTACTGTGTTCTGTATTATCTACTATCATTTTTGACTTTATGATGCAGTCGAACCATGCATAAATGTAAGGCTATGGCAGAATAACAGGATTTGTGGGTCTAGTGTAATAACTGAGCCATAGACCCTTTTATAAATAATAATAATAATAAATTTTTTATTCAGAACTTTTACAGGGTACAATACAATGAGTGTACGATAACAGCCACAATGGTTTCTCAACTGTCTCGCAGCTGTTAGCGCCCACCTCCAAAATTTTAGAGGCATCAGAACGTTCCGAATGTAACAGAGATTAAATTTAAATTTTAAACATTTTTACAAAATCAGTAAAAGTTAGGTACCTAAGTGTGTTTGTGTGAGTGTGTGTATGTGGTGAGAATGTTTGTGTGTGCGTTGAGAATGTTTGTGTGTGTGTGGTGTGAATGCTTGTGTGTGTGGTGTATTTTGTATTTATAGTGAGAGTGTAGTGTGAAAGGGGGGGAGTGTATTATAGGAATTAGGGAGTGGAATCAAACACTAAATGAGCCTCTTCGCCCTACGATGTTAGTCTTGGGATCGGTGAGCAAACCACTAAGAGGATCAGTATGTGTCGTTATAAAATAAACATTCTAAGAATAAAATCAGCCAGCGAGTTTCTGTTGTCTAACAAATGCTCAAGAAGTTTTCGGTGTCCAGGTACGTTAGTTTTAGTAACCAGTTATTTATATTGATTTTACATTCGCGTAACGTTAGCGGATATACGTTCAGTAGTCTGTTTACTTTGTTATATAAGAGGGGTGCGAAAAAATAAAAGTGACGTCTAGCAATGGCTAGTCTACAAATTTCAGATTTGCAGATCCGGTCAGATCTACGTATGTTTGCTATGGCTTCATGATTATAAGTTAGTTGGGTGTGCTTGCGTAATACGGTTTGTAGAAGGTAGATTTGGCGAACAGTCAGCACCTCAGTATGTTCATATAATAGAGAAGTAGGGAAAAGAATAGGCTTAAAGCACATTACTTTTAGGATGGCCCTCTGGGCCCTTTCTATTCGCAAGAATTGAGTTTTACCGGAATTTCCCCAGACTGTAATGCAGTAAGACAGGATTGATTGCCCTAAGGCATAGTAGACTGTTTTGAGCGTTGCAAGATCGAGGACAAACCTAAGATTTTTGAAGATATAAATTAACTTCCTAACACGGTTTACAGTAACATTAATATGTTCTTTCCAAGACAGAGAACTGTCAATCCAGACACCCAGGTACCTGACATGAGTTGTACGAGAGATTCTTATACAATCACAGTTATCAAGCTGACAAGGATGAGCCCTGTGAGCAGTGACTGTATATGAAGAAGGGGGCAAGAGAGATGCATTGGGTGCAAAGGTGATAAAATTGGTTTTATTAAGATTAAGGGTTAATAAGTTTGTATGTAACCAATGCATCACAGCGCATAACGCAGACTCGGCATTTCTACAAACTCCATTCCAGTTAGTATCGTGAACTACAAGAGCGGTGTCATCAGCATACGTAATGATATCACAATTTGGTAATGAGAGTTTACAGAGGTCGTTAATGTACAAGAGAAAAAGAGTGGGTCCGAGGACACTCCCTTGTGGGACACCAACAGTGACATTTTCATCTTGACTTGTGATACCGTCCACGACAACACGCTGCGATCGATCGCTGAGGTAACTTTTAAATATGTCATAGGCAATACCTCGGACTCCCACACTATATAGCTTGTGAAGTAAGATGGGGACAGAGACAGTGTCAAATGCCTTAGAGAGATCAAGAAATATGCCAACGGTTTTAAATTTTGAGTTAAAGTTCTTAGACACTAGTTCAGTGAGATGTAGTACTGCATCCTCAGTGGATTTACCTTTTCTGAAACCATATTGGTTGTCAGCTATGATCTTATTTTGATTAAAGTAAGAGATTAATCTTTTATTGAGGATTTTTTCTAGAACCTTTGATAGGGAGGTTAGCACTGAGATGGGCCTGTAGTTATCGACACTGCCTCTGTCTCCAGTCTTGAAGATGGGGTGTACAAGAGCTTTTTTAAAGGATGAGGGGAATACACCAGAGGTGAGGCAAAGATTAAACACATGCTTAAGCGGAGAGACCAAGGACGCAGTCGCAGCCTTTAAAATAGAGGTAGGTATTCCGTCCCAACCGGTAGCAGAAGACCCTTTCAAGTTCCCAATGATATCTTGAATTTCATCGTCGTCAGTGTTAAGTAGGGACATGGAGTGCGGAATAGAATTTAAAATAAGTGGAACATCTGAGTTACGACCACAAGGAGTGGATTGTGAGGAAGTTATTTTGAGCGCCATTTTTTTCCCGATGTTGGCAAAATAGGAGTTTACAAAATCTAGGGGGGAAGAATTTGGGATTGACAGAGATAGCAGTTCCGAGCTAGAAGAAGTAGGTTTACTAATATTACCAATATTTTTAATAAGGTTCCAAGTAGCTTTAGGATTATTTTTGAACTTTTTGAATTCTGCTCTTTCATATTCATATTTATATTTTTTGACTTTTGACTCTAATCTGTACTCTGCTTGGATGTTACTTACCCCTTGTGTATACTGTTTTTTGTAAGAGGTAAATAAAATTATTTATTATTATTATTTTCACATAAGGCTTGAAGATTTTATTATTTTTTGTTTATAGGTAAATACCCATTTCCAAACAAGCTGAAAACATAATTAAATAAAAGAGTATAATCTAACAAATATATTTGAAAGTTTATTAAAGAAAAACTTTATGTAATTACCTCTTTTGATTACCAAGTTTATTTTTCTTTTTTGGTGGATCGGACTCAGAGGAATCTGCAGGCCGTTTTGATGTTTTATTTTGTTTTTGCTTCTTAGTAGGCACTTCACTGTCGGATTTCTCTTCTCCATTCTCTTTCGGCTGTTCACCGTCTATTTTCTCTGTCTCCTCATCGTCTTCAACTTTTGCAGCTTCTGGCTGTAAAGGAATAACAATTAATAAATATAAGACCAACAATTTTGCATCTATATTATTTTTAACTGACTGTTAAGCTCATGACTCTCCCTCACTCACTCACTCGCCCTCATCTTACCTGATGTTAAGTGATGATAAAGCCATGGGTGGAAGCGAACTTTACCTGGAATCCTCATCTACTGAGCAACTGGCTATCTTATCTCTAGATGCCGGAAGCACAAAAATGCTACAAACATTGGTGTTATGGCGACATATTTAGATAAGATGGTGGTAGCTACCCAGGCGGACAAACAATCCCTACCACCAATCAAAACGAATAAACAAACATGTACACCCCACTGGGAATCGAACCCGGGACCTCAGGATCTGAGACAGGAAGTCTTAACTACAAGACCACCGAGGCGGCAAAATAGTTATAAAGTAAAAAGTTTAAGAAAATCAGTAACTTACAATAACATTTGAAAACTTCTTCAGTTTAGCCACAAAGAAACCATCCATGTTGTGAGTATGTGGGTAAAACCGTCTAGTAAGTTTCAATGAGGGGTGGAACCGATGGTGCCTATATTTAACGAAACCTTCTGTGCCAAAATCAAGACCAGTAGGAACTAATTTCACATTTCTTCGTTTTAATGCATAATTAACTACCCATTCGTTTTCTTCCGGCAATATGGAACATGTTGAGTACACAATGTAGCCGCCAGTACTTGATTTTGCATTACAACAATCTATGGCAGCCAACAGCAGCTGTCTCTGTAGATTGAAACATCTCTGGATATCTTGTTGATCCTTTGTGGTCTTCACACTTGGATCTTTTGCGATAACACCAGTGCCGGTACAAGGAGCATCTAATAAAACTCTGTCGAAACCCTTGATTACTTCAGGGAACTGCCTACCATCATAACTACATATAATAGCATTGACCACGCCAAGCCTATGGAAATTGCCGACAATAGCTTTAGTTCTCTCTTTATTGGCATCATTGGCAAATAATGCTCCAGTGTTTTTCATTATCGCTGCTATATGTGACGCTTTCCCGCCAGGAGCGGCACACATATCTAATATTCTCTCGTTTTCTTGTGGCGCTAGTGCCATGACAGGTAAGTAGCTCGATGCTCCTTGCAGAATGTAATGACCGGCTAAGTATTCAGGAGTTGCACCAATAGGCACTGTTGAACTATAAACAACTAAACCCACTTTACTCCACTTTCCAACTGGATCTAAATTGACACCCCTATTAATAAGGGCTTGTGCTAAATCTCTTCGCCTAGTTTTTAAGCTGTTTGTTCTGATTGTGACAGGCCTTGCTACCTCACTGGCCTCCAAAAACTCTACAAGTTCTTGAACAGGAAATATTTGCATTAACACTTCCATCAGAAACTCATTATAACTGTAGTACATGCATAAATCTTTGAGGAGTAGCTCTGTATATTCACACCTAGAACGGCCATCCTCTTTGAGTTTACCAAAATCACCCAAGACTATGACAACATCTTTTATCCTTTGAAGCACATCTTGCAAGCTAGTAGGATTTAGTAGCTCTTCTTCTGAAGGGAATGCAAACACATCTTGTTTAGCTATATTTAGTTGCATTTCTTCATCTGCAAGTTTTTCATCAAGTTTCTGTTTTTTCTTCAGTTTGATATTAGCCTTTTCTATAGGCAACATGTCGTCATCATCATCATCGTCATCTTCATCACTTTTCTCTTCATCTGAGTCAGAATTGTAAACTAATTTATTAGAGCTAGCTGTTTCCTCATCTTCTGAGGATATGTCACCATTTTCTTTTTCAGAATCTTCAAATAGATCATCAAGAGTTCCAACCTAAAATAACAAAATTTATTATAAAAATATAAAATTTAGATTTAATGATAAACTAGGTACCTAAATATTTTGTGTTATAAACAAATAGAAACAACAGACTGTCAAGTATTAAAAAAAAAATGTTTACTCTTCTCCTTAAGGGGGTGCCGCGCGGACGTAAAACTGCGAGTTTGAAGTTTCTTTATGATAGCAAGCGAGCGGCGCGTGGCAGTGGTGTGACAACAGTGCACGACTACGAATACGCACGCACACTAATATCTGTGCAGAGTAGGTGATTTAATTGGAGCAATGTTTACTTTTGTAAAATCATAGGCTTTTAGGTAAAAAATAATAAAAGTCTTAATATTTTCATTTCATATTTTTTAATTGAAAAATAAGACAACAGTGGTGGCCTGAGGCATATCAATACAAACATTTTGATGTTGGATTATTGTTTCATGTGATATATATACAAAGTTTCTGAAGAAATAAGTTTTTAGATATCATTACTTTTACATATTGTTCATGCAGTTTCTGGGTATTTGTTTCAAATTCCAAGACAACCATGGCTTTGTGAAAGGATCAAGTTAACCTACACTAGTCCTTTTAATGTATATGACCTATTCAGCGCCTAGCACCTAGTGACTTAAAAACACGTAAATTTTTGAAAATCCGTGCGGCACCCCCTTAATTTTTTTTTATTTGTTTTGTTTGAGAGACTTACCTTATACTTTTCTCGTTTTGGTACAGGCTTCTCGACTTCCTCATCACTATCTTCTTCGACATCTGATCCATCATGGCCACTATCACTACCTGAGTCTGATTCTTTTTGCTTGGATTTAGCTTTCTGTTTTGGTTTTAACCACTCTTTGTTATCATCAGTAAAACCTTTTAAAATAAGAGAAAAATAATTGTTATTCATTAAAGGATAAAAACTGTGCAAAAAAATTAATAACTTAAAAACAGGCATTATGTCACCATAACATTAATGTTTGTGGCATTGTTGTGTTACAGTAGCTAGAGACAAGATAGCCAGTTGCCTCAGTAGATAAGGATTCCGGGAGAAGTGCGCTTCCACTTTCGGCCTTTTCATCACTTAACATCAGGTGATCTCGAGCACGGGTAAGATTTAAAAAAAGACATTAAAAAATAACAAGAATTTGAATCAACAGTACAATATAATTGTAGGAGAGGAATCAAGTCAATGTACTACCTACTGTGTGACTGCAACTTTTTAGGAAAAGAATAAGAACCTTGGAATCAGCCTAAACCAGAAGACTTCAGGCTCTTTACTCTCAAAGATGTTGCTAAACTTATGGCATCTGTCTCTTACAGAGGAAGAAGAGTGAAAGGATGGGGTTGGACAAAAGATCCAGACGATGGGTCAAAGTGCTACTAGAAGAGGGAAACCTCTGCAGGCTCCACTAAGATAAGATAAGATAAGACAATGTAATTAATAATCAAAGATTTTAAAATATGAGTACCTTGTACAGCGTCATCTCCAGAACTTTCACCTGATTCTTCTTGTATTTCAACCTCTTGCTGCTTAGCAACATTCTTTTTGGCCTGTTTCAATGCTTTCTTCTTCTCTACTAATTCGGTTTTTTTCTTCACCCTCCGAGCTGCCCTCTGTTTTTGTCTATGGGTCAACTTTTTTGCTTCAGTATCTTCCTCAACTGTGAATATAAAATATTATAGTATCAAAATGTTAGTTTGAATTTTTTATTTATTTATTATAATTTATGGAATTCAGACTCTTGATAAACAATTTATATTCATAAAATCACACTTCCCAATAAACAGAATTTGTAACATGCATAAATTTACAATCACTAAAATGGTAAAAAATTCTAAAAATTTACAAATATCAGGTGATTTATGTTCATCACATAAATAATAAATTGTTTGCAACTCTGGATTTTGTTTTGCATTCAATTTTGCCAACCAGAGGCCTTCACTAATTAAGTAAAGCTTAGCTGAGCTAATATGAATTTAATGAATTACATCAAAATCACAAGTTTCAAATTGATCTGGAAGCTTAAATGGCTTCATTCATGAATAACACAAAAAGCAATTAATACCTAATAATGTGGCAAGTGGTTGTAGTATTCTAGTTTTCTTTTAATAACCAATCTATCAATGAATTCGTGAAATCATACTATGACAAATTTTGGTAAGTAAAATTTGTGAACCTAGTTAATCCTTTGTGGATATTATTTCACAACAAAACATTGTAGTTATTTAGGTACATACTGCATTAATAAATCTGATTATGTACTAATGTCGCTCAAACATATAAAGGTAAATAAAAGTAAATATGGTTATTTTTATATGTTTAACTATTATTAACTAACCATCATAAAATAGAGGTAGTGTTGATAATTTGACGAGACATCTAATGTCAAATAAATTGTAATGATGTTGCTTTAGTTAACAAGCTAAAATAAAGACGACAGCAAATTAAAAGCACGTGTCCAACACTTACTTAAACCTTTTTTAAAAACTGGGTCTGGTTGTTTTCTTGCCTTACGACCAGGACCTTTCTTCACTTTTTTAATTTCATCAAACTTTGCCTTTCGTCCCATCTTTTAATAAAATAGAATACAATCGACAAATAAATCATACACGAACGAAACCGAAACACGTGTTTCGTTCTTTTGACATTGATTGATTGGATTGACGTTGACGGTCGCACGCAATTTTTCGAAATATCCCGTTTAGGGAAGATAAAGGAATACCGCATATTCAGTCTAATTTGAGTTAATTTTATTTATTGATCAAAAAACATGAAATTTCATTTAACTCAATCCAGTTCTTAAAAAGAAGTTCATTTATTAATAACGGTTGTAAAAACGTTAAACTGTTTATTCTTTCGTTTATTACTTTGTTTTGTATTATGTAAAAAAAAGAAATGAAAATTATTAGGAAAAGAAACTTTCCCTTAAACTTTTCATTTCTTAGGTTTCCTAAAACTTTCCAGAATTTCCAGAAATTTTAGGGAATCGTTACTTTAACGATGTTTTTGACTAGTGTGTTATTGAAGACATTTTTAAATTAATAGTCGGTCTTACGTGAACCTTCCTCGGCAACCGTGATTTATTGTGTGTAAATAAAGTGTTGATATCAAAAACATGTTTTAAGAAAGTAATGGCGTTAGAAAGTAGTATTAGTAATGTAACAAGCGATCTGAACAAATGGGGCTAATTTACTTAAGTTTGCGACAGAGCAAGTCTGAGTGATAAAACCACCAATTTTTGATATGTAACATCTTTCCGCTCGCTTTTTATACAAGCAACTGGGAGTGATTTTGTGAAATAGGACGGAAGTATGTGTAACAGTGTAATAGGAAGTCAGGGAAGCGCGCAAACGTGCGCCATTTTGTAAATCTATAAAAATAAAAAATATAATAAAAAAATCAATTGCTGTTCGTTAGTGGGTGGATTCGCGTTTTGGATTTTTTCTGATTTATTTTGAAGCCTTTTTGTAAATTAATCTGAAATGCGTGCAAAGTTTCAAAAATCGAAAGAAGTATTATTAAGTAAGATCTGCTTAACAAAGGCACTCTTTTTTAATCAAGAATTTAGATAATATTCGATCTCAAAAAATAATAAGAGAAATGGTAATGACGTTAGGCTAATGGCAATGATTTTTTGAGGATGGTAATGATTAGGAATGCTTGGTAATGACGAGCTTTTACGGCAAAAATAATAATTAAGTACCTGATACCTATTTTAGAAGACATACCAATGTATTTTTTTCATATAAAAGTAGTTGCTAACTTGTAAATAAAACACTTACTTATAAATATGTAAAGTTTAATAACACAAAAATTAAAATTCAACAAATCTCGTAACAAACACAATCTCGGTCTTTAATTTAACTATGCTATCATGGCTCAATCCAACTCGCCGAAATCAATCTACTCTTATGGCACGTATTAAGTTGTTAAGTAGGTAACTAAATTTTAACTTAACTTTAAGTGATTAATTGCATGTAAACACAGAATTTAGTAGCAAGTTGCAAGTTAAAATTTAGCTAACAACTAAACTCCCCGTGTGGTGCCCGGGGTAAAGAATTGCACCACCCCATCTCTTCCCGTGGGTGTCGTAGAAGGCGACTATGGGACCATTCCAGAGGATGGGCAGCAGCGTCTCTCTGTGATTATTCTCACCTTACTGCGATCGCCAACCCGCCTGCCAAGCGTGGCGATTATGGCAAATTCCCCTCAAAATGATTTATCCTTGAGGGAGGCCTTTGTCCAGCAGTGGACGTCTTTTTGGCTGAGATGATGATGATGATGAAACAAGATATTTAGAATTTTGTCTATTTTTCGGTTAAGTTGGTGGGCGGGGCTTGTCACTTGACACGTTTGGACTGGCACAATATTAGTTAAATGCAGAAGTGTAGTGAACGACGCGCTCGGGTTTAATTTTATTGTTTGTATTAAATTATTGATTATTGTATTAAACATATTTACTCGATTTAGAAACTTTACAAAAATGAGATAGACTGCGAAAACTATTGCCAGTATTGAGAAAATATATTGTAATATGTAATTTTAATTTTGCATCTAATGCACATCGCATTACAGTATCTTTTTTCTGTATTTCGTTTCCCACTTTAGATAACAAGTAAATAAAAGAGTCTTCTGCCATGCGTGACGCATTAAAATATACTTGTATTAAATCTTCATTCGCTAGCTCCTCGAACAAAGTGGCACTTGATCCTTGGCCATACTGATCTCTTCTATTTATTCAATTTCTCACCCAGTTTTTTGGATATGGTTATTTCCCTAATTATTTCATCTTTGACTTCATAACAAATTTAGCACAGAATTTACGACTTCATTACGTGGTTGAGTGAACTAAGCAAACTAATTACTTAAATACGTATGGACATATACTTAAATATAAGCCACATAAAATTAAGTTTAAATTTAGTTACCTACTTAACAACTTAAAACGTGTAAATCAGTCATTACTCTGTAAGCCCTATTCAATGTCGACAATTACGTCATCAACATCCGATCTAAATATTTTTACAAATATTGAAAGATCAGTTAAGAATTAGGCAAGCTATATTTATGATTACATATACATATAATTTTACGCAAATAGTGTGGTAGTGCACCTGACCCGGCATGTCATGGGGTGCGAATTCCCTTCGTGGAAATTTTTTCAGCACTGTCTTTTTTCACATATCTAATAGTTTCAATAGTAAGTAGGTAGAGCTCGAAGGCGCAGTGGTTAACGCGCCCGGTCTGCGAGTGCTGAGGTTAAGCAACATTCGCAAAGGCCGGTCATCGGATGGGTGACCAAAAATTATTATCTCGAGCTCCTCCGTGCTTCGTAAGGCACGTTAAGCCGTTGGTCCCGGCTGCATTAGCAGTCGTTAACAACCACCAATCCGCACTGGGCGGCGTGGTGGTTTATGGCCCGTTCTCCCTATTCATCCATAGGGAAGGCTCGTGCCCCAGCAGTGGGGACGTAAATGAGCTGATGATGAATAGTTTCAATATGTAGTACTATGTAATATTGAAGTTTCATTTTTGAAAACGGCAACTACCTGAAATAAAATATTATTTTGTATGATGTATTTTTAAAGTAAATATGTTTAGAGTATGTATGCATTTATAAACCCACGACCATTATTCCCCAAAAGGTGGTTAGAGATCATCATATCCTATCCAAGCCATGGTTTGGATCAATGTCCACTTTTAGCAAATAGAGCGACCTTGTTGTTAATTATGCAAAGGAAGTGTCAGGATGCTGGCCAATCGCCTTTTTTGATGCACTGGCGCATAATCTCGATTCACCACTTACGAATGCTGACAAGAAAAGCTGGCTATTATAATACTATAATCCAGACAAGCACGGATAATTTAATATTTTTAGCAAATTAAAATAAAGATAACGCACAAAAAAACCCATTCAACTTCCAGCTGGTATTTCGGTTATTTTAAAGCATGAAAGCAAACAACGTTTTAAGTAAAATAGAACAAATTGCTACTAATAAGAAATTTTGAAACTTTGAATTCATCATTCCCATTAACATAACGTCATTACCATCAACACAAATCAAACGGTAATGATGATGATGGTAATGACAAACGTAGTGTTTTTTTTGAACAAATCGTGAATTCTTAGCGCTACTATTTTGTGACCGCCTTTTTGAGAATTTGTCCTGGGAGTCACAATAAGTTCTAATGCTAACAATATACTTAATTTATAATTACTTAGAAAACGTATTTACCGGTAATGATGGAAATACGTGACAACCATTTCCTAGACATATGATTTGTAACAAAAAAAGTATTTAAAGAGCACTCACCGTGACGTGCGCTGTGGTACATTTCGTGCAAGCGACTGAGGAGAGTGGTGTGCACGGGGACAGTAAGATACATCACGTAGATCTTTCAAGAAAGTAAATTTGACGTTAGCGCGATGGTAATGACGAATTTCTGTTACAAACTTTTGAAATTTCGTTTTGACTATTATGCTGTTCTGAATTATAAACGCTATTTATTATGTTGTTTACGGTAAAATACAGATTACTAAACGTTTGAAAAAATCGGGTTCGGCGATCATAATTATTGAAATATATATTTTGAAAGTTTTGTGCATATATATTTTCTTTAGATGGTAATGATGTTTTACTCAGTTTTAATTAAATTAGAAAATGAGTTTTTAGAACACAAGGTTCGTAACTGTGTCACCTTACGTTAAATTATGTTTAAAACCTCGCTTAAACAAAAAAAGTAACTGAAAAATGAGATAGAATTTCTAATCAACTAGAAATAGTTTTTTTCCATGTTTCGCGAAATGACCCTAGTCTCGTTAAAACTCGAGAAAGGCTGGACCGATTTGGCTAATTTTGATTTTAAAATATTAGTGGAAGTTCAGGGAAGGTTTAAACGGTGAGAAACATATATGATAAGTAACGGAAAATACTAGAAACGACAATTAAATTTTTCAATACAAAATTATTTGTTCGTTTGTTTTTTTTTTATTGTGGCACGCCAAAATGGCTTCACCCTACCTGATGAAAAGCAGCCAGTGAAGCCCAAGAAGTGAAAGCGTTCGTCACAGCGCAACCACGCTATGCCGAACGCATATGGCGCATTATGGCGGCTTGCATAAATACTTTTTCACGCCCCGCTTAAATAACCCGGGAGAGAAAGAGGAGGGAAACACGTGTGTGGGAAGCGCATTCTACATACGGGCAGTTCGGCAAAGGAACGATTGTCCAAACTTTTTGGTACGTATCTTGATGGTCAGCACGGTATGAAGGTGGCTTCTCAGACCTGCACGCATCGATCTGGAATGAAATGGAGAGGGAGGAATGAGGTCAAACAGCTCCTCAGAGCATTCACCGTGGTAAAGGCAGTAGAAAGCACTTAGGGAGGAAATGTCCTTACGTAGTTGTAACGGCTCCAGACTGGTCGTAACGTCATCGTTACCGATAATACGGACAGCACGTCTCTGCAACCTGTCAAGAGCTTCGAGCAAGTACGGATCCGTCCCAAAGATGAGAGCAATACTCCACGCAGGAGCGCACCTGAGTGTTATACAAAAGACAACGTTGCTCCGGCGTGAAGAACTGCTTCATTTTGTTCAGGATTCCGAGTTTACGTGAGGCTGTGGTTATGATGCTCTCAATATAGCTCTTCGGGTTCAGGTCGCTGTGTATGTCCATACCTAAGACACTTAGACCAGTCTGGATGGGTAATAGATTGCTTTGGAAGGAGGGTTGGGAGAGAAATGCGGACTTTTTAGCAGTGACAGCGCTGACCTGTGTTTTTTTGGCATTGAACTGGATCAGGTTATCAGAGCCCCATTTATAAATGCGGTCTAATTCCTCGTCCAGCTCAGTGACAATCCTCCGTCTCGACTTCGTTACATCGGCTTGCTTTGCCGCAGGGTGACCCAAATAACGCCGATGTACTGCACTGTCGTCTCTATCGACAATCATCGTGCGGCGCGCTAATCGATCTATCACCACAATGTCAGGCTTATTGGCTACATTATTCCTGTCGGTGATGGTAGATGGATCCCAGTACAACCTGACATGGACATTTTCGAGAACTAGGTCGAGCACATACTTGTAGTACGGTACCTCAGAATCCACAAGTTTGTATTTCAAAGCAAGTTGCTGGTGGATAATTCTGGCCACTTGGTTATGCTTGTGTAAGTACTCGCCGTTAGCCAAACGAGAACAGCCAGAAATAATATGTCTGATAGACTCAGACGGTGGCATGCCCGACATATGTCAACCGTCCCGTCCTTCATAATATATTTCCGGTAGTTATTCGTCAGCATAACTTCGTCCATAATGACACAGACAAATCCTTAAGTTTCCCCAAAGAGGTCACCGAAACGCAGCCAGGATACGGACGCTAAAAAGTCTACATCGGGTCCATGGAAGGCCCGATAAAAGCGCCCGTGGAGCTCCTTGCCTTGCCATACCTCCCTGCGGTCATTGGCACTAAGTACTACGGGTTTGTGCCAGTTCTCTTTAGCCAAGGACAGCGGGGTGATTCCCTTGCCCACTGCTACCACATCTCTGTGCATACCCACATCAGCTTTTAGGAAATATTCCCTGAGACTGCACACCCCACGGTTGTGGAGGGTCTTAGCATTTAAAAAAACCTCGACCCCCGCACTTCTGCGAGATGTACAGTATCATTACCGACGATCGTGGGTGATTCATCCGATTTGCGGTCAGCAATGTACGGACTCGCTTATCCAGGGCATCCAGTTCTGTCTGAGTCCACTTGAGTATGCGAAAGGAGTACATCAGGTCTTATTAAAGGCATGTAAGCATAGTAAGTTTCAATAAAATTGGCTAATAAAAACCCGTCATTTTAAATTTTAATAACTGTTATAAATCATACATGAATTCAGCTTTGCCTTTGCATTATTATTACAGTCTGATAATGTTTTTTGTATGGTTTCTATGGTTATACTCTCTTCAAATGATGAAATACCAAACATCCGTAGTACATTGGTATTTAATGATATAAAAAGCATCTGTCCTTTCTAAGCATGTTTAGGAAAAAAATAAGGTGTCCTGCCTGAAGTAATTTTAATCTTGGTCACAGGCGTCGACTACAATGGAAAACACATTTATGTAATTTTCTCTAATACTATCGAAGTACTGGTGTTAATTAGTAAATGAGGGCTAAATAACTTAAAATCTCTTTTTAATTTATATTTTCATGCAAAATTCACGATGATTTTAGAAGTTTAATTTGTGGTTTGTGGTTTGTTCCTCAGTTCACCCATTGTCAAATAAATAATTGCTTATATCTTTGTCCCAATTAGCTTAGAATAATAATAATCTAAGTTTTTCAGTTGTTTTGTGTATTTGTAGCTGTCACATAAGTTGTCATATTGGTTTGGAATGGTCATCTTTTCGGTACATTCATGCGATTACGCAGAAAAGACGATTTTTGCCATTTTAATCTTAAAATCTATGTAGACCGAGGGCCCACCGAAAATGATCCATCCTTCTTCAAGGGATCCGGTACAATGAATTTAAAGGCTAAAATAAGGTTTCATATCTCTGTCACAATAGCTCTAGGTAGGCAAATCAGCATTCTGTAAGGTGGGCCCTCAGTCCACATGCTCAAAATACTGATAACGTGGCTGTATGAAGAAAATCCCTTTGCTTTCCCGACATAATTAGAAGAAAAACTGACACTGACAGAAAGATTTGACACAGTGATTGTATGTAATGTAAAGAAAAAATTATAATTTCTTATTTCTTGGCTGCTCGCGTTGCGATCGCGAGTAGTTTTCTTTCTTTCTAAATAAAGGAATTTCTCTATAGAGCTACCTACACAATAAACATGAGTTCTCGATAACTTGAAGATGTTACCAGTTCATAGTTTTCCAGAGAGATAGTTTAATTTTATATCAAGCAAATGGCTTTATCCAAAAACTGCTTAGCTTTTCCTAAAATATTTTTTTCGAAGCCTGGTATTTTTGGGTACGTTATAACTGTTTTAGAATTCTATAATATGTATTTTATTTGATTAAAGTAATTTGACCGTAGTACGTATTAAGTTTTCAGGGTCATTACGTAAATAGACAATATGATGTCCATGGTCAGTGTCATTATTTGGGATCACAGAAACGTACTTTCCTTGATTTCCCGAAAGCAAATCGTACGAGACAATATTGTGGCAGGCAATTAGTTGGGTAAGTTTTTATAATTATACTAATGTCACCTGCATAGTATACACATAGCTGGCAATAAATTATATTCCATTCTATTCTTTATCATATTACCGAAATAATAAAAAATTGTTAATACAAATTTAGTTTAATAATAATGTAGCTAATATAATCAATAGTCTACAAAATTATTGTGATAATGAAGTGTGCGCAAAGAGAAGTCATTAACATAAATTGTTCAGGGTTTCACTGACCTGGAAGTAATTTTCGAATACACTTTGAATACAATTATGATCTGTGTTTTATCTTTTATTAAAATCTATAATACCATTTAGATATAGAGGAAACTTTCAGAATTCTTGGTTTAGGTAAATAGCTGTAGGTATTTTTTACAAGTTTAGCAGTTTAGTTTTAATTTTATTTAAAAGAAATAAGATAAATATTGGAAAAATAAAGTCCGAAAGCCTGAAAGCCAGTTTTCTAAAATAATAGGCCTGTGGTAATATCTTAATTAATATTACCAGTTTATAGTTTTAGATTTAATCAATTGGCATGAAAATAAAAAAAATGAAACAATATCATTGATTTCTCTTAAAAATCAATCGATTAATATGAACAACTGTCAACAGCACTCATTACTTTGGTATGCAAAGTATAACCTCATCAACATCAATTACTAGGTTATCAGCTCTTAACCCTTTAATGGGCAGAGCATGTTGAAATTTTTCATTGGTTTTCGACCTTATGTTAAAGTAATAAAGTTAAAATTATGGTGTCCAATATATGGACAGAGCCCTATAAAGGGTTAAGGTTAAAAAAAAAATTAAACTCATAAATTATGTACTTAGTTTTTTAATTTTGTTATCTCTTGTGAGCTTTTGTAACTAACTTTTTTCATTTCAGGTTTACAATGGAACAAATGTATGAAGTGGTGTCAGATGTTGAAAACTACTATAAATTTGTTCCTTGGTGTAAAAAATCCCTAGTTCTCCTTAAAACTCCTGCCAGACTAAAAGCAGACTTGATTGTTGGATTCCCACCTATTAATGAAAGCTACACATCAAATGTAACTCTAGTTAAACCACATTTAGTAAAGGCAGAGTGCACAGATGGAAGGCTCTTTAACCATTTACTTACTTTATGGAGATTCAGCCCTGGCCTTAAAAAAGAACAGCAATCATGCGTTGTTGATTTTCAAATTACATTTGAATTCCGATCAGCTTTCCATTCTCAGTTATCCAATTTGTTCTTTGATCAAGTTGCTAGACAAATGGAAGGTGCCTTCATTAGAGAAGTGGGCAAAAGGTATGGCCCAGCAACTATGCAACCTAGGAATTTGCTCCTCAATAACCATGCAATCAAAAGTTGACATAACCAATAAAAATCTTTAGTGAAATTCCATACTGACCTATGTAAACAAAAAAAGCTACACAGATGCAAGTATTTATTGTGATATAGTGAAGTGTAAATAATTATTTATTGATGTAAATTCTATCCTGAGGTATAGATAATGTTTATTACGAGGAAAATAAAATGTTGCCAATTAAAAATATTTCTTTATTTACATTTGACCACACTGCGCTATAGTTACAGGTATTTTAGGCTTGTTGTTTGGACCTGTTGGTACATTTTCAATCTTTCTCATAACAAGTAATCCATCAATAACTCTCCCGAACACTACATGCTTGTTATCTAAAAAGTTGCATTTGGCACAAGTTATAAAAAACTGACATCCATTTGTGTCTTTACCACTGTTAGCCATTGAAAGTAAACCAGGTGAATCATGTTTTAAAGCAAAGTTTTCATCTGCAAATGTGCTGCCACCATATATGCTCATTACTCCTGTGCCATCACCCTGAAACAATAATTGATAACTTATCATTATTTGATATCAAAATGGTTTAAACAATTGGTTGGAATTAGGGTTACCATCCGTCCGGATTAATCCGGACTTATAAACTCTAGTCTGGACTTTGTCCAGCTTTTTAATTTGTCCGGATTTTGGAATATGAGTAACAAAACTACATATTAGGTAATAGCAAATAAGTCTGCAATCCTTAATAAACTTCTCATACCAACTTAAGAAATCAAACAATAAAATCTTCTATTGTGAAAAGAGTAATGTTTCCATTTTGTAACTAAAACATCCGGAATTTTATTGAAATGTCAGGCTTTTTGTCAGGACTTTTCAAATTCCTAAATGGTAACCCTAGTTGGAATGGCATGGTAGATAGGTTGGTATTGATTGTTAATTTTTAACAAGATAAAATAAGCAGTAAGATGAGAATTTGTTTCCAAATTATTCAAGTAATGGAAGGCGCTTTTTAGTAATAATATTATTATGGTACAGAAATTATATGACTACAGATTAAAATTTTAAAGTATGCCGAACATGAACTTTTGTAGGTAGCTATGTACTTACATTAACAAAATCACCACCTTGTATCATGAAATCTTTGATAACTCTATGAAACGTAGCTCCTTTATAACCTAGGGGCACGCCATCTCTTCTATATTCTCCAGTGCAGAATTCTCTAAAATTTTCACTTGTCTTGGGCACAACATCAGCAAACAACTCAAAAATCATGCGTCCTATTTCCTAAAAAGATAAAATTAGGTCAGAGTATGAAAGAGGCAGAATACAGTATTCGTAAACAAATTTAGTAAATTTTATTAAACTAAATCTAATGTTAATACATAATTTCAATTACACATTAACTATTTGTTATACCTATTCCATTTACTATGAAACACTATAAATAAAAGTAACAATGATTACCGTAGTTCCCACAGTTATATCGAAGAACACCACAGGGTTATTAGGATTTCTTAGTTGAGATTGTATTTGATTCCATGTAGGCATTTTTAGGTTATAAAAAGTTATGCCTATCTCAGTTTGTATCGAAACTATACGTCTTTATATTTACTTTAGTTTTATAACTAATTGCATCCAATTATTAGAAATCAAGACCTATTTGTAAAGAAATATTGTACAAGTCAAACAAGCAAACAACTTGACATTATTTGCTGAATCGCATCATAACAATAGTGATGCGCCTCTCTCGCTCGAACATACGAACTTTTACTCGAGTAAATGTTCAATTGGAGAAAATTATATCGAGTAAAAAAGTATTGCCCTCAGACTATAGATGTGAAGCTGGTTACTAACATTTCTAGCCTAGCAGCTAAAAACGGCTTATTTAGCTTAACTGGACACTTACATTTCATATGTACACATGATTTAATTTTTTGTTTATGTTGTTTCTCTTCTGATTTATATACTATAGGATACATTTAACATAAATAGACTTATACAATGACATTTGTATATATAGTAAGTGTTAAAAACTCAAAATGTCCGTTAAGCTGGCGTACACATGGTCGATTTCACGTTTCTTGTTATGCCATATTTTAGTGCGTAATTAGTGCCTCTTTAGTTGACCTTTTTTAGTGTGTACGCTGCCATCACGATCAAGCTGGCGTACACGTGCTCGTTCTCGAAAACTATTTATATTATAGCAACGAAATTTACACACACATTTAGTGCCTAATTAGTGCCCCCGCTATGCAAAATTTCATAAGGATTGCTCTTAAAGGAACGAAGATATTGAACAAGACTTGTGAATGACATTTCGAGCTGGCGTTTATATAGTTTATATTTGCGTACCCCATATTAGTGCTTACAGAAAGCAAACTTCTCTTTTTATGATTGTTGTAATTGTTGTTTTAGTGCGTGAAATTCTGACTATGTGAGTAGAAATAGTTTATGTGAATTCGCAGTGGAACTATGTAAAAAAATATGTAAAGTTCTATTCATACTAGAAGTACAGACCAGTTAAAAAGTGTTTTCTATACCTTTAAAGTTGTTTTTGAAATACTGCAATAAAGCAGGAGAGAAAATCTAGCAGGAGATTAGATCGTTAATTATCGCAGTTTGCGCTCGATCTGCGATTGCTAAAGTAAAGCAGCTCCGTACTTCGAAAGTCACGTAAATCTGTTGGATACAGTTGCATTAGCATTCGCTAGCAACCACCAATCCGCTCTGTCCCCGCGTGGTAGTGTAAGGGCTCCTTCAATTTAGATGTTTGTTGTCGGAGGGCTACCGCAACCACACGTTTGCACTGCGTTCCATACTAAAACGGTCGTGCGGCTGTCAAGCGACTGTTTCGGTCAGCGGACTGACACGAAACGTCTAAATTGAAAAAGTCCTAAGGTCCGTTCTCCTTGTGATGCTTCCATCCACTGAGAAGGATCGTGCCCAATATGCTGAATGACGGCTCGTATGCAGTGGGGACACTGTTGATGATGAATTAGTAATTGTCATTCTTTTACAGTAGGTATGTCTTGAGTTAATTATAAATCATAATAAATTGGTGAAAATCAAATAAAATACCTTAATATAAAAAAGGATTTATTTTGCAAAAGAAATAGATAAAATCACAGTTTAATCATATTATGTATAAAATAATCACACCTTAAACAAAAATAATATTTATAGTTCTTTTTGTAACGTAACAAAAGTACTTATTTATTTTTAGGAGCGATTTTGCATTTTCGTATCTCAAATAAACTTGTAAATTTTAATGAAACTTTATATGCAGAGGAATTTAAACGACAACATTAAAAAAACGGTTGTTCGACTATAACAGACAATAGAAAACATAACAAAAAGTTTGTTCAACTGATTTTATGCGATTTTAACTTTGCAAAGTAGTAGACTTTAAATCGCATAAATTAAGTTGTTTGTTTTTTTTTTCATAAAAATGTTAAGATGTCTGTTCCTTAAGCAAATAAAGTTTCACTAAAATAACGTTATTGGTTTGAAAATATTAAAACTTTAAAGTACGTATGAGATAACCAAATTTAGAATTACTCTGAACAATCAGTCTTGGCGAATATCTACTTACAATATAAACTTAACATGTGTATAGTCACTAATATTAAATCACAGTACTTCAATCACATTCTATATGAGTCACAGTTTTAAATAATATTCGGTAATTTTAATGATAACATAGTACAATAAAGAAGGTAACGTACAACTATGAAGTTGAGTGGACACCTAGATAGGTGTCAGTAGTGTAGTGTGAACATGAGAAAGTTCTTTGAGTTTCTTCATTTTGGGTGGGATTGGGAATATTTTTTAAATTGGTTTTTTAAATACCATGTATAAGTTTCAACTTAAAATATGATTTAAACGTGACTAAAAAAAATCCTTTTCGATATAAGCACATAGGCATGCTTCATTGCTGCGAAGATAAATTTCGAAGTACGAGGGGCGTTCAAAATATTCTCGGTATTGATACGTTACAACCTCTTTTATATATATATTTGTTACTGGCCGCTAAGATTCATCCATTGACATTAAAAAAAAGTAAAATTGGAACCGAGATGTTCTTTTGTTTTTCTGCAATTGCCGAACAAACATGAACACCATGAGCGAATTAACAATTTTAACGAAATTAGAGCACCGATCCGTCATAAAATTCTTGACAAAACAGGGTAAAAATCAAAAAACCATAAAAGAGGAAATGGATTGTGTTTACCGTGAGGCTGCTCCTTCTTTATCTACTATTCAAAAATGGTCAAGCGAAAGGGAGAGTATTGAAGATGACCCTAGACCTGGCCGGCCTGTAGTGGCTACCTCACAAGAAAATATTGATAAAGTGGAAAAACTTATATTGGAAGACGGCCGAGTGAAGGTAAAATCTATAGCTCAAGTAACCAATCTCTCTATTGGTACCGTACATGACATTATACATGACCATCTTAATATGTCAAAAGTAAGTGCAAGATGGGTTCCGCGAATGCTGACGCTTCTTCAAAAGGATATGCGTGTGGCTTGCTGTTCAGATTTTATCGACCTGTGTGGTGAAAATCCCGATGAGAAGCTGCAAAAAATAGTTACTGGAGATGAAACCTGGGTTCATCATTATGACCCAGAGAGCAAACAGGAGTCCATGCAGTGGCACATTAAGGGTTCAGCTCATCCCAAGAAGTTCAAGGTAATCCCGTCAGCTGGCAAGGTCATGGCCACAATATTTTGGGATTGTGAAGGAGTTTTGCTTATCGATTATAAAGAAAAAGGTGTAAATATCACAGGGCAGTACTACGCTAACGTTATACGTCAATTATTAAGAGATGCGATCAAAGAAAAGAGGCGAGGAAAGTTAACCAAAGGTGTTCTGCTTCTGCATGACAACGCCCCTGTCCATACTGCTCATATTGCCAAGGCAGCTATTGTTGAATGTGGGTTTGAAACTGTTACTCATCCACCCTATAGTCCGGACTTAGCCCCAAGCGACTTCTTTTTGTTCCCCAATCTTAAAAAGGATCTGCGTGGAAATAAATTTTCTGACGATGAAGCGTTGAAGACGGCCGTGGAGGAGCATTTTTACACCAAAGATAAAAAATATTTTTATGAGGGATTAAAAAAAATAATTGATCGATCTTATAAGTGTATGAACATAGGGGGGGAGTATATTGAAAAATAAAAATATCAAACTTTTCGTACTTGTTTGTTTTCATCCACATACCGAGAATATTTTGAACACCCCTCGTACATTAAGTTGTTTGAAAGGTTATTTCCATACAATGTTTCTCTTATGCGCAACGATAAAAAGAAATTATTATTGCTTGACTCACTGATCAGAGTGCCTAATGTGAGTTTAAATTACTGTTCAAAATTTGATCACGTTGATGAAACGAGAATTTGTATGGCAAAATTTTAGTTCTCCTCGTTTGTCTTTAATAATAATTAATAATAAATAATTAATAAGTAGGTATTATAACATTTTAAATACGAATCGTATCAAAGTGATATAAACTAAAAATTGGTATTACAATATTTCTAGTTTTCTTGTTCGTTATTATCATACATACGTGCCCCAGCAGTGGGCACATAAAAATGAGCTGATGATGATGATGATGATAAATACAGTGTATGCTTTAGTTAGGGTAAAAATTTGCTCTTTTTTATTATTCTCCAGCTCATTTATTTAATTTTAATTATATTTATTTTTCTTTAACAAATGATTTGAAATGGATTTTTTTTTATATTCGTTTATTTTCTTTCTCTTTCATCTTTACTTCACTTCAAAGTCCTGATTTTTATGAATTAGTAAATGTTACCCTATCTACCAGACAAGTGAGTAATTGCTTGTTTCAACTAACAGGCCTCTCCAGTTATATCTACAGCTTCATGGTAGCATATTAGCATATCATCGTAACATTGCCAAATGTCTACGGAAACACCGTGTTTTATAATGTCTTAAGTTATTTTTACCATCTATACTATATTATAAAGAGGAAACCTTTGTATTTTTGTATGTATGTATGTATGTATGTTTGCAACGAATAAACTCAAAAACCCGATTTAAAAAAAAATCCCCCATTAGCGCTGAGTAACATACGCTATATAAAAAAGATACTAAAAACGACAATTTAGTTTTACAATACAAAATGATTTGTTTGTTTTGTTGTCATGGAAACCATTGATATATATTTAATTCAATGATGGAAACTGTCAAAGCGGTATGAAGTCCGCCGGGTCAGCTAGTTATTCATAAAGTCAATAATAGCCAAGATTTGATGGTGTTTTTCATTTAATTCAATGGTTTTCGGGAAGTCGTCTATATTTACCGAATTATGACTGTTAAATTCGAAAAAAATTAAATCAGATAAATCATATTCAGATCTATTGGAACCAATACAAGATGAGATTTTGCATTTTCTATACGAATCTGTTATCAAAGCTCATTCACTTAAAGTTTTCAATCTTTTTTAATTTGTGGAGTTGCAACCACAAAATACTTTAACCTCAGACCCTCAGACCAAATAAAAAGTTAAGACAGAACTCTGCGAACAGCGAAGTGAAGCCGGGTCAAACTACGCCTCGCCGTGTACATACACAATTACACGCACACACGTACAACGAAACTACGCCTTAACTTGTCAGTGTAGGTCCGCGGCTCGTGGGAGCAAGTCGTTTTGAAAAATCATAAATTTATCTATGAAAATGCCGAATTGTGTTGTGAAAGAGTTTAAGAATCAATCTTCAAAAGATAAAAAGCGAGATGGAATCATATTTCACACGTAAGTAACTTGGAAACCAATATTTTTCAATAAATCAAAATAAAATTTAGACGTCATTGCTTGAAACACAAGTGTTGCCATTATGAAGTGTTTTTGTTTACCCTATTATTGGGTATTGTGACGTCTATGACACGCAACGTAACGTTACTTGTTTCTTGTAATGCTTATCAGTAATTTTTTACCGACTTTAAAAAACGAGGAGGTAAGTGCTCAATTCGACTGTATTTTTTTAATGTTTATGAATACGCGACGCGATATCTTCGCTGTTAGTGAACTGATTAACTATATGTTTTTTTTCGTTAAATAAAGGCCGGCAGCGCGTCGGCGATTCCTCTGGTTTTGCGGGTGTCCATGGGCGGCAGTGATTACTCTCCATCAGGTGACCCGCCTGCTCGTTTGCCTCCTTCTTTTATAAAATAAATAAATTAATAAATATCTTAAGGGTACCCATCCTTCTCCCTCATCCCTTAATTAAGTTATCAAAATTGGTTCGGTATAATAGCAAATTGAAAAAATGGACCTGACATGTAGTCAAAGATGCAAAGCGATTAAAGAAAGTAAAAGGAAGCATACAAGAAATTAATTAAACATAAAGGTTTTTAATTAAATAATTTGAATAAATAATGACAAGTTTTATTCCTGAAAAACTTTTTCCATTTCTTTTCTCCTACCGCCACTACTTTTTACCAACAGCTTACGTCGGAATGGATCACTTTTATTTATATCATATGATAACGTTATTAACTAATAACGTTAAAAATAATGTTGCTAATTTTTAACGTTATTTTTGTACTTTGGGGTAATTGAATTATCATGGCAACACCCGTTTAAACACACACATTTAAAAAACCGGCTTCACTTTGCTGTTCACAGAGTTCCGTCTTAACTTTTTATTTGGTCTGAGACTTTAACAACAGCTCCAATTAATGCGGCCGAGTCATCAGTAACGACTTGGTTAAGAGGTTTTCTGCATGAAAACCAAGTATGACGCCAATGAGATATATTAGCCATAGAGTGACTTTCAGAAATTATAAATAATGATTTGACTCGCACTCATGCACGTATACGAACACTTAACTGCTAATAATCCGTCGTTTTACACGTTCATTCATATTCATTCTACTCAATTCAACAATATTGGAATTAAACATTTTATAATCTTTAGCGCTACAGTGACATCACAGACTTAAAAGTAGTATTCAATAGAAGTTTGAGAACTGCTAATCGGCTAAACCAATAAACTTACTTTATAAAAGTTACGATATCTCTCTATGAAATATGATATGTCACTAATAATATTACTTTTGTGTGCGACTGTATGACCACACATTTGTTCCTAGAACTTTATATATTTTTTTACATAGTTCCACTGCGAATTCACATAAACTATTTCTACTGACAGAGACAGAATTTCACGCACTAAAACAACATATAACAATCATAAAAAGAGAAGTTCGCTTTCTCGAGCACTAATATGGGTACGCTATATAGACGCCAGCTCGAAATGTCATTCGCAAGTCTTGTTCAATATCTCCGTTCCTTTAAGAGCAATCCTTATGAAATTTTGCATAGCGGAGGCATTATTTAGGCACTAAATGTGTATGTCGTTGCTATAGTATAAGTAGTTTCCGAGAACGATCACGTGTACGCCAGCTTGATCGTGATGGCAGCGTACACACTAAAAAAGGTCTTTATTTAATAAACTTGTGTTTGCATTAATTACGCACTAAAAGATTAAACGTGAATTAGACCATGTGTACGCTAGCTTAACGGACACTGCAACGGGCTTCTCCAGTTATATCTACAGCTTCATGCGTGTGGGTCATTTCGCGAAACATGGAAAAAAACTATTTCTAGTTGATTAGAAATTCTATTTCATTTTTCAGTTACTTTTTTTGTTTAAGCGAGGTTTTAAACATAATTTAACGTAAGGTGACACAGTTACGAACCTTGTGTTCTAAAAACTCATTTTCTAATTTAAATAAAACTGAGTAAAACATCATTACCATCTAAAGAAAATATATGTGCACAAAACTTTCAAAATATATATTTCAATAATTATGATCGCCAAACCCGATTTTTTCAAACGTTTAGTAATCTGTATTTTACCGTAAACAACATAATAAATAGCGTTTATAATTCAGAACAGCATAATAGTCAAAACGAAATTTCAAAAGTTTGTAACAGAAATTCGTCATTACCATCGCGCTAACGTCAAATTTACTTTCTTGAAAGATCTACGTGATGTATCTTACTGTCCCCGTGCACACCACTCTCCTCAGTCGCTTGCACGAAATGTACCACAGCGCACGTCACGGTGAGTGCTCTTTAAATACTTTTTTTGTTACAAATCATATGTCTAGGAAATGGTTGTCACGTATTTCCATCATTACCGGTAAATACGTTTTCTAGGTAATTATAAATTAAGTATATTGTTAGCATTAGAACTTATTGTGACTCCCAGGACAAATTCTCAAAAAGGCGGTGACAAAATAGTAGCGCTAAGAATTCACAATTTGTTCAAAAAAACACTACGTTTGTCATTACCATCATCATCATTACCGTTTGATTTGTGTTGATGGTAATGACGTTATGTTAATGGGAATGATGAATTCAAAGTATCAAAATTTCTTATTAGTAGCAATTTGTTCTATTTTACTTAAAACGTTGTTTGCTTTCATGCTTTAAAATAACCGAAATACCAGCTGGAAGTTGAATGGGTTTTTTTGTGCGTTATCTTTATTTTAATTTGCTAAAAATATTAAATTATCCGTGCTTGTCTGGATTATAATATTATAATAGCCAGCTTTTCTTGTCAGCATTCGTAAGTGGTGAATCGAGATTATGCGCCAGTGCATCAAAAAAGGCGATTGGCCAGCATCCTGACACTTCCTTTGCATAATTAACAACAAGGTCGCTCTATTTGCTAAAAGTGGACATTGATCCAAACCATGGCTTGGATAGGATATGATGATCTCTAACCACCTTTTGGGGAATAATGGGTTTATGCATACATACTCTAAACATATTTTAACTTTAAAAATACATCATACAAAATAATATTTTATTTCAGGTAGTTGCGCCGTTTTCAAAAATGAAACTTCAATATTACATAGTACTACATATTGAAACTATTCATCATCAGCTCATTTACGTCCCCACTGCTGGGGCACGAGCCTTCTTTATGGATGGATAGGGAGAACGGGCCATAAACCACCACGCGGACCCAGTGTGGATTGGTGGTTGTTAACGACTGCTAATGCAGCCGGGACCAACGGCTTAACGTGCCTTACGAAGCACGGAGGAGCTCGAGATAATAATTTTTGGTCACCCATCCGATGACCGGCCTTTGCGAAAGTAGCTTAACCTCAGCACTCGCAGACCGGGCGCGTTAACCACTGCGCCATCGAGCTCCACCTACTTACTATTGAAACTATTAGATATGTGAAAAAAGACAGTGCTGAAAAAATTTCCACGAAGGGAATTCGCACCCCATGACATGCCGGGTCAGGTGCACTACCACACTATTTGCGTAAAATTATATGTATATGTAATCATAAATATAGCTTGCCTAATTCTTAACTGATCTTTCAATATTTGTAAAAATATTTAGATCGGATGTTGATGACGTAGTTGTCGACATTGAATAGGGCTTACAGAGTAATGGCTGATTTACACGTTTTAAGTTGTTAAGTAGGTAACTAAATTTAAACTTAATTTTATGTGGCTTATATTTAAGTATAAGTCCATACGTATTTAAGTAATTAGTTTGCTTAGTTCACTCAAGATGGACGATCAACCACGTAATGAAGTCGTAAATTCTGTGCTAAATTTGTTATGAAGTCAAAGATGAAATAATTAGGGAAATAACCATACCCAAAAAACTGGGTGAGAAATTGAATAAATAGAAGAGATCAGTATGGCCAAGGATCAAGTGCCACTTTGTTCGAGGAGCTAGCGAATGAAGATTTAATAACAAGTATATTTTAATGCGTCACGCATGGCAGAAGACTCTTTTATTTACTTGTTATCTAAAGTGGAAAACGAAATACAGAAAAAAGATACTGTAATGCGATGTGCATTAGATGCAAAATTAAAATTATATATTACAATATATTTTCTCAATACTGGCAATAGTTTTCGCAGTCTATCTCATTTTTGTAGAGTTTCTAAATCGAGTAAATATGTTTAATACAATAATCAATAATTTAATACGAACAATAAAATTGAACCCGAGCGCGTCGCTCACTACACTTCTGCATTTAACTAATATTGTGCCAGTCCAAACGTGTCAAGTGACAAGCCCCGCTCACCAACTTAACCGAAAAATAGACAAAATTCTAAATATCTTGTTTAGTTGTTAGCTAAATTTTAACTTGCAACTTGCTACTAAATTCTGTGTTTACATGCAATTAATCACTTAAAGTTAAGTTAAAATTTAGTTACCTACTTAACAACTTAATACGTGCCATAAGAGTAGATTAATTTCGGCGAGTTGGATTGAGCCATGATAGCATAGTTAAATTAAAGACCGAGATTGTGTTTGTTACGAGATTTTATGAATTTTAATTTTTGTGTTATTAAACTTTACAAATTTATAAGTAAGTATTTTATTTACAAGTTAGCAACTACTTATATATGAAAAAAATACATAGGTATGTCTTCTAAAATAGGTATCAGGTACTTAATTATTATTTTTGCCGTAAAAGCTCGTCATTACCAAGCATTCCTAATCATTACCATCCTCAAAAAATCATTGCCATTAGCCTAACGTCATTACCATTTCTCTTATTATTTTTTGAGATCAAATATTATCTAAATTCTTGATTAAAAAAGAGTGCCTTTGTTAAGCAGATCTTACTTAATAGTACTTCTTTCGATTTTTGAAACTTTGCACGCATTTCAGATTAATTTACAAAAAGGCTTCAAAATAAATCAGAAAAAATCCAAAACGCGAATCCACCCGTGTACCTAATGAATATATGTTATGTTATTGTTCTGAGAGGAATATAGTATAGAACATAGATAGTTATGATAAAGCAAAAAAAAATTTTTTACGGCTTTGTGCGGTTTGGAATGTTATTTCATAACGAGTTAACTTATATTTTTTTTAATGATTAAGGCTGAATGGGTTACATGTTTTGCTTTTAATAGTAAAAAATTACTCTCAATTAGTGGTGCTGATAAGTCGACAGTTTATCGATAGTTTTCATCTTAAAACCATCTGTGCAGTCAATAGGCATCATCATCATCATCATCATCAGCCTACACAGTTACACACGTCCACTGCTGGACATAATTAACAATAAGATATTATTAGGTAATAGTAATAGCCATACCATACATAATAGTATTAACAGTAAATACCAGTAAGCTTACTCTTAGAAGTATTTTCAAATTGTCATGATTCTACTAATACCATCTGTAAATTTATAACCAGTACAGTATTAACAATATCGATAGTTTACAAATTTCAAAGCTGTCAATGGTAAACACGTTTCGGGCTATCTAAAGTATTGATAAAATTTAACTATCTTGCTTTCAGTCCATTATCGATAGACTTACTAGTATCGAGCAATGATCGGCAACACTATAACAATATGTTAATATATATGTCATCAATATCCAATAATTTCAATATGTCAAAATTGGTCAAGTCAATCAAATCAAAAGTCTCTTTACTTTATTTATTTACCAAAGAGGATTTAACACTACGTTTTATTTACCACAGCCAGCTCGTACCTACCACATATCGGAAATTCAATAGCATAATTTTTAAGTAAAAGAAAATGAATATATAATTAATTAAGTTGTAGTTACAATTGGCAATATTTATAAAAGCCCAACAGTGCGTACATTTTCTTCCTTGCCATGAAGGTTTTTAGTGCAAAATTTGTAAATAAATCTGAAAACACATTGAGAATCTGATTGACCAAAAACTCTGAAAAGTTAATGGATAAGATTTTACAAAACCATTATTAATATTAAATGCGTAAGACATGGGTGACAATAGGAACTGTGAAGATTACTATGAAATCTTGGAATGTAATAGGAACGCAACCTTTGAAGAGTTAAAGAAAAACTATCAGCGTCTTGCCATATTGTTACATCCAGACAAACGAAATGGGGAAGAAAGTGACTCATTTCTAATGCTGCAAAAGGCCTGGTCAGTTCTACGTGATCCCCAGGTCCGGAGGCAATACGATGCCCAACTCACTTGTCAAGAACATTCAGAATTGCTTATTTTTGAGACTATATCAGTTAAGGATATGAAGTTTGTGTCTAATGAAGGTATTTATACTTATAGCTGTAGATGTGGTGGCACATATTTGTTAGAAACTACCGACTCAATGCCAACTAAAGTGTTCATTGGATGTGATGAATGCTCTTTCTCTATAGAAATCAATTTATGATACTATAAAAATGTCATACTAGGTACCTTTGAATAGTTGTGTAGATAAGATAAGAGTAATTGTTTTTAATCGCATTTAGTTATTTTATTTACTATAATGATCAACTAAGTATATAGGTAAGGTGCTGTTATTTATTTTTGATGTTTAGCGTTTCTCATAATTTGTAAATACTTATTTTTATTTTATTTAGTTTCACTTGCCTAGCTGTCATGTGTACTACTAAATAATGTTTTTTTTATTGCATCAATAATGTTATAGGTATAGTAGTACTTACTCGTAGTTCAGTCACAGCATTATTACTATTTCATAAAACTGTGGTTTAATTAGACTTTTTACAACTTCTATTCTATATATGTAAGTATTTAGTAGTTTTATTAGTAGTTTAAGTATACACATACAATCAAATATAGTACAAGGAAGTATAACCCATATTTGCCCCCTGACTCGAAAACTATTAACACCCATATATGCCCAGAACTATTTTGGACTTCCGATACTTCTAAATTTTGGATATGTTTGTGGTAATAAAACTATAATAACGTTATAACTACTTTCATGAAGGTCGAAATTGGTTATGTTTTTTTAATTGTTCGAAAACAAAACATTGGGCACTTCACATATATTTACTATGAGTAAAGAAATTACAATTTTTTTCTGTATTTATTTATTTTTAAATGCCATTCATAAATATAAACATACAAACAAACAAGTTTAAACTAATATACATTTGAGGAACACATTTAGGAACTCAATTTAGGAATGAAACGCTATAAAACATTTGGCATGTCACTTTTGACATGAAGTAACCGTTAAGTTTTTGCAATAAGCACAACCACAATCTAGGTAGGAGGGATACTATGTATAAAGGGGGAAGTGCAAATGTCATACATCATTCTAGAGCTGTGTTCTCTACCGCAATTTTTTTTCTTTGGAACAACGCAGTTGGCTCGGTGCTCGAACCTGATAGATTTTCCTCTGATGTGCTGATTTTTTTATTGAGCATCTCAAACAAGAGGCGCACTTTAGCCATTTTGTCACCCGGAGGTAAATTTGAGTTGTCGGCCACATGGAAGTATCGCAAAATTTCTTAAAACCGGTTCCGTCGCATAGCTATTAATATATTGTGCGTATCCTCCTCATTACTCTCCCAATACTAAAAGTACCGGAGGTCCATCTCTCACCCCTCTCCTCTCCCAATTCCTACTTCCTCCTCAAGATCCAACTCCTTCCTCAAGCCGGCAACGCATCTGCGATTACTTTGGTTTTGCGGGTGTCCATGGGCGGCGGCGATTACTTCCCATCAGGTGACCCGCCTGTTCGTTTACCTCCTTTTAATATAAAAAAAAAATACGTCGTCGCGACAATGGACAGTAACCTAACCTGTTCAATATAAAAATTTCGACGAAGCAATATCTTTCATCATCAGACAAGGTAAACGCCATATTTCCTTTTTCTATAGCATAAATAACTGTATGACGAACAATATGAATTATTACTTCGTGACTAAAAAATAATTCTAAGAAATCGACTGGGTCAGACGAATCTGATACGGTCACCACTGATCTTGAAGGTATAAGGATTTTGTAGAGGAGTGGAGTGAGCGGAGATGGGCAAAACCAACAGCAAAACACGCAGATCACTTGTGTAAACATTTATTTGTCAAAATAAACTCTCACAAGTAAATACGGAGAAAATACACTTTAGAATAATGAAATAGCGTCCGGCCATGAACATCGTTCGTAGAGAAGAAGGAAAAATATAGATGACAAGTGTTGTCATACTTAAAATATATTTAAGGTATACTATGCACGAGATAGCAAATAAGGGTTACTATACACAATCTGACAGAAGGCGGTGCAATCCACTCGTTATCCATTCTAGATAAGTCTCGTTTTACCCACTTACAGGCTTGTGGCTGTCCTGGTCGACTTGATAAAGTCACGTCCGATGATGTGTTTCGTTCGACTAGCTAAGGCTGAAAGAGGAAGATCATCTTCTGACTCGCTGTCATCATTGTCTTTATTCCCATGAAGCACCAGCTTAGCAGGAGCCAAAAGTTGTCTACGTGATAAATTTTCAAAACTTACATTTGTCTCGTCGCCCGAATCGGAGTCCGAAACTAATCCATCTCCGGGGGGATCAATATAAATGTCTATACCTGTCGCTTCATCGTCCGAATCCGAATTATGGACCATATCAGCTATTTCATTGGTCGATAACGGCTTGCTGCATCTGCAATAAAAAATGCTTATATTAGTATATTACATACGTATATTTTCCCAATGTACCTACCGTTTTTGATACACTGATTTGATAAACACCTTATAGGTATTTGAATACAACAATTTAGTTCATACATTCTAAAATTATCTAACTTTATCCTAAATTACGCAAAACCGCTAAACTAGAGTTAATTTGTATAATTACCTACTTACTTTTTTGTGAAAGTCGCCATGTTTTCTGCACGCGGAAAACAGGTCACAACGTGTAACGTGCACTGATTAATTACGGGACGATAAACTTTGTTTAGTTGAAACATTCAATTACAATTACAAGATACCTTAACCTTGATAAAGATGGCGGTAGGATGCACTTTTCGAACGAAATGCGTAAAATGATGAACGTTTTTGAAAGCTTAATTTTTGATTCGTTTTCAAATCAGGAGGCAAATAAGGAACCAAATAAAAACATACCTAGTTATGGGCATATTATATGGGTTATGTTTAAAATGTATAGTGTCTGGATGAACATCATTATTTAAATAAGTACCTACTTCTAATAGATATATTTGCCTGTATTTTCTGTTATCTTTGTTAATAAATTGTTAAAAGTCTACATGGATTCAAGATTTATTACACTGCACTGTAATGATCACAATGAGATCCAAATGAGAGTAAACAAGTCATTCCAGATTAGGGTTGCCACCTTTTTTTTGAAGAAATATAGTATTTTTCTCAAAACCTTGCCAAAATATAGTACTTTTGTGAAATTTTGGAAAAAAAATAGTACACATTCATTCATTTATCATGTTTAAACATTATATACAAATTACAATCCTATATCACTTTATTGCACACCAGTTTCGTTGCATAGCCGTGATTAGGCTTCGTGAGTGCGTTTCGTTCTAAAATTCACAACGCGTCACTACGGGTATGTTCCAATTTAGACGATGTTTATACAAAAAAGTGCAGCAGTGGAGTTAGCAATGTAAATATAGTATTTTTCGTACTATATTATATTTCTATAATATATAGTACAATTGACCGCAATATAGTACGATACTATATAATATAGTACAGGTGGCAACCCTATTCCAGATATTAAAATATATTAATGTTCCTCATTCTGGAAAAAATACAATTTGAATCTTGTTGTTATTTATTTAATACTAGCAGCACTCTGTCACTCCGAGCATAAGCATGAGATAACTACCTACAGTTCAGCAAAATCCTGAGTTCAATCACAGAATAACTAATAGTACTAGTTCAATATCAGGGTGCCTAGTGCGAATTTTGTTTACTATCCGTATTCATTCGATTACGTTTACGAATAAGAGAATTAGTATGGCATAAAAGCAGCACCTTCTGACGACTTACGAAAAGAGTTGAAATTTTGGCATACAAATTCTTGTATTCTTTACGTGATCGAATGGTAAATGTAATTCGCATTAGGCACCCTGAGGAGCTGTAGCTCGCGTACGCGCGGCGCAGGAGGTCCAATCGGTAAGACAAAGGCAGTAGGACCACATGGCCAAAGGGGGTTTCCCGCACCCTTCAATTTTAAAAGGTAGTTTGTTTTAATTTATTTTTGTTAGGTTCATAATTAATTACCATCATAATGAAAAGTGGGATCGTTTATTGTGAGTAAGGATGTTTAAATAGAAAAATGAAATGAAAATTATCCTTGTTAGATATTACATTACAGTGAAACAATTATTTTTAGTCAGTTTATTTTTTACAGTTTTAATAAATATAATGCAAAAATGTTAATGATTATTTTATTTTGACCTTTTGGGCAACTCTGCCGAGCACGCATGTAACTAACGTGTGGCATTTAATTTTAAACTTTTGAATATTTATTTATGTATGTATAGGTACTTACGCACTTTAAAGATTTTACTTTTTTATTTTTAAGTGCTTGAAGATGAACTAAATATTCAGTGTTTACTCAGCCTTCCCGGTAGCATAATGGTCAGTGCAGCCGCCCGGATTGCGGAAGACCCAGGTTTGATTCCTGGCTGGGTTGGGTAGGCATTTAATTTTTTCACTGTATATTATAAATATTCATTTCAAAGATATAAGTAAAAGACATAAATACAATACATCAAAGTGAAATAATTAAAACCCAACAAATAAATATTCCCAATAACTTAGTTGGGTTTTTTATTTATTTCTGACGGTTAAGCACTTGGTCTTCATCTCACCTGATGTTAAGTGGTGATGCGGTCCGAAGGTGGAAGCGCATTTCACCTCATCCGCATCTACTGAGGCACTGGCTATCTTATCTCTAGCTGCCGGAACACGACAAGGCTATAGTGGTAGGTAGCTAGTCGGGCGGACAAACAAGCTCTACCACCAACCAAACCGAGTTTGTGTACTCGGTTATATGTACTAGACTTGTAGATCTGAGACCGTTGGTCTCAATCACTAGACCACAGAGGCGGTATTAAATGCGATACGTCAATTTTGCTTTTAAAATCCAGAATGGACATAGGCGTCAAAAAGTTGCATAACTTACCTACTACATGTAAGTAGGTAAGTTATGCAACTTTTTGACTTTGAGCTGAGCTTTGTGGGCAATCCTCAGAACAATAAATAAAGTTATTATTCTGAGAGGCAATCATTTTTCGACGATATTGTATGACGGTACTAAAAATAACAGTAATTGCAATAGATAAATGACATTCTTACAAAGGACATTGTTTTTGTGATAAACAGTGATTGGAATAAGTAGTGCAATTTAGGGTGAATGACCTTAAACGTTGTATTGATATGGATAAGACTTGCGGGATTCGGGATTTTATAATGTCGTACTAAGTTTACAAGTATAAAAAAAGTCAGATTGCATTTTAAACATTCATTTTCAAGAATATTATTTATAGAAACAATATCAATTAATAATTTTCAATATATAAATCCCTATCAAGCGGGATTTAAAGGCGTATCCATATTAAGAAAACGTCACTTAATCTCGCAAAATTGCACTACCTACCTATTCCGATCACTGGTGATAAGTAATAAGAGTTACCTAACAATAAGAATATTTATGAATATTAGAGTATTGCCAAAGTTTTTATAGCAATATTGATTTGAGATTTGGTTAATAAAGGGTTCAATATACGGATCTTAATTTTTTCTAGTAATGTAGGTAAGTACCTATTTGAAAATATGATAAAAATAAAGAAAATATTAATTTATAGAGAGAAAACACTTGTTGCTTACTAATACCATTTATTCGTGGTTAGAGCTAGTACATAAATATATAATTTCGACAAGGTAAAATTAATTTATCTTATTATGGTTAACTTGTTAAAATGAATGACTAAATTAAAAAATAAAGTAGAGTAAAATAAATCTATAAAATTTTGTACAATTTGTAATAGAAATAGGTAGGTAATATTGTCAAATAAAGTGTTGAAGAAATAAATTAGAGAAGTACTAGCAACAGTTGGATATTAAGTTGATTCCATTTTACTTACAAATTTTAAATTCCTAAAGTAAAAGATCTAGGCTATCACATATATGCAAATTACAACTTCGTATAATAGTTTTTGTTTCACAAATACTTCATTGGCAAGAACTAAAGAAAAAAAAATTAAACTATTAAATAAATTATTTTTATAGACAATGAAATGAGGAGATAGAGAGATAGGTAGGTACAAATAATTACTGCCAGAGTGAAGAAAATGCTAAGCGATTCGTCATTATACAGAATAGCAAAACTGGCATCTTATAATCTTACATATTCATATTATAATATATAATATTATCGCCACCTCGTGCGATGTTCTTGAAACACGGCAGGGTAAGCAATCTTGTCACGTCGCGGTGAAATCATCCACATGCACTCATTGAGATTACATCTTTTTGAATTACCAATTAATTGCTGTGTTCATACTAACTAATATATAAATGGCATACACAAAATATTTACACATTGTGCACACTTTTGTACTTTAAAATAATGTTCACATTTGCATGTGATAAGTCCAATAGGTAGTCGATAACCATACACACTCCGCAAGCTGTTACTTTTCCGCGTGTTGTTGGAAAACGCTTTCGACAAGCATCAGCACAGTCTCACTTTGTTGACACATCTGTCCATGAAGTTCTTCTTGCGTTTCGTCTGCGTGGCGGCGTCAAGAGGCATAGGCAATGAGAGTTGCGTGTGCGCCTGCTCGTCCGCTTCCAAGATGCCCTCGCAGCTTCGGCACCTACGAGACGTCTTGTCCCCCTCCTCGGCGTAATCCAAGTTGTCACTGCTCTCGGACAATCTTTCGGGAAGGCTGTACAGGAATTTCTCTGGGGATGTGGTCTTGGAGGTGCTACTACTAGACAGCTGATCGCAGCTTTGTGTTTTTGTGGGCAAAGCTTTTTCTAAAGATGATTGGCGGCTGCGGCGTGGTCTGTGAACAGAAATATTGTACATGGTTAGATTTGTTTTTGTAGATACACCTGAGATGAGAAACATGCCAAAATGAACATCAAATAACTCGCGTTGTGGGTTCGAATGTAATTTGAGGATTTTTAACATTTTCTAAGTAAATTTCTGTCAAATTTATTTAAACACAAATGCTTGTTAGGTTAACGTGATCGAATGGCAAATAAGACTTGCACAAGGCACCCTATTACCTCAATCACTATCATTAGAATTTTTTTCGACACTTAAAAATATTGGCAAAATTTCGGATATTCGGAAACAATAAAAAAAATTGTAAGAATCCCGTAAATAAACTCGAATGTCACGATTACTTTACCGCCTTTTATCCGCTCTTGAGGTCTAGTGGTTAAGTCACCGGTCTCCGACTCAGCAGGCTCGGGTTCTATTTCTTTTGGGTAGTACATATTTTACTCGGTTTGGTTGGTGGTAGAACTTGTCTTAAGTCCGCCTAGCTAGTTACTGTCATCTTAACTAAATATGTCGTCATAACATCAATGTTAGTAGCATTGCTGTGTTCGGACAGTTTGGAAAAAAGCTAACCAGTCTCTCAGTAATGGTTGGTTCCACGTGCGTCTTTGTCGTCACTTAACATCAAGTGCAGCGCCGGCCCTAGCTCTTAGGTCGACGCTTTCATATTACTTATTATCTGAACTCCGGTGTTATGGGTTTCGCATTTGGCATTTTGGCGCCCCTTGCCACCAGGCGCCTAGAGCGACCGCTCTACTTGTCCTACCCTAAGGCCGGTGCTCATCAAGTGAGTTGAAGGCCAAATGATATACCAAGAAGTTGTAACATAGGTGTGAAGATTTACCTAATAGGAGGCAGTGCGTGTATGGTCGACTCTAGTCAATCGGCCTTGTCGCTGCCCCGGCTCTCGCATGAAGTCATGCGTTGGTAGCTAGGCGGCCCTCGGCCTATGGTCGCGGTGCCCGGAGTCTGCACGTCCCCTCGCCCCCGCAACCCTTCCAGACGGTTTGTGAGGTTCGACTTGCCACGAAGGAAACTGGAAGACAAAATCACTTTTATAGAAACCTTTTTTGTACAACCTTCAAAGTTTTTCGATTGACTTGGCTTGCGATTTTTTGGATTGCGTCTCTCTTTCGAGAGTGTGATTTAGATAAATGCAGAGATGAAACATTGAGACCAAATGGGCCAATGAAATAAAAATGTAGTCAGTAAAAATAAAATACACATTTCTGCACCAGGGAACAACTTCAGGATGCGCCACCTGCGCCATTGCAAGGGTGGAAGGTTCGGATCCTTTACCAAAACTAGGTCTCCAACACTTGGTGGGTTCGTCTTGTCTGACCATTTAACGCGCTGCTGCAACAAATGTACTCCAGAGAGCAACGATGAAGCATGGTAGTTGTAATGACACTCAGCAAAATGATCACAACATCATCGCGACCGAAAATATAAAAGCATTATGTAAAAAAAACTTTTGAACTTTGTGACACACGAAAAATAGATTGATCACCATATTTTATGTGCTTGTGTTTACCTAAATATTTAGTTATTTTGAATTGAACCACGATACCTAGTTGTTGCGATCATTTTTATACTGACCATACCATGAGCGTGAGCGGATGTTACCACATGACAGGCATTATGCTAGTAGTATCAGCACAGACGAAAGAAGCCTCAAGCAAGAATGGAGACTTCTTGAATGGAGGATAGGAGAGAGAGAGAGAGAGAGAGAAGGAATGGAGAGATATCTTTCCGAGCACGTCGGTTCGTATACTATTTACCTTTCAAGTTTCTCGACGCAGGCGTCTTGGTAATCGTGGATCCAACGGACGCCATTGAAGTGGCAGACCGCACGCATATCCACTGGGAGGTCCTCTGCTTTCGGCCAATCAAAGTTGTCAGTGATTGGTACGATATTGCACTGTGACTCCAAAGCTGCGACAATTTCCTGTCGACAAAGTTTAAGTGTCATTTAACCGCAATAAACACAAATTTAGATCTATCTCTCTTGTCAGTCACAGTGAAAGCTAGGACGCGACCAGTGTACAGTTAGCATGGCATAAAACATTTTGCATAATGAACAAGTGGGCACAGCGCGAGCAGTGGGAGCAATTTATTTCAATTTATATCTTTCATATATTTTATAACTGTAAAAATGTAATTTTCTGCAATTTTGTAGTGGTAGACATATTGTTCAAACTGCACCTTAAGTCCCCTTTCTCTTAAGGCGAAGGGTAAGGCACATTAGCGCTACCAATTGATAATTTGACAATTACTAACAGATCGGATCTTTTTTTAAACATTGCGTACCGTCCGATAACAGGAAAGCATCCATAGTATTTATTTTATAATTGTGCACTACTTTTGTTGCGTGGTTTATTCACAAAACGGGCTATCGCATTTATTCACAAACAATGGCCACTTTTGGTGTTAGCGAATGAATACAAAAACAAACCTAAAAGTAGTGCACAATTATTAAATAATAGATGTTTGCCTAGTGTCGGAAGGTCCGCAATGGTTGAAAAAAAATCCAGTTTAGCAGTTATTAAATTAAATCCATTAGCGGCGCTAGTGTGCCTTACCTTTCGCCTTAAGCCCCCTTTCTCTTAAAGAAAATTAAGCTGTTGGTCCCGGCTGCTATGTTAAACTGCTTATGTAAACATGTAACCCTACACGCTTGAGTCAACTCTGTAGCAAGCAAACTGATCAAGCCTTGTGATATTTGTATAAAATTATAATTTAAAAAAGTGTTAAAAATTCCATGAACTGGATATGAACCCGCACCACAGACCGGGTCAGGTGCACTATGCACTATCAGCTATGCTATCGTGGCTCTGTCCAAGCCGTCTAAATTTATCAAAACTATTCTTTGTCAGCCAAAGAAACATTATGTTTCATTAAACACTAGGGGCCTTATAATCAAACAAAAAGGCCCTACGAATAAGCTTGGAACAGTTATTCCGTGATTTGTCTCTTTTACTCTAATCTCGTGCTCAGTGGCGTGCACTTGGAGAGACTTATGCCCAGCAGTGGACTAATATAGGCTGATGATGATGATGATGATGATGATTCTAATCTGAAATGAAGTTTACATGACAGAAACAAAACAAGGAATAACTATTCGGAGCTTATTCTCTGTTTCTTTGTAAGAGGTTTAATAGGAAAGTTAAAAAAGGCTTACCCGATGAACCCAATCTTTCTGATCATTGTCGCCTTTGCATCTGTCTAGAGCGTTCGGTGTGAGAACCAGTAGGAAGTGTTTCGCTTGTCTTATACTCTGTAGCAGATTGTTGTCAAACTTGCCGGCCTCCAATCGTTCTACGTCGATAAATACTGTGAATCCTCGCAATTGGAGGTGGACTTTGAGTAAGCTGGCCAATTGGGAGCCGTTGGAGCGCCGATAGCTCACGAAAACGTCCAAATTCTTCTCCAAATTTTCTTCTCCTTTACTCGGCAGTGTGCTTTCGTAAACTGAAATGATGTGTTTTTGTTAAAATTGATAAATATGTAACTGATTTAACATTCAATGCAGAATAAAAATGTAGGGGAAATGATAAATCAGGAAGACCACGGAGCTTGTAACGTTCACCGTTATTTAAAAAAAAAAATTAAACGCGAGTAGAATTGTAATAATTGTGGAACATACATAAAACAAAAAAATTGTCGAATTGAGAACCTTTTGACCTTTTTTTGAAGTCGGTTAAAAAGTAGCACCCGTTTGCATTAAACTTATGAATCGCCTAAGTCTTGGCTTAACTATTACCCGGTCAAGTTAACTCGGCACTTGGCTCGAAAACGTCGCTTACACTCAGGTGCCGACTTAACTTGACCGGGTAGTAGTTAGGCAAAGACTTAGGCGATTTATAAGTTTAGTACGAACGGGTGTAAGTTTAGATTTTAAGTACTAACTAACGACTACGTTATTAATGCACAGTTATAGGCATTCATCATAAAAAAAAAACTAAGAACGAGGGCAAAGTATTAATAGGTTTTGGAAATAAGGTTTACGATGTTTTCTTAAATAAAAATGCTTGATTATGTTTACGAATAGTTTAGTTTGCGTAATCACAAAGGAAGTTTAACTACAAGTTTATTATTCATAGGTTAGGTACAGACGCCAGCACATCAACTTAACCAAAACTGTAAAATTTCTTCAATAAATATTCAACCATATGCCTAAGACATAAAGTTCAAAGTCGTTGAGAAAAATCGACAGTTTGTGGTAGCTGCTTGCAGGCGTGTGTACATTAAGGGTGCGCAGAGCAAAAAATGCCAAAAGTGCAGTCACGATTAAGTTGATATAATTGAAAATACTATCGTTTTACATAAACAAAACATATATTTAGTATCAAAGGGAACGTGTTTACAATTAGTCCGATCCATACATTCATAGCACAATATAGTTTTGTCTACAATATCATTTAAATTTGGGCGAAAATCATGATAACGAGTGGCGGCGTTTAGTTGATTTCTTATAGTTAATCTAAATTATTGTACCTCTGATTTTGTCTAAACAATCACCAATGGCAAATCGTCCGTCTCACATTTTCGATCAAGCGATTGAATTATTATTTTTCAAATTAACACGTTAAATTCCCTATACAAAATTAGTATGACCGCGCGGCATCAAATAAATATGGACGAAGACATTTCAAACAAAATATATGACACTTGTCACTTACGGACGGCGCACCCTTAATAGTTATTAGTACCTTTGATGGCGTTTAGTATACGCAGCCTGTGAATACTGTTGACGATGCGGCACTCGTTCTCCAGCTGTTCATCACTGAGACCACGAATAGATTCTTTGTCCACGCCAGCATTCAACATGGAGTATGTGTAAATGGTATACTCTGGTCCAATGCCTTGAAGGAAATCGTTCATGTTGCCGGTGTCACGTGAAGTGTAGTCTGCCATTTTTTTCAGCTGTTGAAGCTCTCGTGTGAATCTAACCAAAAAAATAGATATTTCCAAATTTATTAATGAGCATAGTTTCTACATCATCGTTAGCAGCTGTAGGACATTCTGCTGAACAAAAGCCTCTCTCCTACATCCTCGCAGCTGGAGGTAGACTTTGACTTTCTTCCCCTACTAGAGTTGAGCTGTAGGCGCCATGCATTCAGTAAAATGTTGCGATCATAATCAAGTCACTGATTTTTTTACTAATTGTGACAAAATTATAATTATGGAAATTAAGTTATCAATTAAATCTAAATAGTTTTAATAAGAAAGCCAAGGTAGATAAATAGTATTTATATAGGATATAAAGTAATTAAAAGCAGGTAGTTATAAACTTCAAAAATTACCTTTTACGTCTGATTCCATTTTGCAACCCAATGTCTTCTTTAAGATTTTCTTCCGTTATTTGCAGTAACAAATCACCGTCGACTCTGCTCTCGTAAAAGTTTGTTGCATATTCAGTGAATCCTATTTGTTTAACCCATTCTCGGACGTCCTCTATCGACCAGAGTGGGACCTGCTGCGACAGTTTGTGCGGCACTTCCTCCCCAATGAGCCTCAAAGCCTGCGCCGCGTATTTGGAAGCCACAGCGTTGGGGCAGCTCGCCACTTTCTTCAAAGATTCAATAGCTCCGATCTCTCTGAATATCTCCGTGTTCCCCTGATGCTTTTTGATTCCCGCCTCCATGCAGAAATGGAACGCTGCTAAGTTTCTTGCTTCTTCTCTCTTAGAACTCAATACAGGTACAAGTCTTTGTAGCCAATTTTTACTTTGTCCATGGGCATGTGCTAGATTTGATTTCGCGAACTCGGACGGGTTATGAGACGTTACAAACGGTTCTACCAAATCGAGTGTACCAGACTTGAGCACGGCTGCTTCGATTTCCTTGTTCGCTACCAAGACAGCAATCGCTAAGCAAGCGTAATACTTAATGTTGTCGTCGTTGTGGAACGCTAAAGGGAACAGCCACATCGGTACTTTCCTCTTTATCATTGCCTCTTGGTTTTCAGCACCACCGTAAAGAGAAAGGTTGGCTAGAGCTGTAGCACAGTGCCTCAAAGTTTCCACGTCATTCTTTCTGCATTCAAACAAAACAGCATCGAGACCGCCCAGTTTGATAACATCACTGCACGTGCTTTCGCTGTGTTTGAACAAGTGCTCCAGAATTCCCGTTCCTATTCTCGAATGATCAACTGAGTTTGCATGTTTTGTACAGACACAGGCCACATTTACAACTTTTTCTAAACCGTTTTCCACAACATGAGCCCTGTTTTCAGTCGTAAGGCACTGCTCCAGAAGTTTAGCTGACGAAAATTGCAGTTCAGGATTGCTAGATTCTAAACAGTTGGCCATCAGGATATCTAATCCACCAGATATCCTTAAAGTATTACATAGCGAATATCCCAGCTCGTGTCCATAAGTCGGTACAGCCCATGCTCTTCTCAGCATTTCATTCAATTTGTTGAAATGCAACGATGCTGTTTTCATGTCAACTTGATTATTTTTGATTGATGAAATGAAGGCATTCATTCGAGATGAATATTTCTGTATGGCCGTTTCAACATCAGTTTGATTTGAATTGGCGTTCAACCTGTCCAAATCGTCAAATGTGAGGTTGCTGAGATCTTCGTCGCCAGGTTTTACGGTTCCATTTAACATTTGACTCATCTGGAATAGTGAAAAAAGTATAGCTTAAGATTGTTTTAAGAAAATGCTATTCGTTAGTACCTATAGACATTATTCTGACAATTAATATACCTACGCATAGACACGTGAATTGTTATTCTAATACTGAGAATTTACATACTGTTGTTAGGTATATTGCATAATTTAGACTTACTTGTGAAGAAAGAAGTGTTGATTTCGTTGACATGTTTTTGCTTGATATCGTCATGTTGGACTGCGCGATGCTGGAGTGCTCCTTGTGGCTGAACATCCCACTGGAAGTGACCGTCTGGCGGGCCTGTGCAGTCGCCATCGCTTTCTTTTCCGCGCTGAAGGCCTCAGTCTGCAGTCTAGAGCTTGACGCGGACATGTTGTTTGCTTCTTGTGCCGTCACTTCGCCCGCTCTTAACGATCGCTGCTCCTAAAATCACATTTTCACCAATAAATATTTCGCCGAGAAACACCACAGTTATACTAAGCACGTGAGTCATGTCGCAACACATTATTTCTGGAAAATTATAACACTATGTGATGCGACCTCCAAAGATGAACTCGTTATCACTGACGCCACAACAACGTTATGCGAGTTTGGCACAATACATTTTACATGAATGAGTAACAAAACAAATATTTGATTATTACAGCGATACAGAGGCGCAATTTGGGACGTGGACGCCGTTTGGAAGACATTTGGTACAACTGAATTTCACGACCTCTTCTCCCGGAATGAAATGTTCTTCACATTAGAAATCTGTCCCACGTCACAGCTCGTATTATACATCCCATCGTTCTTATTGGATTTAGGCCAATCGTGGGTAATTTCAGAATGGATGTTTTTTTAAGTGGGTGGGCAGTTTATACAAACATGTAAACGTGCGAAGGACTGTGACTAGGTAAATCAAACTCTCACCGAAGGATTATGCGACTGAGGTGGAAAGCGTGACAGGACACCACGACGAACCGGCCACGGGGCCGACCCCCCGCTCGCAGACATTCCGTGTCTATATTTAAGACGGACTATTCGTGTACTTGTGCGCGCACGCGCAGTAATTGACTTCCGCGTGTGTTCGCGCGCACGACGGTCAGACGCTGACTGAGAGGAGCGTAGTATAGCACAACCGGCCGGCGATAAGCGCACGTAGATAAATGAGCTCACCGCCCTCGGGGATCCACCGCGTCGTACTCGCAGCATCCTGCCCGCAAAGGCGACTATGCGAGCAGCCATAACGAGTATCCAGCTTCATGAAATAGTCGCGTATCCGTTGTTGCTCAGTGTCTTAGATGCTATCGAGGCAAGTAGCCGCTCAGTACTGCGCGATTTGGGGTGTCGGTGTTCAGGCGGCGCTCTAGACTATCGATCTGTCGCGGCCACGCGAGGTCATGTCCTTCGGCGCGCCTTTATGGCTCCGACCAACCTCCATGTTAACTTAACAATATATCTTATCTTTTATATAATACCTGGATCAAAGCCTACACTACAAAATCTAAGGCTGTGCCTGTGCACATTTAAGAGTGACTAGTAAACGTGAGTTAGTGTTTATGTTTATATATAAATAAAATGTGGGTGATAAATAAAATTTTATATGCGAAAGAAAACGACAATTGCTTACCTGAAGATATGCGGCATTTTGTTCTGCAGTGAGTCCTTCTGCTTGCAGCAGCCTGTGCGATGCTCCAGCGGCGCTGTGCTCCGCATAATGCACGTCCCCGTGCTGCAGCCGCCGCATCTTAGCGCTGTTCGCTGCTGATCTGGACGCACTGTACCCATCGGCCACGACGCGAGTCGAGCTTGCGGACGTCACGCGAGCTGTGCTGTACTTCAACTCGTTAGCAGCGTTGGAACCAACAGACGCTGTGCTGGACGATAGCAAGGATGGCTTATCGACGATGGGCGGAGGCGTATCCGATTCAGGGAAAGTCACCAGTGGCCCATCTGCTGACAGCTCACTCATGTCACCCATATCAGTCATATCCCCCATGTCACTAAGGTCCCGAATATCCAGATGTCGGTCCGCCAAATCATCTTGATCCACTATGTTTTCCATCGAACTTCTTAATCTGAAATGGTTTTAAAAAATCGAATGCTTCAACAATTCCGTGCACTAGTAATAATTCATAAAACACACTTAATACTTTGTTTAGACCGCACAGCAAGCTTCTAATTTAACTCGAAATATATTTGGGAAAATCTCCCAGAAACCGTGTTGGTGCTATTGTTTGTCGGTATGGTACTGCATACATAGAGCGGGGAATCAGCGGGTGAGAATTGGCCGAGGGCCAAGGCCACACAGGTGAGTAGGTCCGACCGGCTAGCGGCTGTGCGATGGAAAGGCACTTTATGTACAGACGGCTGCACATCAACCTATCCACAACTGCCAAATTTCTTCAAGAAATGTCCTAGACATAAAGTTCAAAGTCTATTGAGGAGATTTGACAGTTTGTGGTAGTTTGTGAGAAAATCTGCAGTAATACTGACCGTCCACCGAAGTTTCTGGCTGCTGTGTTGCTCAAGTTTTTCATTTCAGAGATGGAGCTCTTCAGTTCTGTTAGGTCGGACTTCATGGAGCTGGCTTTCATTTCCGAGGTGGTCATATGCTGGAGGCGCTGCGACGAGCTCTGCACGCGCTGGCTCGACGCTGCACTGCTCGAAGTGGTGCTCGAAACCATCTGCTGATAAAGTCGATCTTTTAGCATATTGTACCTTACCGATATTATCAGTGGACATTTCACTGTTTATTTATTATAGGAGATAACATCACTACCTTAACACTGCTGATACGCTATATTAGAACTATAAATATGCGACATTATAGTTCTACGCAATGATATATTGACAATGCTCTTCACACGGGAAGTAATTTTGACCCTATAAGGATAGATTTTAAAGTAAAAGAATGCACTAGCCGTCTTGTTCGGTCGGTATCGTTATCTAGACTAGAACTGTTTTCTCAGTTCAGTGCCAATGCTAGAAAGACCGTAGGAGCAGGCGTCACGCGTCTTGGCGCAACCGCGGCCGAGGTAAATAAAGCCAGGGCTATGACAAAATAGGAATACCGAAATAACTTGGCTTTTTTATATTTAGCACGGGTGATTTGTTGTATCGTGTATTGACAGCGGCACTGTACATATTTTACGGAGGAACGTGGAACTACGAGTAACACACAAGTGTCACTGAAAAAAGAAGCGTTTAACACTCTTTCTTAGTTTGTCATTTAGTTTTTCATACTTTAATTAAATGTTTGAATTGAAAATAGTCATATTTATTCAGTACCTATAAAGACGAAGGATAACAGATAAAAATCCGATTTTGTAAGTAAATTATGCGTCCCGTTGTTCATTATCATCATTGGCATTAATTAGAACGGACACTTCTTTATTGTCACCTTTAGCATGATGTGCTGTGTGTACATTTCCATTCCCTTAAAATAAATTTTAATTGCGATACATATACAGAATCAATTGTCTATAATTATATATTTCCCGAGAAACAGACAAGAGATCTGGCAACAAACGGCGTGATTGGGAAGCGAATCGAATGAATCAGCCCGCGCGTGGGCGAGATGCAACGCACCTCGGCCTTGAACCCCGCGCCCAAAACTTGGGACCGGTGTTGCCATCCATCATTTTGAAATTCCGTAAGTGTTATAATAACATCCGTCAAAATTCCCGCACACTAAACAATTTTTTGAATTTATATCTATATCCACTTTCAGGTCGAAAACTAAGCTTCGTAAATCTAAACTACCTACACTTTTCATAATCAATAAATAGATTTTGGATCGCAAAAGTACAAGTAAGCTTATCTCTTTAAAAGAGCAGAATTTCTTCCAGCAGTCCATGGTGACAGAATAGTATGAAAGTAGCTAGTTAGATAGACACTGCGCACAGAACTATTAAGACAATAATGTAGAAGTGACTGGAAATCCGTCAAGTTGGCAACTTCTGCTCGGGAATCTTACGTCCGCTACCCAAGATATTGTCTACAAGAGCGTGCGTGGGGGATCTAGTGCTAATTCTCAGTTTATATTCAAATGGTATCCACGTGGCGCAGTTATGAATACAAATTTTTCGCAAATAGGGGAGATGACAGACGGAACACAAATAGATGTATAATAACCAAAAGCGGTAGCTGCAGATATAAAGAGACCACTTTGGGCTACGGTAGAACGGGGCTACTTTCGAATGAAGTGTAACATCACAGCTCCTGTTCTCTAGAGTTGTCTTCCACATGTAGTTTTTCGGTATGACTCTGGAGGGAATCGCACTAGAGACGCCTAGATCGCTAGGGATACCCATATTTGCAGCTACTTAAGGATTTATAGCTGCGATCAATGTTACACTTATATCAAAAGTAACCCCATTCTACGGTACCTACTGAAATTATAATTTAAATTAAAGATATCGCAAAGTATTTGCTAAGTCTAAAATATTAGAGATTATAAACGCTTTGCAGTTTTAATAATGATGATCTAATAATGATTGTATGTATTTATTAATTGCCACATGTTATGCCACAAGAAGAATTTAAAATCATTACTTAGGAATTAATATATTTTTGAATATACTCCAATAATTAGCGTAGGTACTTTTGCATTTTGAGACTAAGATTTGGCATAGATAAAATTCATATGGATAAGGAGTGCAGAAATATCTATCATACTAATATTTTAAAGCTGAAGAGTTTGTGTTTGGTTGAACGCGCTAATCTCAAGAACTACTCGTTCGATTTGAAAAAATATTTTTGTGTCGAATAGTCTATTTATTGAGGAAGACTATAGGCATTAAAAAAATGTTTTTAAATAAAAGTACACCCGTGCGAAGTCGAGGCGGGCCGCTTGTACTAATATAATAAAGCTGAAGAGTTTTTTTTTGTTTGAACGCGTTAATCTCTAGAACTACCAGGGGGTTTAAAATTTTCTTTTTGCATTTTATAGCCGAATTTTTGTGGAAGGCTATAGGCTATTTAACATCACGCTCTATGACCCTTAACGCTAAAACGCTAAGCGAATACGAAGTACTTGCGCATTCGGGCGACGAGATTTTTTTTTGGAGATAGATTGCTGATTGCCTCAGACAGCATTTTCAGCTTTACCGGGCTTGTTTGGGGGCGGCGAGGAACGTAAAGGGTTCCTCAAGCCGAGTGAAACGAATCACCTTCGAAGGTTTTCTAGAGGGAATGGCATCGCGCACTAGTGCGCGTCCCCGTGCCCTACTAGATTCTCCGAAGGGTTCGGATCGGATCGGGGAGCCGACGCGGTGGGTCGGGGAACAGCCAGTGTATATAATATATTGTTTTTTTTTTAATTTTTATATTTATTTTCTCAACAAAATGCTTACAATGGTATTTTGTGCAATACTCTGTAATCAAAACCAAACCGTAAAACGAATTGTCGGCAGTATTCTCGTGGGCACTTAGTATACGTTTTATAGAAAAATATTAACAATAACTTACTAAATAATTAAAATTAACTTACAGAACTTATTGATCGATATTTCTACGACACAATTTAACTATGTGCCTCTAGTTTGTCAAACTATGGACACATAGTCAAATAATGCCTTCGTAAAATACTCTTTAAGCAATTTCTTGTTATGGTATCACATTTGGCCAATATTGGTTTCGGTAATGCGTTAAGTAGCGTTGGGGTCAGCCAATGTCTTGTGCGCTTACCGTAATAGTTTGTATATTTAGGTAAGTACTTCATATATCTTTTGGTGGGCTGCCTGACAGATTGGGTGCTTATGTACCCTGTTAAATATATGTTCAGTTTTGAATAAATTAAGGTTGAATTTCGACCAGCAGACGACCACTATCGTATATTTAAAACGATCGCATCTGTGTGTGGGGCCCTAGGGCTCTGCCCGTCCTACGTCTTCTGGCGGAGTGCCAAATGGGCTCCCTACGGCTGTGTCCACGCCGCTTGACAAAGGTACATTTCATTAATCGCATTACTATTTACCACCCGTTGATCGTTAACAAGTCTGTTAAAATAAAATTTGAATACTCGTATAGATCAAAGCGGTATTTTAAATTCTTAATTATTTATGTAGACGTTTATTTTTGAGTTTCAAATTCCAGTTAGATAATGCATATCAATTAGTGATGCTATGAATTCTTTTATAAATACGAATATTGACTACAATACGAATACAAATCAGCATTCAGCGTTCAGATCCTCTAATATCTATTATAATAACAAGTTGTGGCGTAAACTCAGATCATTCTATGATCTGAGGGCGTAAAGATACACTTTTCACAGTTGTGAATCGTTGTGAAAAGTGTATGTATCTTTATGCCAAAACTTGTTGGCTGTATTGATTTGATCTTCAAAGTCCTAATTTAATCGTCATCGAGGATGTCCGGATACTTATCGGGTTCTTCCGTTTTACTGTGGTTTTACTCAATTAGTTTCATCATTATGCATTTGGTAATATGAATTCGATATGACTAATAGTACATAAACGGTAGTCTTTGCATGCAGCTGTGCGTCAATAGGTATCTATCAACCCCGTAGTCATTGTCGATAGCGATAGCCTTATGAGTACAGCAATGTATTAAATTACGACTTTACAAGACCGTTTAACCGGTAAAGGATTTCAAGTTGACTTCCGTAAAATGCAATCTTTCTATGAGTAATTTGAAACGGTGGCTGAGCCCTGTTGACCGTTCTTCAGTCAGTCAGTCTTTCAGCATGCTTTTTTTATATATGTATTTAATCCAAATCTGGTTTTAATTTATATTAAGTTAAACTTTAGTTTTACTATTTTATGATTTAGAATTGACTTATATATAACTTAATTCACTGTTGAATTCGCAATTTTGTTAAAGATACAAGGATCTATTAATTCTCAAATCTTAAACTTAAACTTAGATAATCCCACATTCACCTGAAAAACAGGGCTAGAATGTCTAGCTAGCCTGTTATCTCAGGCAATAGTATTAAATTTATTTTGGAATACTAGTTTAAAACTCTTTGTTAACAATAGATGTAAACGTGTAAAATCATTTGAATAAAGATTTTATTTTTTTATTTTATTCTAAAACAGTTAGGCAGACATCGTTAGTGCGAGCCGACAATGGACGTCCCACGCCCAACGGCTTGGGCCGAGACGCATTAACAATTTATTTATTTTCCCAGAAACACGTTGGGCAAATTCAAAATAAACTGGATATTTAATGAACCGAGCGAGGCCAACACCAAAATAACTAGTGCCTATTTATAAGTGGGAACGTTAACTAACATAATGCCTAATATTTCATGACAAGCGACTGAGATAAAATTACCAGTTTACAATTATTGTAAGTTGTTCAGAACATGTGACTTTGACAGAAATCTCTGAGCTAAATGTACAATATAATGTTAACCCAGCAGAAATATTTTCGCAAGGGCCGGTCATCGGATGGGTGAACTAAAAATGTTCATCTCGAGCTACACCGTGCTTCGGAAGGCACGTCAAGCCAGCTGCATTAGCAATCCACAGCACTGGGCACGCGTGTTGGTTTATGGCTCGTTCTCCCTATCCATCCACAGGAAGGCTCGTGCCCCAGCAGTGGGGACATAAAATGAGCTAGCTGGTCATTACCAGTTCACTATTCATCATTATGAAGCTAGTATAATTCAGGTATTGAATTTCTTAAAAAAAAAGGTTCAAATCCTGCTCGTGGAATTTTTTTCAACATTTATGTTTTTGTAATTTGTTTGGCAACAAAATTTGCGTTAAATTTTTTAAAATATTTTAAGAATTTCTTACTTTTACGTAAATACCATTCAGTAGGTATGCCTAAATAGGATGCTGACGTGGATGACTTTACATAATAAACAAAGTTTTTAACGATTTATGCTTCGTTCCCCCCGTGTGGTGCCGGGGATAAAGAATTGCACCACCCCATCTCTTCCCGTGGGTGTCGTAGAAAACGACTATGGGATCATTCCAGAGGATGGGCAGCAACGTCTCTCTGTGATTATTCTCACCTTACTGCGATCGCCAACCCGCCTGCCAAGCGTGGCGATTATGGCAAATTCCCCTCAAAATGATTTATCCTTGAGGGAGGCCTTTATCCAGCAGTGGATGTCTTTTTGGCTGAGATGATGATGATGATGATGATGATGCTTCGTTCGTCCCGAAGTTTTGTCCCACATTCCAAAAAATTCTTATTCGTCCTCTGGTATTCTGTGGTTCGTCCCATATCACTATTAAAGTTGTGCTTCGTCCCTTTTAAATTACAAGTAAGTAGATAGTTAAAAGTAAAGGGTTTAACACAAAGATATACCTTTCTATCCGACGTAATTTTGTATTATCTAATCTGTGTTGACGTTTCGACCGACTTGCACTGGCCAGTGGTGACGGATTTACTTTTGGAAAAAATTGACCGCATATCGGCTTTACATAGTACCTAACCAGACCTTTTTTTTTTTTGTTGCTACTGCCTCCAACATGATCGGAGATCTTATTATTACAATTCATTCTGTCATTCTAGTTCTCTCTTTTATTCTTCTCGTACTTTTATTCCGCATACTACACATTCATTCATCATTCATTCCTAGCAGTGGGTGGTCTGCTTTAAAAAGTAATTGTTTTATTTCAATTAGGTATGTCAGGGTAATAATTTTTTCAGCATACGTCTTTAATAGGTGTGGAAAACATTTGTTTGAACAGTATTTTCTTATTTATCTAGGTTTCATTATCTTATTACATTTCCTATTTTGGGCAGCTTATTTTATACATAATATATTACTTATTTATTATTAATATATAACCGGACCTTTGTGGGCGGCGAAAAACTAATGGTTCCTAAAGCCGTGGTTACAAAATAAGAAGCATCCAGAAGGTAAGCTAATTACATCAAACGCGCTCGCAACGCAAACACACGACTCTCACAGACACGGAATCTCGGAACAGCTCGGAACAGTCCGAGAGGGCTTGTCTATGTGTGCATTACTCGTGCGCGTGTGTACTAGGTAAGCTTACCTTCTGGGTCTCCTTATTTTGTGCCGTGGTGACCAAATCTCCTCAGAAGGTTTTTAGAGGGGGTGGCATACGAAAGCATGTCCCCGTCTCCTACTAGATTTTCTGAGAGGTTCAGATTGGGTCATGGTCATAAGCTAACTGACTCAACTTTTATAGGCAAAAGATGATGTTACCTGTTGAGCGGAGCTGGTAACTTGTGTGTTGAGGCTCTGGTTCTGCCGGCTGACGAGTGAGCTCTTCTTCAGGTTCTCCATAACGGAGGCCAGGTCTTTGGCGCTGCCGTTGTGTTTCAAGCTGCCATCTAGCGGTAGCTGCAACAAACAGATCGTATGATAAACACTGAAAATTAAGAGTAACACTTGTAAAGAGATTTTGCATTGATTGTATGCCGCAAATTTGCTACTTTTTTAAATTTTTGTTTAGTACAGAATAACAAATCTATGGCAAGTGAATAAGCATATAGATATTAGCTTTTCATGTTTTTTCTTTGAAATGCATAAACATATTCTATTATACAAGGTTGAAGTTTTGAACTTTAGTTTTGGGCCTGTGTGGTTAAAAGATTTTTCTTACACATTACATATACATAGTTATAAAAGTAATTTTTTTTTAACTTTTATTTTTAAGTGTTAATTGCTACACCTAAGCTGAATTAAATATTTATATAAAATACAGTGAAAAATTTTATATAAATTAATTCAGCTTAAGTGTAGCAATTAACACTTAAAAATAAAAGTAAAAAAAAATGACTATAGCGTTGTGTTATCAATTTGTGGTATTCATCTGCAAAGATGAATCTGCATGTCCATCGGTTGCAAATACTTTTGGATAGATGGCACTAATGTCGCTCTAAAGCAATTCAAAAATCAAAAAGCAGTGACAAAATTCAGCGCTTACATCAGCCTTCGGTAGCATAACGGTCAGTGCAGCCGCCCGGATTGCGGAAGACCCAGGTTCGATTCCTGGCTGGATCGGGTGGGCGTTTAATTTTTTCACTGTATTTTATATAAATATTTATAAAAGTAAATTATTTGTTTTAATTATCAAATTGTGTACGTGACCATTTATTGTTTTCTGTTATGTTTCTTCATGGCAATAGATTTACAATAATAATTGTATGGGATAGCTATATATATAATCATATAAGTTATATGATTTATTTGCTGTTTATCTCTACAGCTAATCAACACGAAAGGTTTAATTGGTACTTAGACATTCAACCATTCATCACATCTCATGTATTAACAATTATGTGTTTTGTTATTACTGAGTAGGTACTATCTATTTAATATAATTTAAGCATTCTGCTGCATAAGAGTAACTCTACCAGTACTTACTAGTATGTACACACGGCGGCAGATCAACTTACCCCAAATCTGTCAAATTTCTCCAATGAATATTGATCCTTATAACCAAACGATAAAGTTCAAAATTTATTGTAGAAATTTGACAGTTTTGGATAGATTGATCAGCAGCCGACTGTACACAATATAATTAAAAACAAACTATTGTAGGTTTCGACACCAATTTTCGTCGCCATAAAATAATAATAGAATTTCATTGATTTTTTTCTGGATTTTATTTTATTTATAATGATAATAATAATGAAATGTAATATTTAATTAATAATTTATAAATGCCTTAAACTAAAATGTTTGCATGCTATGGTTATACACAGTTCTTTTTTAACCGTCTTAGACCCGCAGGGGGGTTGTAAAAATAATCTCGTTTTTTAACCTATGTTTCTTGGAGAAAGTTGTTCAGTTGCATGGTCTGATCAACCCACCTGCGGGTTTAAGACAGTTAAAAAAGCACGGCGTATAGTTAAATAGGCATAAGGTGCTTTATTATTGTTTTTACCATCTATAATGAATTGATACCCTATTTAAAAGCAAAAAAATTATGATCTGTATAAAATTTTTGCTCAAGTAACAAATCCTCTACCTCTATTTTAAATGATTGAAAGAACAATGTGTTGCTTCATGGTTCCCCCCGAACTAAATCACAACTCACAAGTGTTTAGATGCAGTATAATTTCTGAAGTTATCGTTGATCAGAAGCATCGACTTCATCATCACCAACGTGCTGAGCGAGCAAAGCATTTGTGCTGCAAAAGCAGTCGGCGGAGCACCAGAGTCAAACATTGCTTGAATGAATAGTTTTGCCTTCTCGAATTTAGTTCTGATTAAAATTAAAATCGATATAATTTCGGATTGACAGACTTAACGAGCGAGATTCCTGATGGGAATTGGAGGTTATCTTCGCCCAGCAGTATAACAAAATAGGTTGAATTAAAAAAGTAGGTACCATTTTAAGCGTAGAAGTGAAACTGTTGCTTAAAGGTACCTACCATACAGATTATAATAATTTGTTGTCATGGAAAGTTCGTCGAGTGCCAACGGTTACATAAATATTTACAGCGACTACATGTTACTGTTATCTAAACGGCTGGGACGCGCGATACCGGCGCCGGCGCGAGATGTGGGTTGAAGCTTTTATTATCATTCAGCTTTATAGTTGCGGTTCTGGGAATACTTTAAATGGCGCGAATTCAGCGCAAGGCCAATCAATGTGTTCCATTGAACCTGCTCAATAGGGTCAAAGGAACCATTGGCTATTGGGTATCGTACTGTGAATCACTGGAGAGTCCGGTTACGTAGCGATAGTATTCTTTCGTCTGGCAACCTCAAACTGCACGGAACAATTATGTTGAAGATCCGTTCTGTTGCCGCCGAGAAGCAACCAATAGCAAGTGGTTCTAGCTGTGATTTAACGACGCAACTTTGTTTCCATATTGAACTCGCTCAACGTTAACTAAAGATATGGCCCCAGTGCTATCATCAGCCATGCTGCTCACGCGCGCTGGTGTCGAACGAAATGCCTCGCGCGTTGCATACTGATGTAGCCTCAAAGAACATCCGTGCTTGCACCAATCGTTGTAATAGTGATTGACATACAAGACACGATATAAGAGATCAACTAATTTTCATAATCGTCAGCCTATAAACGTACCACTGGTGGGCTCCGGCCGGGCGCCGGCCGACGATAAGATTGACTGTAAAGGAGACGGTATAGATTTTGTATGGAACCTGGTAGTGGAACACCGACTGCTTTGAAATTTAAACGACACAAAGTTCCCATTTTTGTTTATCATTTGTCTAAATATCAGATTTTTAAGTACCCCCGTTTTTTAAATATCTAATTTCAAAAGTTCAACATAATAATTGAACTGGCAACATTGACCGCTTCGTGCCCCATTCACGATCCGTTGTGCGGGTCGCGGGACATGCAGATGCGACGCCAAGGGCTTGACGGCCGGCCAGCCGCACCCCCCTCTCCCCCCCGCATCCCGGAGCGCGGTAACCTGCACAACGGGTCGCGACTGGGGAGACTGGTGATAGGTACGTCGATAATCCACCTTTCTTAAACATGAAAGTCTCAAGCGAATGCTGTATGGACGTAGATTCCATTGCCTTCCCTATAATGAGATACATGATCGATATGATCTATGATGACAGATGACAGATTGACTGGGACTGGAGTCGTGGAAGTGATGGAGTGACAGATGACAGACGGTTTTCCGACTTCGCTTGCGTTGTACGTGTATTATTCGTTGTTTCTTGCTGCTCAAATCTACCTCTACCCTGCTATTATTTTGGACTCCGATATTTCCGTTTTTTATGTTGACCCTTGCTGTACCTACTGAACTCTGTTGTTTCCTCGTGATTTGGACCGCTCTTGACCTGGTTATCATTAGGATATTTCAGCATAAATGTAAGTTGAAATCTAATTAATTATACCAAATATATAAAATAGTTACATATCTATATATCTCTTTTTGTATCACAAGACTTAAAAATCCTCTGTATTTCAATTGGTGATAGTGTTAATATAATGACAATGACCTATTTGTTATTTCTGTTGTTTCAGTCATCATGGCCTGTTGTGTGAACTGTCACATACTGTTGCGGGCGAATACGCAATTATGTGAATACATTGTAATTGATCTAAGTCCAGAACTTGTATCTATTACTGAAGAGTGGTGTGGTCGTGAGGTGAGTATGCATTTAGTAAATCAAAAAGTGGGTAGTTTTTATTCCGTCTAGGCTCTTTTACTTCTTGTTTAAAATTATGCCTTTGGTTCACAAAACTACAGCAGGCATTACTGTAAATTCGTATATGTGTATTCCCTTAATAAGGAGTATTGACAACATAAACTTTTATTGCAGATCTCTGATACTGATCGGCTATGCCAAGAATGTATCAATCTTGTGGTAAGGGAGGCAGCCAATCGTAGTGACGACCCCAACTATCAGTTGGAGAGGCAAGTTGGGCATGCTTCTGTTTGTGTATGCTGTGGAATATCACTGATCAGACGCAGCGGTCGTCGTCGCCACAGGCTTATCCCAAGGAGTGAAGAACACATTTATGTACAACATCGTATTTTTCCTCGTCAGGTAAGATTTCTCTTGCGTAAGAAAGTAATCAGATTTATTTGAAAGTAATAAAGAAAAGTGCCCTTTAAATTATAACTTTAAAGAAATAAAGTACAGTCAGACTTAAGTATAGGGCATTGATGTTATTATGTAGGTATTAAAAACATATTCAATTTTTAGGTTCCTGAAGATGCTTGGATGTGTCGTGCTTGTTGGATGCAGGCTCATGAAAATCGTGCAGTGCAAGGTGGAGCACAAGCACCTGCGGAGCCTACATTTGAAGGCATCGAGCTACCTGAACCACAACAGGCATATTCAGACTCAGTACCAACAAGCTCTGTACTGCCAAGTTCAGCATCAAGTTCTTGGGTTGGTGCTGGAATACCAAACCTACCAAACCCAGATGTAATAGAATTAATGAACTATAGACGTACAGCTGAAACACCAAACCTCTGCTTTGTGCCTGGCTGTGATAATACTGAACGATTAAGGGTTCCCAAACATATGAAGAGAGCGATTTTAAGAAACCAAAAACTTTATATTACTAATAATGCTCGGGTCTGTTCAACACATTCTGTGGTGTATAATTGGGAAATGCTTAATGATTTTGATGGTTTTTTAAATACTTTTAATGCAACTCATATTAACGATATGCTTGAATTATTGTCAAGGGTGCCAAGTACACCTAATTTTAATTTTGAAAATATTGAAAATGCAAGTGACACCTTATGTCATTATTGGACAGGATTAACAGTAGATAATTTTGTAGCATTATTTAATAATGTACCTGAATTAAGAAATCTCTGTAGAAAAGCAAAAACTGCATTAGGTCTATACTTAGTGAGATTAAGAACAGGTGAACCAATTGTAAGAATAGCCAGTTTATTTCTACTGAGTAAGGTTACAGTTATGACTTACATTAGAAAAGTTAGAAACTGCTTAACAGAACATTATGTTCCAAATCACTTGGGAATTAATCATTTAAGTAGAGCAGATCATAGTGGACGAAATCTTTTGATACCCAAAGGTTTATTTGGTAATGAACAAAATAGTCCCATTGTAATATGTGATGGTACTTATATATATATTCAGAAATCATCTAATTATTTGTTTCAAAAAGAAACATGGAGTCTACACAAGTTCCAAAACTTGGTAAAGCCATTTTTGATGGTAACAACCGATGGACACATAATTGAAGCCTTTGGACCATATCCAGCAACAACATCAGATGCAGATATCACACAATCACTTTTTAGAGATCCGAATTCGCCATTAAGGTCCTATTTTAGGAATGATGATATATTTATATTAGATCGAGGTTTCCGAGATTCCATAGGACTCTTAACATCATTAGGTTATTCAGTTCATAAACCAGAGAGTTTAGAGAGGGGAGAAAGTCAATTATCCACGCTTAATGCTAATAAGTCGCGATTTGTCACCATGTGTAGGTGGGTGGTAGAGGTCGTAAATGGTAGGTTCAAGCGAGACTTCAAATTGTTTAGAAATAAATATTTCAACACATGTTGTCAAAATCTTATGCCAGACTTTAGAATTGCGGCAGCTCTTCTAAACAATTTTCATCCCGCTATTACCGATCATCCTGATGCCCAACTAATTTTAAGTCGTGCATTAAGCCGTTATGAAGTGCCCAATACTTTAGCAGAAATTGTTACAAGTGGACAATTGAACAGAGACCGCACCAATTTTATTGCTATTGATGCTCAGCTCCCTGAACTGCATGTGGTCCCCGTAATGGAAATCCGAGACTTAATTCTCTTTGGTCTTGGTACCTACCAAATCAAACAAGCAAGATCATATTACGGGGAACACATCCGCCAAAATGGTACATTCCACATCGAGGTTGACACCAACTTCACTAGATTTGATGAGAACAAATTATTAATAAGAGGGAAAATAATCTCAAGACATATAGGAAACAGGAAATATTTTACTTATATATTGTTGAATTTAAATGGTGAAGATTGGTGTCAACGGATTGAACAATATTATTGTTCATGTGTAATTGGAAAGAGGACAGTTGGGAGTTGTGCACATGTCATGACTATGGTGTGGTATCTGGGTTGGGCACGGCATCAAGATACGATACTACCACCTGCCAGCTTTTTAGATGGTATTTTGGTAACTGATGAAGATCATTAATAAATTAATTTTAACTATAAAAAACCTGTTTTATTTCTCTTCAGCATTTTGAATTATTACAGTCAAGATCTTAATACAAACCTTATAATTATAATTATAAATATAAATAAAATTATAAGAATACAAACCTTATAATTATAATTATTTTATAATATTGTTACTTATATGAATTTTTGAAACAACAGAACAGTCAAGATCTTAACTCAGTTGATATATTTTCTTGCCATAAGATTGTTATATAGTAGAAGTATGCTCACTATTGTAATAGTTAGGCTTAGGTGTGATTTGGTTACACTTACACCTAACATTCTAAGCACCTAACTACTACAGATTTAGAGATTGTGAAGGTAGGAACTGCACTTTGAACAGCTAAGTACTTAAATATATTTATGAGCTTCAGTTAAGTATTAACAATTAAGTGCAGTTTTTGTTTAGTAACTAACCAGTATATAATAACTTTGAATAATAAGATAATGTCTAAAAAAATTCTAAGGGTTTGTTTGATCGATTGGTTTTTGGCTGTGCTTTTGAAATGTCAGCCAAACACAGAGCTATATGGTCTGTAGCTATATGGTCTGTGACCAAACAGCTGACGTCACTGACACAGAGTAAATAAATTGTAATCGGGGTGGACAGCAACATGAAAATACGCAATTTTAATTTGTGATTTAAAATAAAACGGGGGTAAATTAAAAATTGAAATAAATTGATAATGTTAGAGCATAAATTAGCTTTCGAATGATATACTTTTCATTGCTGTCGGTTTTCAACTACCACTCCTTAACCGTCTCCTTTTATAAACTGTAAAAACAGTGCATTTACAGACTATTGTAAGTTGTTAACTGGGCCGGACTTTATTCGTATGTGCCAGACGAATTGCGGACAAAAATCGCCACATTCTGTCCCGACAAATGGACGACGATAGCGGGGAAGGCCCAGACGGAAATTGTGGGATTGGCCCGGACTAGCTCAGGATAATGACAGAAGGTGGAGATAGAGGAGGGAGGCCTAAACCCTCCAGTGGAAATGTAATGGCTCATAGCATAAGTAGTTGCTTATTGAAATTTTTGCGGTTGTAATCTCTTTTATTTTATACAATCATTTAAAATCTTGATTTTATAGTTTGACGTTTTGAACCCTTATCTGGGTTCGTGGTCACAGAGATACTGAGGTATTGGTCGACACATAATTAATTTGTAACATGCATACCCTCTAATTGTTTTAATATCTGATGCGTTCAAATAGAGAAACAATCAGGATAAAACCAAGAATTTTATGTCTAAAATAAACGCGAGTAGATCCGTAAAAGTTATTTCATTTTAATATGTAGTATTTGCGTAGACTTTAGAAAACAATATAAACTGCTTAATAATCGAGTTAGGTATATATTATCGGTATAGATTAGTAGAAGCATTTATAAAATAGGTTCGAGTATAACTCGTTGCTTGTGGTACGCTCAATTCAGCTGTTAAGGTGTCAATCACGGGGTGTCGTAAATAACAGCAGATGAATGAGTCCCACTGACAGTAGACAATGGGATGTTAAGATCACTGCGTCATGCGTGCGTAGGCGCAATTTTCTTAACGTCAAACCACTGTAGATGGGATTTTCTATTGAATTGATTTTGTATTATAAAGCTTCTTCACTCCGTACTGGCTTACCATTATATTACTTATAATTGAAGATGGTAAATAATAAGTGCTTTAAGTATATAGTCAAATCCTTAAAGACATGATTTTTGGTTTCGGACCAAACAGGGGTGCGAATTTTGAACCGGTGCGCGGTAGTAATATTTCTCTTACTAGATATAATATAAATTACGGGTTCTTCCTCTCACTTGTATTCGAAGTACTGGTGATTAGTCACACAATTCTGCTTTTTTTTCAATTTTAGTTTTGGATCACCCGAGTGAGATCCTGAAATCGGAATCCTGTTTTATTTGGAGAGAGTTTGCTGATTGCCTCAGACGGCATTTTCAGCTTCACCAGGCTTTTTTGGGGGCGGCGAGAAACTTAAAGGGTTTCTCAAGCCGTGTGAAACGAATCACCTTCGGAGATTTTCTAGAAGGAACGGCATCACGCACTAGTGCGTGTCCGCGTGCCCTACTAGACTCTCCGAAGGGTTCGGATCGGATCAGGCGGAATCCTGTCTTTGGCCTTTTACATCGTAACCGGTACTTGGTATATCCTCAAGCTTTAAAGCCTTTCTAGGCCCCATGGGATTCATGGGGCACCCTGCTAGTCTTGGGTGACATCAGTCCATAGTAGGGATCCCACACATTATTAGTTTATCCGAGATTAACAAGCCGGCTAGAGAAAGTTATAGGCTAGTCTATATAGTGACCTGATGACCTTATTTATAGTACACAGAGGTCAACGGTGTCGTGGGGGATGGAAACATAAGAGATACATTTTGTTTGCATTTCAATTGACTATTAAAAACATAAGCAGTATTATCGCTAATACTCGTAGTATTCTTCGTGATATCCGCAGCTGCTTATAATACCTATGATAGCGTGCTCATGCAAACAAACGACTTAGGTACAAAATACGAAGACGGAAGAAGGTAAGCTTCATACATAGATACCGTGCTCGAGCAACGCACACATAGACCCCTCTCGCGGACACAGAATTTCGAAACAGCTCGGAACAGTACGGGCGCACAGCTGTAGCGAGAATTCGTGTCCGTGGGAAGTGGTCTAGCTACGATAGTGTCCCGGTTTGAAGCGTTATGTCCCGGCCAGTAAGTCAGTGGTCCCGGTTTGGCCTAAGAAAATCAAGTTATCGTTTTTTCTATAGATATTTATTGTTGTTCACATTTTATTAATAAGTTTTAATATTTTTAATAAATATCTACCATAAATGAGAGGTGTGTTCCTAACCTTGTAAAAGAGTCTGATTAAAAAAAATAGATTAAAATATCTTACTGAAGATAAAACAAAAAAAAAATTAAAAAAAAACTAATCGGTTTTTTAAAAAAGCCCAATAAATAATAATTTATTTTTCTATTTCAAATGTCCCGGTCGAAATTTGAGCATTCATGGCAGCCCTACAGCTACGAGTATGTGTGCGTTGTTCAAGCGCATTTGTATGATGCTTACATTCTGCAATCTCCTTATTTTGTGGCTTATGTGCACCTCTGCTTATTTTAATGTTCTGATTTGTTATGTATCCGTTATTATGTCGTTATTTAAAATAACATGAATCATAAAATAAATGGAGTGGCTGTCTTGTCTATAAAAGCAAATAAAGGAAATATTAATCGAGATGTCTCGAGGTAGAGGTAGTCATCATAATAAATTCTAATTTACACTGATTGATAGCGTCACCACACCGTTGCATTTATCGGTGGTACTGTCAGTACTGTATCCTTATCATATTACATCTCTTCTGTCATCAGTACGTCATCACTAAAATAAAAACTGATAGGGCTTGAGTCTTTCAGAAAAGTGTCCGTGCTTGTCTTTTTTTAATATTTAACGAGTAAGCACAGTACCTTGATCTCACCTGATGTTAAGTGATGATAAGGCCAATGATGGAAGCGTACTTCACCCGGGATCCTCAACTAGTGAGGCACTGGCTATCTTATATCTAGCTGCCGAAACATAACATGACATATTTAGACAACATGGTAGTAGCTAGCCAGGCGGACAAACAAGCCCTACCACCAACCAAACCGAGTACACAAACATGTACCCCCCGCTGGGAATCTAACCCGAGACCTCTGGGTCTAAACCGGCGGTCTTAGCCACCAGACCACAGACACGGTTAATCTTTGCGTATTTATTAGTGTTTTACCTACTCCCAATCTAGGACCTGAAAAGAATATATCCACTGCCTACCTTCCCGTGCATGTCTTAAGAGCCGACTGAGAGAACAATGGTTCCAAGACGCTCACACATCAAGCGATCGGATAGCAAACTATCACTGATTTTATCTATACCACAATGGAGTCCTACTTTGATTATACTAAATGTAGCGTTGAAGTCACTAACGGTGAGTTTACTCAAAATTTGTAATTTCGATGCTCCCTCTACTCCTTTTTTGGGAAAAGGACGTTGTGTATGTATCACCTACTGAAGTGAGCAGATAGGCAGTATTCATCATCATTTGCTTGTAATGTTGTAAAAAACTCAAGTCTTTTAGTCTTCATTTCGAGAGTTGAGTAGATTTTCAAGACTACGACTCGTTAGTCACACGAGTCCGAGTTATTCGAGTCTTCTAAGTCCTTTCGAGTCTGTTAAATTCTTTGAGCTAGACTGAGTCATGAACTGGAGTTGGTTGGTTATAATAGGTAATACTGGGTGATTTTATATCGTCATCCATATTTATTTAATAATTTGATTGAAAATAAGTCGTACAATAAAAATTAGTAACAATTTAATTGCATTAAACGCAAATAACCTAATCAAAAGTATTCACCTGAAGACACAGTCTTTGAGTTCCTTTTGGCAGGACTCAAGTCTATTTACAAAAGACTATAAATTCTGAAGGACTTGAGCCCTAAGTATTATTTATAAGACTCAAGTCTTCAAAAATAGCTCAAGTTTTATTAAATAAGACTCCAGGACCCGAGTTTCTTACAACACTATATGCTTGCCCTGATCTTAATCTTATATAGGTTTAACGAACATCTGGTTGCGCCAACGTTTTCTTCTTCCATTATCTTCGATCAGCCGTCATCTCAACATTTAATCCTTTCTTTGCCTTATTTTCTTTCACACAGCCTATCCATCTATCCTTAGGTCCTCCTTCTTCCACTTAGTCTTTCTTTTTCTTGCTTATTACCTTTCTCGTCATATGCTGATCATCTCTAATCATCTTTCTGAGTAGTAACTATTAAGTAATCTGTGGTATGACGTCCATTTGCTTGCTTGAAGATAATGGCTCTTCTAATTGTCGTCTATCTCTCCACATCTTTTTTTATTATACTCTTCAAAGTCAAGCATATCCAGAGATTACCTGGGCGTATTAATAAGTCCACAAATGCCTGCAGTTGCGGTTCTTTTTATCGTAAAGCTTAAATTTAATTGATAATATCATATTTTTTCAAATTATAAATCCTATCACAGTGCACTTATTTTATACTGAAAAGAGTAAGACTCCAAAAGTATAGAAGCTCTACCTTGCTTAAAGTCTGCCTGTCTAGCTACTACCATTTTCTCAAAATCTGTCCCCCGAATAGCAATGTTAGTTACATAAAATGGTTGTGTTCTAACTGTTAAGTTAAACTGTAAGATTTCTATGAAAAACTTTAGAAAAAATAGATACTGCTTGATTAGGTATGTAGATTGATAGTTCAATCAGGCGCATGCGTCGGGTGACGCTCACTGACGCGAGCGACGGTGATGTCATTGTGGCGTGGCGGGCGCGTGGCGTCACCACTTCGCGTAATCGCTCCATGTGCCATGATACGAGTTTTTCTTAGACACTACAGGCTGCCTAGTGCGAGTTTCATTCGCCATTCGCGAAAACGAGAATTTGTATGGCAAAATTTTAACTCTTCTCGTATGTCGCCAGGAGGCGCTGCTTCAATGCCATACTAATTTACGTTTTCGTAAACGTAATCGAATGAATACGGATAGTAAACAAATCTCACACTAGGCACTCTGATGATTGACTCTGAGCGAATTAAAAAGAGTGAACAAGAGAAATAAGTAGGTACGAATTCATCGCTATCTCTTCTGTGTCTCTCTTAGTTATTTGATCGTAAAATTTCGTTTGTAGTAATAAGTTAAGTTAAGTCTTTACTCTGATGATAATAACGACTGAGCGGAAAAAAATTGTTACAAAAAAAATTTTTTTTCAACTGATTAAAAATTAAACCATTATTAATAATTATATTAGTATTTTACTTGGAAATTTATGTATTTTTATGTTGTTTTGTAACCAATCTTCTTCATGTTATACTTTTTGTTACCTATATCTGCGAATGAAGATCAGTTCTATGCTATTCTCTTTTGGGGTATTAAAGCAAGCAACATTGATGCCAACTTCTGTATGACGACATAACTGCATTTCCAGTTGTACATCATGACGATTGAACAGTAAACCATTTAAAACAAATAAGGTAAATAACTGTAAAGACCTACGTCGAGTTTATGATTCATTGAAGTTTCTCAAGAAGACTGATACTTATGGAGCGGGCAAGAAACCGTTACGTTTTCAATCTTTTTGGACAGCCCTTACTTGCTCACTGTTTTCTTCTCATAAAATTATTTTGAAGGTTGGTCAAACAATAAAGTTTTCTTCATAAATATAATAAATTGTTTTTAATTTCAGTAACAAACGGTCCTATTCTTACCTTTTTTAAATACGGTTCTTACAAATACCCTTTTTACGTATTTCTGATATTCCATACAAAATTAAAGTTCAAAGTTCAATATTTGTCAAAACTTTCTATGCTCAATGAAAATACAATGATTCAGTTGGCTCATTCAGACAACATTAAAAAACAAGTTTATTCGACTGAATATGCGCGATATGAAACATTTCAAAGTGGATTTAAAATATTTTAACAACTTGGCCAATGTCAGTTAGGAAAAAATAGGAACTTATTATATTTTATATATTATATTATGATAATAATGATGTGATAGCCCCTTAGTACAGATGTGAGACTTTACTGAGACCGGATTTCTTGAGAGAATTTGAAAAGTAACGATGTACTGTTTTGTATCACCTTTGTTACATAATAAATAAATAGCAGTGGTGAAGTAAATAGATAGTGTTCTGTGAGAGAATCTCTGAACTCTGATCTTATTTATCACTTCCACGATTAAGTATCAATCGATCATTAATTGTTGCTAATTAGTTGCGCAAAAAACTGCTTATTGGCTGCAAACAAAAGCAATAAGTCGACCGGACATCGTAATATTCGTAATATATTTCTTTCGTAACCATGTCACATTTGAACGGGCAGTTGTGTGGCTAGTGACTGATAACTGGCTATGAGCACTATCCCAGCTCGGTGACTAATACTTGTCGATGCAAAAAGATCATCCAACTCACATAACAGGGTCAGTGTTGGTGAGTCACTGCAGCACTGTCGTCACTGTTCCCGACGCGACGTCTGCGATGGGCCTCGCTACGTTTGGACTATTTAGGTACGTAGTTGAATTAGCAGTGAGCTCGCGGACGTCACTGGAGCGAGCGTAGCGGCGTGATAGATAACGCTGGCGATGGCGGTTTGATAATGGCAGCCGAGTGTCGATAGCGTTTTGTTTTGTTCGGAAAGTTGGTTTAGTTAAGTTCATTTGTTTTTGCGTGGAACGTTTTATACAAATGTGGGATTTACGACTGTTAATACGTGGGTTGGAAATTGAATTTTCTTGTGAATTTCCCTCACAGAAATTGATAATGAGAGGCATATAAACAGATGTTTACAAAACTAAATGTGGATGCTATTATCTCTTTAAAAATGTACAGTACAGTGTTGATATTGACCTTAAAAACCTAGGTGGGTACTGTACATACGAAAATTAGATCTGAAACATTATTGTCAAAATGTCAATTAAAAACCTTGGAGATATGTCTGTGAAAGTAATTTTTAAATTCAATGGTGTTTTAACATTAGCGAGACTGTATTTTTCGTAAATTTTATTTGTAAGTCAAAAAGTAATAAGTCATCTAAGTAAAACATACAATGTAATTTTCTTATAAATTTATCAATTGTAATATAGGAAACTTTCGTATACCTACTTCCTATCCTAATAACCACTAAAAACATACTTACCTTTATGTATTTAAGAACTAACGACAAGTATGCTTTTGTATACAAACCTACTCCGTTTTACGTTTATTGAATTGAACTTCTAATGGTATCAACTTGTTTCCGTAACTAACTCATATTATAAAACAAGTATCGAAAATCAAGTTTAGATTTTTTATCCGCAAAATACGCTTTTAGTTTGGACACTGTTATTTATTAGATAAATATAGACATTCGCACAGTACATAGCGTTCCTACTAATTATTATGTTAATTTATTCGCTTACAACTGCCACTCAAATAAACACACATACAGGTACATATAAAAATAGATCACACGGTGGTTGTCGTTTTCCTCAATGCATGCTTGAAGCATTTCCTGAAGAGGAAATTTGGTTTAGCGTCGTTGACAAACGAGAATGCATTATAAATGAAGGAGGATACAATGCAAAATAGATAATAACTATTCACATCACTTCTCTTATGTTCACTTCTGAGAACAGCTTTCACGATTAGCTATTCATCGTCCATTTTGAAATTGATTAGATTTTCTAGTTGCTTCGCTCCTGTTCAATTTGCACCTTAAGGTGAGAAAGCTTTAAAACTTAAGCTCCCATGCCATGATCGGCAAAGGGCATTGAAGTACAAAGCGGTTGGGTAGGGTAGACGCAATGCACCGCTGCATGCTCGATCAAGAAGCGTCATTAACCGAAGGTTAGTTTGGCATGCACAATCACATGGTAGACACCACACAAATAACTTTATCGTCTAACTATGGGGAAATATCATTTGCATGCGTAAGCCGGTCCAGTTATCGCGATCAAAGCGAACCGTTTCTAACAAACCCGTCTTATAAATAACTTGTATTTTAATTTATTTACTCTTATCACTCTACGGTCTTCCAATTTCTCGGTATGACTTTTTGAAATTGTCTGTTCGTTCGGCATCTTCTGATAACCTTATCACTTGTCAATTATTAACAATTTTTACCTTTGCGATAACCTTCGTATTTCTAATTTAAAATAACATTTTCTAGACCGTAGCCAATAGGAAATCAAACTTTATTGCGCTTTTCCAGAATCCACTCCTCGTACAATGGTGCCAGTTTTAGCAGTATACGAATAGAGCATAATGGCTTTACCTTGTGTTGCGCGAACAACTAGAACTTTAACACCGTTTGGAATGTCTTTGTAACATGAATATCCGCATATTGGAGCTGTCAGAGCGCTCCAAAGCTGGCTGTTATCAACTGAGAGCACTGTCGATCACTTATCGTCATAACGTTCGTACCGTCCGCGTGGATTTTCAGATCAGCGCGTATTTGCGACGCGTGTCACCGTGGCGACGGTTGCGGCGTTACTGCCGGCCGGCCGATCGCAAACTTTAACTGGCAACCACAATGGGCTAATTAGAATGGCGAGTGGATGCGGCGAGGAGGGGGGCTCCACCCACGAACCTTTGCATCCGCTTCATGGACAACTTGTGATGAGACGCTCTGACTGATCTTATCAAACACACCGAATCCAATATTGACATGCGTGTCCACAACGAGCGAGTACTGTGTCAGCGGTCTCGTCAAAATA